>OX638371.1:53661888-54119731 GCA_951812925.1 Calliopum simillimum | reverse complement strand
ATTACTGTTACCATATTCTAAAAAATTTTTGAGACATATTTGATTCGTTTCGTCAGAGTTTGCAACGAATTATAAAAGTAATCGATGTTGCTAAACATCGATATTTTTTTGGCGATGTTTCTTTAACATCGATGGTTTAATTCTGAAAACATCGATGTTCAAAAAAGCGATGTTTTCCGGTCGATGTCGCAGCTCTAAAATGCATGTATGGTTGTGGAACTGTTGTTTTACATTTGTTCAATGTGTGTCTTTTTCAATATTGTGATTTTTGTTGTGCTTTACTTTTAAGTGATCTGTGAGTTTCTTAGACGTGTAGAAGTAGTTTGTAAACAAGAAAGAAAACTAATTTGACATTGCATAGAATAATTAAGCTGACTTTAGTTTGCTTACTAGATTTGAAACTGATGAAAATTTTCAGATTTTATTTCGAAAAAATATTGCTATCAAATTATCCAAACCAATTTGCAACTTGTGAACATTCGATTATGTAAACGTTCCATAATTTTATGATGATATTTAGGCATTTAATTAACGTATGGCATTTATATTTGTGTCGTTAAATATCAAAACTGCATAAGCCACACATAGTTCCTTTGTGAATAACAGTAAAATTAGTTAAAATCTACTCATTAGATTTTATGCCTCAAAACTTTGAAATTAGTTCAGTCTAATGAGATGATAACAAGACACGATGTGTAAAAAAACTAAAATTGTCTTCAAATTATGTTAAGCCAATGTTTTCGTTGGAATTAGTCGAATTTGATATTTATGCTTTGTGTTTTTTGTTAAAAAGTACATTAGACTTAGGTGGTTCTGAAAAATTCAATCATGCTTTACTTGACATAAAAATAAGGGAGCGGAATTAGCTGCAAGAAAAGTATAATATCAACAACTTACAAACAGCGGGGCGATACATAACAGGGAAAAAACAAAAAATTAGAACTTTGCATATGCTGCATTGAATTTTTGCTGTGATTCTCGTCTAATCTATGCAAAAAATGAATAAAGGCATGCTTGGTCGAGTTCTTGGTTTGTAGGTGAATTCGACTGAAGTTCCCATATGGTTATGGGTGAAACGTATCGAAAACCATGCATTTTGCCTTGTTTTTGTAATGTTGTTATTTTTACTCAAAAACACAGAACAGTAAGCTCACACCACAAAACACTTGACACGTGATTTTTTGGTAGCTAGTTAGCTGTAAATAAATTTCTTCACAAATTTTAAGGGCCCACAGGAAATAAAAATACAACAATGTATTGATGCTCATGCCGCACTTTAGGCAAAAAATATTGAAATTTCATTGCATATTTATATAAAAACAAATTAAACGCATCTAAGACATAAATATTTTATTCATTTGCAGTTTATTAGAAAAATTTAAATACATTTTTGAAATAATATTTAAAAAAAATTTAACGCATTCATAAATTGCTTCTTCTAAAAATGAGGGACTATCATTTTCCTCATTAAATTGAACGTCCTCATTATTATTGTTATAAAAAACATTTCTAAAGTAAACTAATTTATTATTTGTAGTCCAAGATAGACCGAAGTGTTTGCATAGAAAATTGGAGACATCGTCTAATTTTTCCTTTTTAACTCTTACCCTGGATTTATTATGTTGATTGCTTTACCTCTCTTTATGATAGACTTTGCTGCAGAGACATCACTTCCATAGAATATTTCACCACGAACAAATATGTGTTTATTTTTTTTGTAGTACTGATCCGTTTAATTTGACTATGGCATTTTAATATGCCATATCTGAGTGCTTTTTAAAACATCACTGCAAATTGTTTTCCAATCAAACAAGGGTAACTCGGATACCAAATGCCGAACTGTCGCGTGTGCTGACATTATATTAATATGTTTCATCTGGGTTTAAAATGCTCTCTTTCCGTCGAATTTGCTTCTCCGTTAAAGCAAAGACTCTGTTAGGTGGTGTGAAACTATGCCCAGTGAGAGAAAATATGATTTCAATTTCTCAATATTACAAGGTGCATCAAAAAGCCACTTTGAAGCCATACCTATCAAAATTGTATTTTTATTTTGGCCTCCGCAACCATCAGCAATTAGCCTCACAGTTTAATTTCCTTCCATGTTTATAGAAATAAGGCAATGAAATACCGCCGAAGATATTTCATTTGATCCTTTCGGCCACTTGTCCTCAGTCCAAACATGTGAAAAGACATTATCTGCGCTGAGGTTGAATGCGACGTACCAACCACAATTGAGGCGTTGCGTGCATTAACGCCCTAAGTCGACTTAGGGCGTTTTTGTGCCCATCGCTTTTTTGAAAAGCTTGGGTCCTCAAATATATGTGTACTTAATTTCAACTTCCAATTACAATCACAGAATGTGGTAGAGCAATATATATATACTGTTTAAAGAGTTGCGTGCAAGAAGGGCGTAGTGCGACTTGGGGCGTTTTTACATAAATCAGTACGCTGTAGGAAAAAAAGGTTTTACTCAAAACCAAGGTGCCGAGCGAAAAAATTATAAATGGCAAAAAATGCTTGGAATTGTCCAAAGAGTTCGTGTGATTTTATTTAGATTTTTTTTTTTTTTTTTAGCCAAATTTTGAAAAATTATAATATGTTCGAAAAAATTCTGAAAAAATTCACACATATTTTTTGGACGATTCCAAGCATTTTCTGCGTGATATACTTTTTTGTCGTAAGGTACCTTGCTTTTGAATTAAATCCATTTTTCCGGCTGGGTAAAAAAATTGCTATGTTTGAGTGACCATATTTCGATAAATTTTTAGCCTAAGAAATTTTTCAATAAAGCATTTTAAAGGAAACTTTATCTCCTTATTTTTTATTAAATTTTGTCTTTTCCTATCTTTGATCTAAAATAAGTTATAGTCAAAAGAGTAAAAAAAGACAAGAATTCGAAAATTTTTTTTGATTTCAATATTCTATAAATTCATTAAAATCCATAGCGCCGCTTTTGTGTAATATTGAATCAAAATATTCAAGCCTTTAAAAGTGGGTAAGACACTCTTGCCATCCCATCCACATTTCGCTATTTATAATCAGCATTTGTCTACCAAACTGAGCCACCATTTGCGAAATATTGCCCAATAAATTCTAATTTTAAAGAATTTGCTACGGCTTTCTATGAGTATCTACAGGGTTAGAATTTATCCCAGTCTTAATATTATACTAATATAAAACATTGTAACAAATTTCGTTAAAATCTCTACATATAACCGTTTACAAAAAAAATATTTACCAGGTGCAAAACTTAGATGCAATGTATGCATGCATTTTATAAAATTAAAACTTCAAAGAAATAAACAAAAATGCACATTTATAAATAATTTCGGTGAAAGTATATTTCATTCCCCTCATTTAAAAAAAAAAATCATTAAAATCGGAAGAGTTTTGCCGGTTTCCCAAGCAAAATGCTAACGTTACTCCAGTGATAGTCAAATGGATTTATGCAAAAACGCCCTACAATTTAAGTTTTTCCTTCTTCGATAATTCTGTCAATATGCGTTAGTATTATGTGTTAGCGGTAATTATTTACTCATTTTATTAGGTTTAATTGAATAAATTTGTTTTTCAAGGTTTAAATGATGGTTTGTTCTTTTTATCAGCATTTAAAAACTTTAAATTGAATTATCTCGAAATGCCATTTTTTGACTTGGGTCGTTATTGCACGCAACGCCTCAATTGTAAAGTTGTATATGTAGCAAAACACGCCAAGTGTACCAGATGAACATTTTTTTGTCTCCGATTTCGCTCGAATTTGGCAATGTGGTAGTTCCGGTGTGCAAGAACAATAATCCGGGTCGATTTTGGTCCTTGTACCATTTGTTGTTAAAATACAGGGTGTTGAAGTTGGCGTTTTTAGTCATTTTCATGAAAAGGGTGTTTTTTCAAAAATTTATACCTTTCACCAAAGTTTATAAATTGATATATATAAGTAACTGGTCCCATTCATTTTTAAATGCTCTTTTTATAAAAAAATATTACTTGGTGAAAAAAAATTTTTTATATGTACTTTATATTAAAGCATAATTTATAAGCTTTAAAA
Source organism: Calliopum simillimum (assembly GCA_951812925.1). NCBI lineage: Eukaryota > Metazoa > Arthropoda > Insecta > Diptera > Lauxaniidae > Calliopum > Calliopum simillimum. Next base: position 54,115,686 of record OX638371.1, on the reverse strand, counting down.
TGATGTATGACTCAAGATGGGATTCGGTCGCTAGATGCGAGTTTTTGGCTTTTGATCGCCCGTGGCAGGCAAAACTCTTTGTTTACTTAAGAGGAAGGCATCTTACGAAAAAAGTATACTAGGCATAAAATGCTTAGAATTGTTCAAGAAATACATGTGAAATTTTTGGGAATTTTTTGGAAAGTTAAAATTTTTTTTTTTTTTTAATTTTTGGAAAAATTTTCCAAAGCACTCAAAAAACCCACGCCATTTAAAGTGATCAAACTCCTTCATGAAGTTTTTTTTTGACTCTAATTCTCAAAAGGGTATATTTGTTCCAGAAAAACCAAATCGTAACAACAAATTTAAATCTTCTGATTGCATTTGGTTTTAATACAGAAAACCTAACTATCATAAAATATGTATTTGTTCAAACAAAATGCGAACATGAAGAATTCGAAGCCATAGTTCGTAAATGAAAAAAAGTACTCAAAAATACAACAAACTTAATGACCCAGATGTCAGTGTAATCTATTAGGTATCTTGCATTTTTCTTATGTTTAAAAAATATGTGTAAATTTTTGTATGATTGTAAGCTTTTTCTTTGTATGTATGTAAATACAAAATACTGCCTCATAATTTCTTTTTTTGCTTCCGATTTGCTTTCCAACAAGTTTTTTTGTTAAAACGATACACTAAAAATTCTGGTGCAAGGAGAGCCCATAATGTTAATATTTACTGGTGGCGCATCGTATTTCTTTGTTTTGAGTTTGAAAGAATACTCTTCTAAACACTTTTGTACATATCTCGGAAAAAGAAAACGCAGACAAATGAGACTGCTACCAATGGAAAGAACATAAAATTTTTCATAAAAAAGTTTATAATAATTTTTTCGTAAAGATGTTACTTCGGTAGTTTTTTAGCTTTCAAAGTTAAAAATCGTTTTGAAACTTGAGAAAACTGTGTTTAGCTTAAAGCGAAAGATTTTGTTTCAAAACGATTTTTAACTTTGAAAGCTAAAAAACTACCGAAGTAACATCTTTACGAAAAAAATTATTATAAACTTTTTTATGAAAAATTGTATGTTCTTTCCTTTGGTAGCAGTCTCATATTTCTGCATTTTTTCTTTCTTGAGATATGAAAAAAGTGTTTAGAAGAGCATTCTTTCAAACTTAAAACAAAGGAATACGATGCGCCACCAGTAAATATTAATATTATGGGCTCTCCTTGCACCAGAATTTTTAGTTTTTATCTTTTCTATCGTATCGGTTTGCTAAGAGATGGCGTTACTTGATTATTATTCCATCGTTCCAATATTCCGAACATGCGTTGGAAAGCTACTGTCTTTGTGCGTCTTTTTCAGTTTATGTCATTCATTTGAAGCGTAACCCAGCAGCCAAGTATGGAATTTATTACTTGGAGAATATATTATATAATACGTTATTTTTGGTTATAAATATAATGTATTCCAAAGAATGTACGCGGTAATCTCTTTTGCCAATATTTGCTTATTGATTGATTTGCAGAAGATGGAATGAATTTTTTTCATGTTCTTTTGTTGGTGTTATTGTTTCGTGTGAGAATTCTTTACGCAACAGTTATCTGACGCTTCCTTCATCTCGCCTACGATTTTGACATTTTACAGAAATATTTCAGTTTTGTGTTGTAACGCGTAGCTGGTGGTGGTAAAATATTACAAAAAAAAAATATAAAATGTATTCTAAAAGGCATTGGCGATGCATTTTATCAAAAAAAAGAGAAATTGTGCAAGGGAATCGTTACAAGAAAATATTAATAGTGTTGTTGATAGTGCAGAAGTGAATTATATTGCACAGGAAAATATAGAAAATGCTAAAACTGAAGAAAGTTTTATTGATAAGATAAGAAATTGGGCAGTGAAGCATAATGTTTCAAGAAGTTGTTACGAAGACTTATCAAAAATATTATCAACAGAAAACATTAATGTACCCAAATATTTTAATAGCATAATCAAATCTACAACTTGTGTAATCAGAACAGTGCCACAGGTTCATATTTGCATATAGGACTAAAAAAACAATTATTAAAATTAAAAAGCGTAATTGAACACTGCGACACTATTTATTTAGATATAAATGTTGATGGGCTACCCTTGTATAAATCGTCATCTTTAGCATTGTGGCCAATTTTAGCAAGAATTGTTGACAACCCAGCAGCAAAAGTTTTCCCTATGGGAGTTTACTTAGTGTGAATTGTTATTTACACGATTTTGTGAAAGAATTTGAAGATATAATGGAAAATGGACTTGAAATTGAGGAAAAAGCTATTGTTGTAAAAATTCGAAGTTTTGTATGCGATACTCCTGCACGCGCTTTCTTCGTCAAGTTCATTTTCCCATAAAAACTGAGGATGATCTGAAAACAGTGGATGCTAAAATTGGAGAAAACTTAGAATCATTTGTAAGTCATGAATTGAAATTAAATATAAAAACATTTTCTGCTATTAAAAACATTTTTTTGGGTTTATTTAGTTGCCAATTATAGGAAAAATTTTGTTGCCCGCAGGCGTGAAGAAGAATTTTTCAAAAATAGTAGATGACCAACTCATAATAAAATACAATTTTGAAGGCATTAAGGGGATGTCATCATTTAAGGATTTTAAAAATTTAAATAAAGTGATGTTTGGTATGTTCACATTTCTATTGTTCATATATTTAGAAAGTTATTTCCTCATTATACATATATTTATGTCTATATTAATTTGCAGAGGTATTAAAAAAAGGAAGGATACAACGAAAAAGAGTACACCAATGATGTCAAGAAAGCATTTCACCTCATTAAAGTACGCCAATTCAAAAAAAAAAAACATTTCACAAAGAAAAACTCTAATTAAAATTTTATGAATTACAATTGTTTTTTTTTTTTTAAATAGAATTTTGTTTTTTATTTTTATATTTTTTATGTGAATAAATAAATAAGGGGATTCCTTTAAACTCGTAAAAGCCTCGAAAAGCACGTAAACCTCGAAAACTTTCGAGTCTCGTAAACAAAATTTAAAAATTTTCATGAAAAAAAAGTTTACCAGGCCTCGAAAACTTACGAGGCAAATTCGATGCGTAAATAGCCTCGAAAAAGTACGAGAGCGATTGTTGTCAAATAAATGTATTGAAAAAATATTTTTTGTTTTGAAAATTGAATTTGAATTGAATATTTTTCGAATTATATGACAGCTGATACGTTGCTTACACGTTTTTAGAAATGTGTGTTCCTGAAAACAAGCTCGTAAACTTTCGAGTTTTTCATGGTTTACGAGATTAAAGGTATCCCCTTAATGAATTTTGAATCGAAAACTAATAAATTCTTTAATTTATGTCTCAGGAATAAATTATTTAATGCATTACGAAGGAATAAGTAACATAATATATTACACAGAATGAATTATATAATTCATGATTTAAACACTTTCTAAGAATGTATTCCGTAGAACGAATTATAGAATGTATTCCCCGAACACTTAAAAAGAATCATTCTTTTCCTAGGACATGTAGCGTGTTACGAATAATGAATTCTGGAATCAATGTTCCATACAAGCGATTGATTGCTGGGAAACAACAACATTTTTTTTTACTCAAATATATCGAAATTTGTGCCTGAAAACGTGTTTTTGCGTGGAGTTCTTCTTCATTGCTTTAATATGAAGAAAACTGCTGCCGAAAGTCATCCAACCCGAAATGCAAACATTCATATGTGAAGCCCGGACAACTAGGACCTTCCTCGCCAAAGGCAAATATCCATGATGCCAAGGTAATGCTCACAGGTGACCTCTATTGAACACAATTGATCCGTTTAAATAGAGCCATAGCCGAGAAACGACCAGAATATGCGACCAGACACGAAGTCATAATTTTTCAATATGACAACGCTCGGCCACATGTTGATAGACCGGTTAAAAACTATTTGGAAAATATTGGATGGAAAGTTTTGGCTCACACGCTTTATAGCCCGGACCTTGCCCCGTCCGACTATCATTTGTTTCGGCCTATGCAAAACGCTCTCACCCGGATACACTTTACTTCAGAACAGGGTATCAGAAATTGGCTTGATTCATTTTTGGCCTCAAAACCGGAGCAGTTCTTTTGGCGCGGAATCCATATGGTAAAGATGGGAAAAAGTAGTGGCTAACGATGGGCAATACTTTGAATAATACTATTGTACATGTTTTTCTTAAATAAACGTTCAAATTTTGAAAAAAAAAAACCGCACGAATTAAGTTATAGACCTAGGTAGCAGTAGTTGGTAACAAAAAGCTAAGGACAAAACTTAAAAAAAAAAAAATAGTGATGCGCAAGAAATTGGCCTGAAAGAGGTCGAGAAAAAAATATTCTTCACCCTCTCCCTATCAAATGGTCTAATAAATTTATTTTGAAAAATGAGACCAAAACTCCTAATAGGGGTCGGAACACCCCTGACAGTTTCCAAAATTGATCCTTCACCTTTCCCTGTCGACTGGTGCAATAACTTTATTTGAAAAATGAGATCAAAAATCCTAAGCAGGGTCGGGGACATTTTTGACAATTTCCAAAATTTTACTTCAACCTTTTGATATCAATAAGACCAATACAACTTTTTTTTTTTTTTAAATAGACCAAACTTCCAAACTTCCTGGGTCGGTGATGACCTTGACAGTTTCCAAATTTTATTTCCAACCCCTTTCCTTCGTAGCGCAAATCAATTTCTGTTAGATAACACAGGTTTGCAAAAAAAAAAAATTTCATGGCGTTTTGACCAGACTATGTGTTTCTTAGGGACTTTGACGTCGTGAATCTGAATCTGGGATCCGTTTTTTTCCAGAACGTCTGAGAAAAAAGATTTCAAGGTCATATGGAGGTCATGTGTCGATTAGTGATAAATTCGCTAAAATTCTGAAACTAATTTTTTATCATTGAATTCTTAGTCCTTAAAAAGAATATGTGATCAAAAACGGTCTCTCGGACCCAGTTTCGGAGATATAGCCATCGGAAGATCCTGATATATCTTCTATGAAAACCGCTATAAGTTGGGAACCACTTGATGGATTTGGAAATTATTGATGTCATATGAAAGGTATTTTGTTGTTGTTGCTGATGTTGTTGATGTATTTGTTGTTGTAATTAAAAAATTTCTCAAAATTTCAAAAAAGTCATATCTCCAGAACTATGAATCCAATTTTATAGGTTGTCAAATCACCTTTCATATGACATCAATATTTTTTAAATCCATCCGGGGGTTCCCAACTTATAGCGGTTTTCACAGAAGATATATCCGGATCTTCCGATAGCTAAATCTCCGAAACTAGGTCCGGGGTACCCTTTTTGATCACATATTCTTTTTAAGGACTAAAAATTCAATGATAAAAAATTAGTTTCAGAATTTTAGCGAATTTATCACTAAACGACACATGAACCCCATTTTGACCTCCATATGACATGAAATCTTTTTTCTCAGACGTTCTGGAAAAAAACGGACTCCGGATTCGGATTCAGGACGTCAAAGTCCCTAGGAAACACATAGTCTGATCAAAACGCCAACACATTTTTTTTTTTTTGTAAACCTGTGTAATTTTTGCTCGCAAGCTATTAAATCAAATGATAAAAAATTAATTGTAAACTATCCTATCTAGAGATACTATCTAGATATCCTATCTAGAGATACTATCATATCTCTAGATAGAATAGTTTACAATGAAAATATTGAAATATTTAAAAGATAGGATAATTTTCAACAATCTTTTTCAATACTTCCGTTAAAGCTAGGGCCGTGAAAATTTGTCACAAGATTTTCCAGATGGAGTAATGTTATAAAACAAGAAATTTGACTTATTTTGTGAAAACACACCCAACGTGTGAAAATAAGTTTTCGCGAAAAATTAAAATAAATTAAAGATTATGTTTTTTTAATTTTTACGTAAGTTTTTCATTTGGGACTCATCTAAACATGCATTTTCAAGGTCAAACAAATTTTCAAAATTTTTGTTATTGACACGATTGGAAAGATCATATCATAATTGACTTAAAACAGTGAAAATCTCAAAATCGTATGTTTTCACAGAACAGGCCACATACAAAAATATACAAAAAGGATGTGTATTTTCATCAAATACAATACTCATAAGAAAATATTTCAGTATATTTAAAATAACGACTTGACAATGAATTTTATTATTGCAATTTAGATCAGAGTGTTTGTGTTATGTAAAATTGACCATTCGTTATACTTATGTATGTGAAATCTCCAAAATTTCAATTCGAATTCACAATTTAAGGCCAGTAGAAACGATATTTATTTATTTCTTTAAATTAGTTTAGTATTTGTTAACCTTCAATTCATTTGTTTAGTTTTTTCATTCTCATATTTCTTCATTTGCTTGAAAATCATTACCAAAATCTTTCTTTTCTCTAATCTTGAACTAAGCCAAGTTTTCATCTGATTAGTATTCATCAGATGTTGAAGCCATCATTTGCCAAACGTGTGTACATATAGCAACTACATACAACAATAAAAATATCGACATTTCTCTGACATGCCCGGCATTCACATACTGTATTCTGTGTATCTTCTGGATGCGTACGTACATTCATCATATTTATTCTCCTTGTGCAGTTCCAATATTTTGTGCATGAAATGTTATTTTTGCAGCCACCATCGTTAGATACCAGAATGATGCTGATGATGACGGCAAAGATGTGCTTGGCATCTCTAATTTGATTGCAAATTTAGGTTGCTTTCAGGGGTTGAATTTGTTATTTTTGTGTGTTGGTCTTTTTTGCATTTGTATAGTAGTACCAGTGGCGGAAAGTATCGCAGTATCGCTAAAATTTGCTCAAATACAAATTTTTTGTATTAAAAAATTTCACTTTTAATTGCCATTAAGTACAATCCCATCAAGAACATATTTTAAAACTTCGTTTAATAGGTATCCTTAGCTCCATGTTTTTACATTACCATAGGCTTTGTCGAAAACCGCCCTCTTTTTTATTCATACTCTACACCCAGGGTATATTCACTTTGTCTTTCCTTTTGTAACGCGCAGAAGAAGGCGTAGCAGGTATGGAAAAGTATATATATTCTTGGTCAGCGTCACCTCTTGAGTCGATATAGCTATGTCCGTCTGTCTGTCAAGACATAATTCGATAAAATTTGGTGCTCTGCCTCTATCGTCTAAGTTGGCTCGTCGGATTGCAAATGAGCGAAATCCGCCCATACAGAATGTGTATTCAAAATGCAATTTTTGGAGTATTTTGCAAGACAATGCAACCAAAATACACATAAATACTATGGACGGCAAGGGGGCGTGGCACTTCTACGTGGGCTGCTATATATATTTCTGGTCTAGGCAACACTAATGTCAATATCTAAAAATCTGGCAACACCATAATAAAGTTTGACATTTTTTAGCATAAACATACTCACAACTTTTTAATGCACAAGTGCGATTTGTTTTGTTTACAGTAAGTTAAAAAAATTTATTTTTCCATTGATAATTTAAGCGATTGATAAATTATGGGGTTTCCAACGAGAACAAACGTTTTTTACAACTAAGTGTTCATGCAAAATCGAATGTATTGTAGTGGAACTTATGCCCAAGGATGCCTCTATCTCACGGTATGTCACATGACGATCTTGCATTATCAGTTCACGCACGGCATCAATGTTCTCGGCCGTTTTTGGACGACCTTCAAGGAATTCGTCTTTGAGCGAGCGTCGGCCACGATTGAATTCATTAAAACAGTTTTTCACAATGCTATAGGATGTAGGTCTTTTAACCTAAATGTGGGGGGGTCAAAATGACCCACATGTAAGGGTCTTAGAGGGTTAAAATTTTCTACAAAAATATTCCTCGTAATATCCTGCATAAGTTTACTGAACACATGATACACCTCAAATGTAAGGATCATATAGTTATTTGCACCGATTTAACACAAGAATGCGTTATTTTTGTTTTTTTCATGTACAGTGGATTAAAAAACTTCAAAAATCGATTAAAAAAAAATCTGACGTGCTGGAGAAAAACGACGAGACACGGGTATTTTTTTTTAACTCCTACTTTAAGAATTTTTTGGATTTTCTCATGTGTTTTACAAAAAGTTTCAAATTACCGACAGTTTACTAAAAAAAACCGAAAAAAAAGGCAAAAACGCATTTTAGTAATTTATCAATGAATTGTATACAACTTTTGCATTTTCCCATCGATTTTTTTAAGTGGTATCTTATTTTCTTCACAAATATGTAGTCTATGATACAAAAACAAAAAAAAAAATATAAAAAAGTTATTTCTTCTCGTATAAATCTGCAGTTGATTTTGATTTTTTGTTAATTTTTTCGAAAAAAAAAAATGTTTTTTTTAGAAATCAATTTATTTTGCCGAAACTAACGAGCCAACCAAAAAGTGATGTGAATAGTATTTGTAAGTAATTTAATTACCTTTAATATGACATATAATACGTTTCAATACTAACATTGGTTCTTGAGATATTTGTATTTACATAGAACTATCTTTTTTTTTTTGGTCCGAAAACCGAAAATGACCGATATCTCGAAAACGACACGAAATAAAAAAAAAAATAATGCAATTTTCGGAATCAGCAGCCCATTTTACATATAAAATGAATAATGGCATTCCCTGGGGAAAAAATTTTTACTCATTTGTTGCATAGTGTAATTAAAGTGAATTTCACTCAAGTACTAAGAACAGCAAGGGCAAGCTCACAGCAATAAATAGACGAACTCGGACAAGAGGGCGTGGCATCTCTCATATGAGCAAAAGTTTCAAAATGCTATACTGAAAACTTTTTTCGAAATAATGAAACTTAATTTCACTCAGACACTAAGTGCTAGAACTTAGTAAGAGCTTTGACAATTCGGACAAGAGTTGGTGTGGCACCTCCCATACAAGCAAAATTTCCAAAATAAAGAAATAATGCAACAAGGATTGCACCCTTACTAGTCCACATTCATCTAATTTTGTCAATTCCATCCCTAGTGTCTGTGCGAAATTTGGTTGCATTATCTCAAATAATGCTTGCATTACTGGTTTTTAAAGAATTTGCTTGTTCAGGAAGTGCAATGTCTTTGTTAGAGTTCACACAGTTTTTGCTCAGAACCCGTCTTACTGTTTCAATCACCTGTATGTATTTTGGTGGAATTCCTGCAAACAATGCTTTTATTATAACGATCTAGATGTTTTTTTGTGTGGGCGGTAGGCGTGTCAACTGATTTCGATAATTTTGAATCCCCCAAGCTAATTTTTAGTACGGAGGAAAAATACAAAATTTCATTGATTTATTATGATTCTTGCTCAGTTTTCCTAGAAAGTGTATTTCCACGCACACCCAGCCACCAAGCCAGACAAACAGACGGACCTGACTATATCGACTCTGAAGGTGACGATGATCAAGAATGTATATGGTTATATTCGAAAATAATCTCCTCTTATATGACCCAGGTTTTAAGAAATTTTTTTTTTCCATGTTCAATAGCCAAATGTAGTGGAATTTATTTCTAGACATATAAAATGAAATTCCTAATAGGTGAACAAAAAAATCTCAACCCGAGATGGAGTTCGTTTTATCTAAAAATTTTGGGGAAATCGAGATTTCCGATAATATACGGGAGAGCGCATATTTCAGAAGTAGTAGATATGTTACGGGGCACCTTTCCATATATTCTGGAGTAAAATTGAGAAAAATCGTATGTGGGTCGTGGCGACAAAATGGGTTAAAATGTCTAAATCGCTCATTACGGCCACATAACAGGTCCTAAAATTCTGAAAAATGTCTAGCAAATTCTTTGATGAAAAATAAATGGATTTTTTTTTTTTAATTTAAGCGCCCCCTGCCGAGTAAAAAATGAAAAACGAAAAATTTGGGGTAAAAAATGCGATTTTTGGCAATATGCGATCATAGCGACATACAAGGCAAAGTATGATATCTAACAAATATTCCGTAATAAATTTCAGAAAAATCGTATGTGGGTCGTGGCGACAGAATAAGTTAAAAAGTCTAAATCGCTCTTTACGCCCACATAAAAGGTCCGCTATGATGTGCTCGATCGCATATCGCCGAAAATCGCATTTTTTACCCCAAATTTTTCGGTTTTCATTTTTTACTCGGATGGGGGCGCTTAAATTAAAAAAGTATCATAAACAAAATCAATTTATTTTTCATCAAAGAATTTGCTAGAATTTTAGAACCTGTTATGTGGTTATAATGAGCGATTTAGACATTTTAACCCATTTTGTCGCCACGACCCACATACAATTTTCCTGAATATTACTCCAGAATATTTGGAAAGGTGCCCCGTAACATATCTACCACTTCTGAAATATGTGCTCTCCCGTATATTATCGGAAATCTTGATTTTCCCAACATTTTTAGATAAAACGACCTCCTGACACCATCTCGGGACGAAATTTTTTTGTTCACCTATTGGGAATTTCATTTTATACGTCTAGAAATATATTCCACAACATTTGGTTATTGAACATGGAAAAAACATTTTTCTTAAAACCTGAGTCATATAAGAGGAAATTATTTTCGGATATGCCCACATACTTTTCTATATCTGCCGCGCCACCCTGAGTGTAGGGTATAAAAAAAGCATAAATGGATACGCTGAACAAATTTGTAAGGACACATACCTTCAACTTCTAACCAATATTGCCAAAACTATGAAACTTAATCTGTGCTAGGTATCAGGACCTTAACCGAATTCTAGATGAGAAAGGAACTAGAATTAGTAGAAGAAAAATTAACTTCCGGCACAGACTTTTCTTGAGACTATTACAAATGAGATTAACTAAACATAAAGGAAGAATAATTTGCTGCCAATTGTACTAAAATTTGTCAAACATCACTGACCTCAACACAGAACCATAGAACATTGAACCACAATTCGACAAATTGCTACAAAATAAACAGCTATATCATTCAAAATAAAATTTTTTTTTTTAATTGTGTCCGTGTAGTCCTTGAATTTTTCAAAAGCACCCATTTGAACAGCCACTCTATTAAACACGGATGATTTCATTCTAAAGTGCACTTTGTTGCCGGTTGGCAAAAAATATTTTTCCAAATACATACATTTTTTTATAGCTTTTAATTTCTCATGGCTTTGAGGGAAAAAAAGCTAAAAAATTAATGACAGCGTAAATATGTATAGAAATGTCATTACTGTCCCTATCCCAATGTTATTATTACTGTCCCTTTTTGGCATACGCTTCAATTTTTTTTTGCAGAACGAGTCCTTAAAAATTTTTTGTGACATGTAATATCTACTAATAGAAATTCAGTAAAAATTTAACTGATACACCTAAAATGATTTGTAAGACTAAAATAAACAATTAGAAAATGTTTATTTCCAAATACCACAGAAACGCAATGGAGAATTCGAAATTATTGAATTTTTGTAATTTATACGTGCATTTCGGTAAGTAAATGCAGCAAATTAAAAAACTTTTTAACAAGAGTGGATAGATACCAGCGATTGTTTTCAAATTTTGTCCTTAGCGGACGAATCTGCAAGTGACAACTCACCATTACGCCTCGAGAAGTGTTAATACCACAGCATGGCGCACAGTGTCGCGAGCCCATATATAGAGCGGCCAAAACTAGTAAACGTTATCCGATTTTGATAAAATTTTGCACAGTGATGCTTTTGTTAAGATTATGAAAATGGGCGTGATCCGTCCCTTTTTAAGCGTACTCGCAGTGCGAAAGTATTAGTATCGGGTGATTTGCTTAAAGGTTTTTTATACAATTAAAAAGGTTAAATATTAACCTTTTAAACGCTTTTTGACTTTTTACGATCGGATAAGAAGATAAAAAGTTGGATCAGTTATAACTTTAGGGGGCATTCGCCTTTGTAATTGAGGGGGTTAGAAGCAAAGGGGTACAAGTAACAAAAAGTAAATTTTGAGTAAAATATAGTTAAAGTTAACGTTGCTTCATAAATTGCAGAGTGAGTTAAAAAATAAGATATTGCGCGTCAAATCACATTTAAAGCATGCTCCATCTAATGTTTTTTTCAAATTTTTTCTATGAGTCCCCCTTTAAAAGTTATTAGTATTTCAGTGAAAGCCTACACCATTTTACTCAAATTTTTTTTTCTAGTAAAAATGGAGTAAAGTTAGAACCGTGTAGCAACTAACATAGCAAAAGAAAAAACTAAGTACCATAATTCTAAGAATCCTTAAAACGTTCTCTGTTAAAGGTATTTTTTAAAATTTTTATAGAGGTCCGCTTTATTTTACTGAAAGCCTACCGCACTCGTTACTTTTCATTTCAAAACGAAAATATTTTATTCAATATTTTAAACTCGTTTAGAAGCAAAGGGGTACAAGTGCGGTAGACTTTCACTAAAGTACTAATAACTTTTAAAAACAGACCTCTAGAAAATTTTTAAAAAATACTTTAAAAAGGGAATTTTTCAAGGATTCTTAAAATTGAGGTAATTAATTTTTTCTTAACCTATGTTAGATGTTACGTTGCGCTAACTTTGCTTCTTATTTGCTAGAAAAAAAAATTGTTGAATTTTTTTTTAAAGCAAACTATAATTTTGTGAACTGGCTTACCTTAATGGGGCTCTATAGAGGTGTAGGAACTCAAAAGCTTAGGTAATGTTTGCTTCATAAATAAAGCAAAGCTCCCACTACCTATTCTCATACTTAACTTAATTTTTCGTTATTTGTCACTTGTACCCCTTTGCTTCTAACCCCCTCAATTGAAAAACAAAAAACACTTTTTAAAAATTTTATTATGAAAAAACTATAATATTTATTGACAAAATTTCTTTTGTACATTCTTAAATATTGTCTAAAAAATATGAAAATTTTGTTTTTTTTTATTTTTAGTTTCCCTTGGCTGCTGTAGAGGGTGTCATCCAAAAGTTACTTTTCAAACTGGTAGGAAATTTTTCTTCGAATCTGCTCGACCGATTTTAAAAAACCAAAGAGCATTCGATGACTCATAAAAAATATTAAACAATAAGCCTCTGAAAGTTTTGAAAAGTACCCCCCCTCCCCCCCCCGTTATTTTAACGGGGGGACTTAGCCTCAAAAAATAAAATTTTTTCGCATTTTTCATAAATATTCATACAAAAACTTCAAAATATAAAAAAAATATGAATTTTAGAGGCTTATTGTATAGTTTTGAGTCTCAAGAATAAAATCCATTTTGAATTTTTCAAAAGTCTGTTACAGGAGGTCTTCAACATGTCCTACGTTTAAAAAGTAACTTTTGGATGACGCCAAAAAATTTTCATATCTTTTAGAATATACTTAACAATGTCCAAAAGAAATTTGGTCCATAAATATAATAGTTTTTTCATAATAAAATTTTTAAAAGTGTTTTTTTTTTTTTCAATTACAAAGGCAAATGTCCCCTTAAAATTAAAGTGAAATATTTCAATTTAGGAAATTCACCCATTTTAGAAAGTAAAAAAAAGACTCTTATTTAAAAATATTGAATTTAAAAGATAGGCGATTAAAAATATGAAATTAAGCTTTAAAATTCTTTTTGATCTATTCTGATCGGTTAAAAAACAAAAAAGTTAGTTAGAATTCACAAATAAGCAAAAAACCATATTTCCAATAAAGTAACTGTAAACAAATGGTTAATACAAAAATCTGCTCAAAAATTGCTCTACTACACAGGAAAAATGTCATTTATTCATAAAAAGTTAGCTTAAACTAAGGTATTCAGTAAAATAGGCGTGCTTTAGATTTAAGAATCATGGAACGACATTTTTTTTTCTGCGGCATTTATTCTATCTTTACAAAACTCTAAGTTTACGACTATGCAATTAAGATAAATTATTATTTTTTTTTTTTAAATTTCTATAAGTTCAAGTGTACTTAACAATATGCCATACTTGATGAGCTTATATTTTAGACTTTAACTATGACCCTTTTGACTGCACTCGCGACAATGTGCGGCGAGCCTTAACCCGTTTTAAATCGAACGTCGTTGCACATCAAAATTTTTTTCCAGATTCTGTTACTTATCATTCAAATGACGTATAAAAAAATTTTCGCTCGTGACTTCTCGACTAAATATTGAGATAATCCTTTTTCAAATTGGGCCATTTTCCTATACAAAAATAAAAAAAAAATTTTTTTTTAACTACAATAAACAAAAATCAAAATAATCACATTCGATGTGTTTTGCGATGCTGAACGCGAATCCGACCTTAGAATTGCTCTATCGTGTATGGTTTTTGAGATATTCCAAAACCAAAACAAAATCGTTTTTTGCCATTTTTTTAAGCTATATGGGTAATTCCATGGTAATTCGCGTTACAATTAGAACATTTTTTAAGAGTTTAATGGAGCTTTTGAGGCTCAGCCTTTGGATTAATTAATAAAATTGGATTCTTTGTAAACAAAATACTTTGTTCTTGTTGCATATTAGTTGAAATTTTCAGTGATAAGTTAATATTTAACCAGTAAAATAGTGAATAGTGCTGGTAACTCGCGTTACCATTTTTGGACAACATGTTCAGAGCGTAAATTTCTTTCGCAAGTTTCTGCGAAATTTGTGGGTAAATTTCTTTACATTAGACATAAATAAAGGCCGCAGGATATCAATAAGTATTTCTTTATTAGAAACAACAAAATTAAGTGGTATTTTTTAAAATAATGCAAAAATTATGTGGTAACTCGCGTTACCAAAAAATTGGTAACTCGTGTTACTATCGATTTTTAGACCAATAACGAGGGCCTTTTCAAGATCATAGGTATAAAAATTAAAATTGGGTCAAAATACAAGAATAATAAAGAACTATTTCTGGCTTTTGTGCACAGGAACAAAAACTAGATCAAAATTTAATAATTGTTTAACAAAGTCTATTATATCGCGATTGAAATTATTTATAGTTTAAATACAGATGGTATATTATCATCGCAACTATTACTGTCACCACCAGATTCATAACTTTCCTCGCAGAAGTACCGTTTTCTTTTTATTCCCGTTTTTACTTCTTCTGATGTGCAGACATTAACAAAAAAACGCGATAATAACCAATTGCAATGTCCAATATTAATTTTGGCACTAAATGGTAATTTTTCTTTAATTAAACATTAGTTTGGATATAGTTGAAGGTTGAAAAGAAACGAGAAATTTTTCAATACCTTGTCCACATTTACATGGAAATACCCATATAACTATTTAACATACCACTTATTCGTGTAACGCAGAGAAGGAGGCGTGGCAGATATGGAAAAGTATATATTCTAGATCAGCGTCACCTCCTGAGTCAATATAGCCATGTCCGTCTGTCTGGCTGTGTGGCTAACTGTGTGTGGAAATACATTTTTTGGCTCGTGAGATTGAAAATGAGCAAAATCGGTCAATGGACACGCCTACCGCCTATACAAAAAATATATTCAAAATGCAACTTTAGGAGTACATTTCACGACAATGCAACAAAAATACACATAAATACTACGAACTGTGACCGCAAACTCTGAGAAAAAACTGGGTGGATTCGGACAAGAGGGCGTGGCACCTCCCATATAAGCTAAACGCTATACCGAAAGCGTTTTTTGAGATAATTGAACCGAATTTGACTCAGACACTAAGAATTATAAATGCAAGCTCTCAACAAAAATTGGGTGAAATCGGACAACGGGGCGTGGCACCTCCCATGCAAGCAAAAGTTTCAAAATGATATAGTGAATGAGTTTTTTGAGATAATCCAACTAAAATACACTCAAATAATAAAGACGTGGGCGTGGCAAATTCCATGTAAGCAAGATTTTCAAAATACTGCAGTGTAGGGTATTTAATGTTTGGCCAGGCTAAAGGTTACACCCTTACTAGTTTCTATTGTGTTTCAAAATTTTTGGTGTAGACATTTTTTTTTTTAATTTTTGAATAAACTATTTCGATGGCAAATTTAATATTCTACAAAAAGTTTTCTAAAAAAATATCGAAGTTTTGCTACGTTCGCTAGATATTTTGAAAAAACTGTAACGGGTGCATTTCCCGTGAACATCTTACTTCTTTTTTAACATGTTTTTTGCGACCTTATCAATAGACTAAAACGGCTATTTAATTATTTTCTAGGATCTTAACATAGTCAAAATCCATTTGACAGGAAATTTTCTTAATGGTAATTACTACAATTATGTATTGTCGGGTTTCGAACAAAATATTTTTAAGCCCAGATGTGTGGGTTCTTTAACTATCACATCAAGTTTAATGGCTCAAAATTACATTACATTGTTATATGATACAATTGCAAAAAAGGAAACTGTTGATTGTCACATTTAAGTTTTTTTTTTAGTTTGAAACAAACCAACCTCTAAAATAACCAAGAGCTTTAAGTATCAAAAGTCTACGGCAACTAAAATATTTTAAAAACCGTCACTGCTTATTTTGGAAACATTCAAATGTTCCACTACTAGTGCAGTATTTTGCTATGACTCTGCTCTTGCTGTTGTTGCTGTTACCAACTCCTGGCAATATAACCAAAAACTCTGGTAAAATAAAAAAAATTTGGTCTTGTGAGTTGGTTGTTGGCTTTTGGTGGTTGTTGGGTTGCTAGGTTGGACGGTTGAAGTTGATCTGATCAAACTTGGTATGAGAGCGTAGTGCATTTATTGACATCTGTTGTTGTTGTTGTTGTGATGCTGTTTTCGCCATTATCTCGCTCTGACTTTAAGCCAACAGCAAATAGAATACAAAATCCCACCACACTCAACTCACAAGATCTGATGTCTGCAGCACGAAATCCTGTCCTGCGGCTGCTGATGGTTGTGTTGCCACCTTAAGGATAAAAGAAAACAACAACAACAAAAAGGCAGTGCAGTCAACGCCAAAGCCAGTACCGTCAAAGAGATTGCACGTTTTTAACCTGACGAGTAAGTGAGTGTTGCTCGCTCAGGTGGGTAACTCTGAATGAGTTGAGATTTCGATTGAGATGCTGCGTCGACGGACTTCGGTTGCATGAGCTGTTGCTGCTGCTGCTTTTCACGCTGTTGTTGTTTGTGTGATGCTGTTTAAGCCATTTGGCTGGCGTTGCCTTAAACATGTGCGAATCACTGTTGTTGTTGTTGGTTTTTTTTTTTTTTGTTTTGTTTTTGTTGCGCTAAGTTATGTTCCAATACGACATCGTGTCTGCGATTTGTGCAATATTTTATGGCAGCAACATCTTGGCTTTTTATAACTGGTTGTTGTTTTTGTTGTTGTTATGTCTAACACTACCACTACCACCACCAGGACCATAATCATCATCATCGGCATCATCAACAACTGAACGGCAACGGCAGCAACATCATCGAATGGTTGGTAAAATGTGGCAGCAACAGAAGCAGCAGAAACCAGCAGCCGCAACCAGTTGAGATGAGGCAACCATGTTTCCTGGTGCGATGCGATAGTTTATCGCAAATATTCATAGCGTGCAGAGGTGAACGCGGAACATAGCGAAAAACGTGCGAAAACGAGAAATCGGTATAAAATAACAACAACAATGAAAATTTCTCATGTGCAAGAATTGCCGTCGCTCTGAACGTAATCGAATTCGAATTTGCGTTGTTTTCATATATTTTTTTTTTGTTTTTTTTCAAATCTCTACTTAAATTCAGGCGGATATTGTTGACAAATTTTTTGACAAATTGGCAACTCTGTTGTGGATTAGTTAATGTCACCATAATGGCAGACATTTTTGAAAATGCTGCTTCTTCCGGTGTGCACGTTGTAAGGCCGTAAATAAGTAGAATTCAAGGCAGTTGTAAAAACGTGATAAAAAGCAAAAATTAAAAGAAATAAGTGATAGCTAGATAGATACTTGGTGATAAGAAAAGTGAATAAAAAAGATAAGTGAAAATATATATCAAATACAAATTAAAACGGTGGCTCTACATGAAAAAGTGCATTAATTCTCAAGCAAAAAGTTTAAGAATTTCAAAAATTCCAACTTTTTAATTCAAGTGATTTTCATCCCCAATTCAGAATGGATCCACATGGGAGTGGATTTGTTGCCTCGCCCTGGGCAGCGGTGTTGGGACATCATGCAATGGCATCGGCGGCGGGTGCTGATGCCGGTTTTGCAGCCGCGGCAGCTGCAGCGCATGTCCAGAACGCAGTTGCCGCACAGCACTCGCATCATCAAATTGCCGCTGCTCACCACCATTCGCATCATCATCATCCGCACCATCACACACACCACACGCACCATCACCCGCATTCGCATCACCTGAATGCGGCAGCGGCTGCAGCCGGAATGCCAATGGATTTACACGTTCCACAAGGATTTCCCTATTATAGGTACAAAACACACTCATTTCCCTCTTTCATTTACGTACAATTTATTCGTTTGTTTATTTGTGTTCTGTTTTCACCTCCTTATGTGGTGGGTGGTATTCAACGCCCTCTGTAGAGTTCACGTGTGTGCGAGTTTGCGTGGATGTATGCATGTACTTCGGTGGAAGTAATAAATTAAGGATACACTCCTATGGAGTTATAAGAAATGTTGCCGTCGGTTATGTGAAATATTAACATTTTACTAAAAACTAAAAATTGTATTTCTATGGCAGTTAACATATAAAAATAAGTTACGACAATGTTCCCTTCTTAAATTATTGATTTATAAGTCCAAAACATTAAATACCGCTTAACAGAGCTCACTCAAAGTCACTTTTTTATAGCAAAATTAAAAATTTGCTTGCGAGATCATTTTTGGTCACACAGTTTGAAGAGGTGATAATTTTAAAATGAACAATATTGAGATAGGTAAAGGTTGATGATTTTGCTCAAAAAAATTGTAAATTTTTCTTTTTTTGATTATTGAAAATTAATTTTTAATTGAACTTTTATTCATATATTTGCAAAGATCGATTTACATACAAATCTATCAATGCATTTTCTAACGCATAATTATGACAAATTAAGGAGCGGATTAAAAACACGGCTATAGTGACATATGTTTCGTCCTTCGCCACAAAGACTTATCAGACTATTTTTGTTGTAATTATTATTATATTTATTTCACTAAATTAATTATAATTGAAAAATTGCAAGTTGAAAAACTTTTGTGTTTTTGGCCTGGGCGGGAGTTGAACCGAGGACGTCACGATTGGTAGTACAGCTCTCAAACGCAGTGCCAGTCGTTAGACCAAGGCACCATCCTTGCCCGGCTGCGAAGCCGACGTTTGCCAGTTTTGTTTGTGTGTTAATACGTAAGCTTTGATGTCATAATTGTTGTTTGTGTTATTCATTGATAGCTATTCCATTGAAATTAGATCAGTGGTCGGCAGGCCATAGCACAATTGTGCACTCAAAAATCTACCTAGCTCTCTCTATCCTTTTCTTTCTTCTATCTATCTTCTCTCAAACATAAATTCTTACTCATTAATTTGCCGACCACTAAGTTAGATTCAATACAGATTGGTCGGTGGCAAGTGTTGCCACCTTATCAGGGCGTGTTGTCCCAAATAACTTTAAGAATATTTTTTCTTTTTTTCATATAAAAAAATAGCCATTTTTGAACTAATCTTACAACGGTTCCGGCTTATTTAAAATTTTAATTTTATGTATGCTTTTAAAAAATCGGCTACGTTCTGCTAACCAAACTTAAACAGAAATGAATAAACCAATATTTTGTGAATACATTTCAGTTCAGATCCGTTCAGAATTTTTTGAGATTTGCGAGTTATACCATTTTTTCTATGTTACTTATTATATATTTACAAATGAGGTAATGTTTGTTTGTCTGGCCTTAATGGGCTAGGAAACTATTCACCTGATTTTGATGAAAATTTTCAAAGCATACTAGAATCGTTTGGAGGAAAATCACTGGCTAGAAAAATGGGCGGTGCCCCTACATTACATAATTCGTCACACCTGTGAAACGGTCTAAGACAAATTTGGAACAGATGTGAAAAGCATTAGAACAATTAATATCCATTGAAAAAATGGGCGAAATCACACCCCCTAAAAACTAAACTACATAGTCATATCTCCGAAACTATTTAACGCAAATGTATGAAATTTGGTATATATAAAAAGAGTACTAAGACAACTAATATTCACTGGAAAAAATTAGAAGAATCACTGTTCACATTTTATTTTTGTCCTCGAAAAAGTTAATGTTCGCGAAAGGGTTAATTTTTCTACAAAATTTTTTTGAAATTATTCTTCCCTTTTTGTCTGCTTCACACGGTGCTCTTGAACAGTCGATAGGTTTTTTGGCTATGTGGAGAAAATCTGTGAATGGGGTTTCATTTGTATTAGTTTAGTGGTCTGAAAAATGCAAACCCCGAAATCGCAGCTGATCATCCCCGCGAAATATCGCAAAAATACATATCCCATATAAAAAAAAAAAAAAAATTGGAAAAAAAACGCAACACACAAATATAAAAATAGTTATATTTATTGTATTTTGCAATGCCAAATCTGAATCCGGCCTTAAAATTGCTATATCTCATACGGTTTTTGAGATATCTTAGCCTAAACAAGGAAAAAATACCGTTTTTGTTATATTTTGAAGCTATATAACTAGAATATAGAACATTCATACGCAAAATTCGATACATTATTTGAAAGCTCCAATTCTTTAAAACCGCATGTAAATTATGTCAATAGCTTAATTTGCCTCCGAAATATCGTAGTCGAAATAATGACAAAACACGTTTTTTGCACTTTTTTAACTTTTTAGCTTAGGATATCTCCAAGAAAAATAAAGATATCGACATTATTTGAAATAGGTTTAGAAGATTGATTAGAGCTTTCCATTTTTGCATCAGAATTTACGGATATACGTCCTGTTATATAGCTCCAAAACACAGCAATAAAACATAGCATAAACTGTATTTTTTCCTTGTTTAGGCTAAGATCTATATATAAATAGGCAAACGAAATCCGTTCAGTCCCTGTTTCTATACCTAAATCTCAACCGATTTGCTTGATTTTTTTTCTGTAGGAAAGGTTGTGAAGAGGAGCAGTGCATAGGACTATATTTTTTTTTAAAGTGGGCGGTGCCACGCCCCTAAATAAAAAAACGCTCTCACAGCTAAACCGCTACATCGATTTTAACGAAATTTGGTATGGAAATAGGGCTAGCACTAAGGAACGATAATATGACCATTATGTTTTTCAGTGGGCGGTGCCACGCCCCTACATGAAAAAAACGTTCTCACGGCTAAACCGCTGCATCGATTTCAACGAAATTTGATATGACGATAAGGTTAGCACTAAGGAACGATAATATGAACATTATGTTTTTCAGTGGGCGGTGCCGCGCCTCTAAATGGAAAAAACGCTCTCATGGCTAAACCGCTGCATCGGTTTCAACGAAATTTGGTATGGAGATAAGGTTAGCACTAAGGAACGATAGTATGACCATTATCTTTTTCAGTGGGCGGTGCCACGCCCCTAAATGGAAAAAACGCTCTCACGGCTAAACCGCTGCATCGGTTTCAACTAAATTTGGTATGAAGATAGGATTGGCACTAAGAAACGATAACATGACCATTATGTTTTCAGTGGGTGGTGCCACGCCCCTAAATGGAAAAAACGCTCTCATGGCGAAAATGCTGCATACAATTTTTATGAAATTTGGTATAGATATAGAGTTAGCACCATATAGTACGATAGCATGATTGATTTTTATGAATTTTGGTATAGAAAGATATCAAAAACTGTTTGCTCTTTAGTAGGAGGCACACGCTTCTAAATGGAAAGTGCGATATTGCAACTTAGCTGCTGCACCAATGCAGATTACCCGAACCCTAAGGAAGAATAGTAAAAGCTTTTTGTGTTTTACCGACCAAAGAAGGGTATAAAAACTTTTTCCTTTATTTTATGGTCAAATCGAAATGGTCGAATTTCGGCCACAAGGCGAACGCTAGTATCTCAAAAACCGTATGAGATGTAGCAATTATAAGGCCGGATTCAGATTCAGCATTACAAAATACATTAAATATAACTATTTTTATATTTGTGTGTTGCGTTTTTTTCCGATTTTTTTTTTTTTTTTTATATTGGATATGTATTTTTGCGATATTTCGCGGGGATGATCAGCTACGATTTCGGGGTTTGCATTTTTCAGACCACTAAACTAATACAAATGAAACCCCATTCACAGATTTTCTCCACATAGCCAAAAAACCTATCGACTGTTTAAGAGCACCGTGTTCAGTTATTAGTTCTAATAATAGCAAACTTTCGCTTTTATTAATTTTGCACAGAAAAACAAGTCATTTGACTTAATGTGCACTGTTTCAAATCAAACTAACTACATACATCTGTGATATACATTTTTCGAAATAAAATTCTCTATTAAAAGTGTCAGAAAGCTTAATTTTAGGGCAAACTTTAGTGGCAAATCTACAATTTGAAATATGAAAAAATTCGACATTTGAGTGAATTTTCAGAAATATTTTTTCTATTTTCTTATAATGAGGGGTTTTCGACAATTAATCCACCCTTGATCTGACGCAAGTAACCATTGTCTTATTTTAGTAATTCTAAATATTCCTTAGTAATACTTTTTTAATCATATGATCAATTTTCTCGCAGAACTCTGAATTGATAGGTGAAAATCGAAAATAATGTTTATTATGTTTTACACACATAACCAATGTAATTATTTTGTTGTCATGTTCAGAAGAAAAAAAAGGTTAACAATATAGTGAGCAGTTAAATAATTTTTTCAGTAGTAGAGAAAAACAAGACATCTTACGAAAAAAGTGCATGAGGCATAAAATGCTCAGAATCGTCTAAAGAATACATGTGAGTAATAAATTCGAATGTAAATAATGGAACTTTGGAATCAAAGCCAAGATCGGGAATACCAAATACATTAAAATCACGTAAAGAAAGCAATATCATTGCCGCCGCGGCGCTTTATTTGAAAAAAATCCAAAACTGAAAATCTCCAAACAGTACACTCAGAAAAAAAAAGATTGTTAAAACAACAATTTTTCATTCTTAAAAAGTTGTTATTTCTAAATTGTTGAAATTAATATTTTATTCTTAAGTCAACAATTTCATTCTTGATATCTAATTTTTTTGCGTCATATAAACACACATATAAAAATATTTGAAAATATTAACTTCAGTTTGTTTTGTCAGAAAATAAAAAAATTGTGCTTTTTATTTATTTGAAATAATTAAATTCAAATGAACAAAATAAAAGAAATGGACGACGAAATGGACGAAGAAATGGAAGAACTCCATGTCTTTAATATAGATGTGGACTTCTTCTTAAGCTGGCAAATATCGTTGGACGGGTTGAAGGCATTGGAAGAATGCCAAATTTCAACTGAAATTCTTCCAATGCTTCACCACCACGATCTTGAAACAATATTCCACAAGAGGGAGCTTATGGCAGACAAAGTCAAATTTCGGTACCAATTGAACAATTGGCGAAAAATAAATCATGTAAGTTTATCAAAATCGTTGGACTTTGCAAATAGTCTGCCACTTTTCTATCGGTTGCACAAATTGTTGTTTTATATTTTCTCCCTTTTTTTTGCAAACTCTTAATTTGTTGTAAACTTTTTTTATTGTAATCACGAAGAACACACAATTTGAATGTCATTTTGAAGCTCCACATTGATGTCGCAAGTCGTAACGCATTGATAAAAGCTCCAGTAGCTATAAAGTTTTTGGTTGACTCGTTTTAAAGTGCCAGTCCAAAATTTATTGCTCTTATTCCTTTAGTACCTGGAGACTGATCCCTGCTCGGTCAACAATCTGATGCAAATATTTTGGTTTGTGTTTTTATTCATAAGTAGCTTTTTTATGTGATGAAATTCGTATCTATTCGTCTCCAAATTTCATGCTTTCAAACTCAAAATTTTCTTTGACGAAATAGAATGCCCTCAAATAAATAGGATATACCATCCACCTAAAATATTTTGTCTTTTGTTTGGGGGCTAAAATATCTGTTCTTCAAAGGATCATAACTCAGAAAGTAAACACAGCGTTTTTTTCAACTTGAAGCAAGGATATTTCAAAATCCTGCAGGCATAATGACAGTTCTGCTGATGAAGACGGTTTCAGCGTCGAAAAGTACATAAGACTGCATATAAGAAATAAAAAATTCATTCCATTTTTTTTTTTGTGCCTGAGTAATTAACCAAAAATTTTATTTTGGTAAAAAGTGGGAGTGGCAATTATTGAACAACACCCACTTTTCGTTTTGCTTTAGATACTCATCAAAATATGTTGTACCATTTGCAAGAAATAACGTTTAATATAATTTACTTGTATGGGAGGTTCCACGCGCAACGGCCATATTTTGCCCACTTTCAGAACAGGGATGCCTTATAGCAAATAAGCTCCCCACAGTTAATTTCAGAATGATTGCTTAATTAGTTTTCTTTTCATGTCGTATAATGTTTCTGTGGGCGGTACCACGCCCTTCAACGAGTTTTCATAAAATAATAATATTGCATATAAATCCTTGTTTACAGAGGTAACGTCTCCGAAATTTTCATTAAATTTGTTGGAGTCATTTTCGAGTAATATTGAATCAAAATTGCTGGCAAGTTATGACCAAATCAAATTTAAAATTAAGGGCGATGTCACGCCACTTAGTGGAGAACTGTAAAGTCGAAACCTAGTCCATTCTATGCTAATGTGTATCATTTTGAAAAGTTTCATTAAAACCGGTTATCGAGAAAAAGTTTGGCCACAGATAAACTTAATTACATACTGCTGCACTATTATTGGAAGGAATTGTTTTTAAGGAGTAAAAATAAAATCCATCTATGCAGACAACTTTTGAGCATATCAACAAGCACAATTAACCTAAATGAAGGTGGTTAGTAGTGTCCGACCGAAGGTGACTTTTTGGCCGAAGCCGAAGCCGATTAATCGGTTTTTTTATAACCTTCGGCCGAAGCCGAAGCCGAAGCCGAAGGTTCCATTATATTTGTAACACTTATTTTTTGTACTACTTTTTTTATTACTTCTTAAATAAAAATAAATAGTTAATAATAAAAATTAAAACACCTAATGTTGTAAGCTAGAAACAGCAGTTTTTCTGCATTTTCTCCATGTAGATTGGCTCTTCGGTCAGCATATATTTGACCCGCAGCACTGAACAATTGTTCACTTGGGACACTTGTAGGAGGAGCTGACAAAAATTTTTGGGATACTGGTCGTAAATGAATATATGGACTGCAGGCCCAAAAATGATATATATCCGTGGTCCTCAACTGCAAAGGTTCCTTTAAATAACAAGCTAATTGTTCCTCAAAAGGCAAACGAACGTGGTCAGAAGCTGCTTCCTCGGTCCCAGTCAAAGGCATTTTATCGTGCGAATCCCACAGATCATCTTTTGGGTATTGGTTTCCATTGGAAGCGGCTGAATTTGAACAGGAAGGTGTAGATCCTTCAATTTCGATAAACGTATTATCAGTTATATTTTTTTCAGCATAATTTTGGTGCAGAAATTTCAAAATTTCTGTCTTAATAGTATTTGGACTTTTTAACATTTTTGTTTAAGAAGAAATAATTTCTTTTTTAATTAAAGTTACAAACATTTGGCGTCGGCCAAACCTTCGGCTTATTTTAGGCCGAAGGCCGAATGTGAGGCCGAAGGCGTTTTTTTGGCCGAATCTGGCCGAAGCCGAAGCCGATTAATCGGTCGGACTCTAGTGGTTAGGTATTAAAATATAAAATTCCACATTAACTTAAAAAATTAACGGAAAAAATAGCACTACAATTCAATTATGTAATTAAAAAGTTAACAGTGATCAGAATTAACGAGTTTGTTCAATATTACAATTGTGAAGTTGATGGTGGTTTATATTGTTCGAAGTACTTTTATCCTTATTTTGGACCCAATTTGCATGAAAAAAGCTTTCAATGGAACTTCAATGAAACACTGCACTGTGGGATGTAGTTCCAGACCCCTAGAACGAAATTTCAAAATTTTAATTACATAATTGAATTATGGTCCTATTTTTTTTACCTCTTATTTTTTAAGTTGATGTGAAAAATGTTAAGTATTTTCCAAAATTATGAAGGAATTTTGCATTTTTTACCTAACCACCATCATTTAGGTTATTTGTGCTTTTTGATATGCTGAAAAGTTGTTTGCATGGTTGGATTTAATTTTTACTCCTCAAAAACAATTCCTTCCAATAATAGTGCTATTTTTTTCTGTCATACATAACTACATACAATTTTGTAAATATTTGAGAAAAAATTAATATCCTTTTCTTTATTAAGATGGAATTGTTATCCTGCTGCATACCAATCAAAAACTATCCCATTCCCTTTGGTTCTTCCTCCAAGTCGAACCTCGAATTTGATTTGGATATTCAAGCAATTTTGGAAAAAACTGTGTTCGGGGCGGACATTATTTCAAAAAATAAAAAAAACCAAATGCTTTCAAGCTGCGAACAAGCATTTATTGCCAAAAGTATTGTAGAATACTTTCAAGCGAACAATAAAAAGATGTGCCCTAAGACTATGGCAAATGTGGCAATAGAAATAAAAAAAGTTTTCCCGAATGAAGATGAGAACACTTACTATGTGCCAAGAAACAACGGAAAACAACCATCTGGCAAAATATATGACCGCTATTTTAATGTTGGATACAAACGAAAAAAAATGTTGGTTGATTTAATAGGACCAAAATCTCCAAATAAAACTGTGGCTCAAAATATGAATACGACTGGCTACCAAGAATATTCAACAAAAAAACAATTCTTGACATTTAATATTCCTGATAACATAATTGAAATATGGAAAGAAACGTCTCTCTATCGAATGAGTGAACAAAAATATCCACTTAACGCATTTTTGACATCTTGGCCGCGGTACAAAGATTCGACTGGCGATATTCTTATAAACATTGATTTTGCCACATTGTATCCAGGAAAAGAAAACAACATTTTTGAGAAAATTGACCATTGTGAGAACAAAATAAATAATTTGTTTTTTCCTTCTGTAATCAAGGAAAAGGTTTTTCTGGAGTTTTACAAAAACATGGTTTTCAATAAAATTGGAGCAGGTAAATGGACTGAGTTACATTACAAACGTATTTTAACTAATAAAATTTGTAACAGATTCAAGATACTTCTACTTTTTTAATTTGTTGCATACACTGATATTACCGCCAAGAATCAGTAAAAAATGCAAGCCATCAATAACTGACGCACAAAAAGATATGTTCGTTCATTTGGTGAGCTTAAACGACTACAAGCAAAAAGAAGAAGAGCTCAAGAACCACCACATTGCAGAAAATTTGAAGTTGCAGCCAAAAATTTTTGTTGTAGGAGATTGTACTGACAGATTGAAGGAGTTTTATGTTTACGTTGAGGGAACATTATATAAATCTTTAACACTTCTTAAAGCCATAGATTTAGTCATTAAAATTTGTTTCGTTTTTAATTTAGAATATTCACAAAAGAGCAAATATGTGTGGCTGTTCATACAACAATTTATTTATGATATCCCTTCGGAGGAAAGAGTACCCAAAATAGAAAATATTATATCAAAATTAAAAAATGAATCAGACTGAACGAAATCTTGCCAATACACATATATGCTCATTTTGTGAAGACACATTCCAAATTGTTTCTGACTTTCTCGAACACATTAAGTATAAACATAAAACTCCTGCAAGCTATCAATACTTATGTAAATTTAATTTATGCAACAAATATTTTCAAAATATTTATAAATTTAAATCTCATATTCTTAAACACGGTTTGAATGAAAGTGAGATTGGTTCTGAAAATGCCAAAAGAGTTAAAAGATTGCCTGATGCCATTACTTCTGTGCCAACTACCAATTTTGATCCATGTGCCCATTCCAGTATATTTAATGTAGATCAAAGGACTTCCTTGAGTACAGAGTCTGTTCCAATACATGCGAATCAAATTGATATTGATAATATTAAAAAAAGTGTATCTGCAGCGGTTATATCTTCTGCGCTAAAGCTACATACCAAATCCAACGTTACTAGAAAGAGTATTCCTGAAATTCAAAAATTTGTAGAAGAAGATATCTTATTACCATTATGCAATATTTTGAACGAGTTTTTACCATTCATTGCACCTGACCTAAGGTCAACATATAAATCAATAATAGACTTCACCAAAAACCCATTTAGTGAGATCATATCTGAATATAAGTTTTTAAAAAAAATTGAATCGCTTAAAATTTTTAAGTACCCTAAACTATTTACAATCGGTAGACAATTAGACGAAGTTTTAGTTTGTGGAGATCCAACTTTAAAAGAAAATTTAATCGAAGGATGTCTTTCTGATATAGGTTTCCAATTAAAAAAGTTTTTTGAGTCTCCATCGGTTTTAAATAAGACTCTTGAAAATATTGAAAACATAAAATTCGGAAAACGATTGAATCATTTTATAATGGGAAAAATGTGGAAATCTAAATTAGAAAAATATCACGATAAGACTGTTTTTCCGTTGTTTCTGTATTTTGATTCATTTCAAATAAATGATGCACATGGTCCCCATAACGACTCCGTTTTTGGAATTTATTTTACAGTTCCTGTTATACCCCAACACCAATTGTCTCATCTAAACAATATTTTTGTGGCTGGATTTGTCAAATCAAAAGACATAGGCCATTTTGGGAACAGTTCAGCACTATACAATCTTGTACAATGTATTGAAGACATATCAACAAATGGAATCGATATCAGTATTGATGGAAGTACAAAAAAGATTTATTTTTCTCTTGGACAAATATTAGGTGACAATTTAGGACTAAATGAGGTATTAGGATTTGTGCAAGGTTTTAATGCTAAATATTACTGCAGAATTTGTACAAGAGAAAAACGAGAATGCCAAGTTGATTGCATAGAGGTTCCTGAAAGCTTACGGGACATTTCCACTTACGAAAATGAAATAGTAACAATGGCGAATCAGTCTGGTGCAACTTCGACAAAAGAAAATTCAATCTGGAACACTTTAACTAATTTTCACGTAACTGATAATAAGGCTTGTGATATTATGCACGATATCTTTCTAGGCGTTGCAAGATATAACTTATCAAAAGTTTTAAACTATTTCATTTATGAAAAAAAGATTTTCACATTAGAAATTTTTAATTACCGAAAGCAAATGTTTGCTTACGGGTCCCGTTTCAGTGGGGATGTTAGCCGTCCTTTAGAAATAAATCATATAAAAAATGGAAATATAAAATTGAATGCCGCTGAAATGAAAACTTTCTTGCATTTTATTTTATTAATGATCGGCGATTTAATTGATGCGTGTGATCCAGTTTATGATTTTTTAATTAAATTTGTAAGAATAGTTGACATCGTTGCATTAGACGAATTTGATTCGCGGATTTTAAGTGAACTCAGAAATTTGATTAAAGAGCACAATAAGTTTTTTTCAGAATTCTTTAATGAAACATTAAAACCTAAATTTCATTTCATGGTGCATTACAGTACTGCCCACTGAAGCATTTTTGGTGCTTTCGGTTTGAGGGCAAGCATCAGTCTTTTAAACAGTACTGCCACGTTATGAATTCAAGGATGAATGTCCCTTTAACTTTATCTATTAAAAGCTGTCTTCAATTTTCGCATACAGTACTTCAAAACACTTTTTTTCAAAATGACTTCACAAAATTAAATAAGAAAACGCCTCTTGATTTAACTGCACTGCCTTATTACAAAAATTTGTGCACACCATTAACTGTTGGATTTCAAGTAGAAAGCATATGCTATAGAGGGAAAGACTTCATACAAAACCAATATGTTAAATCGGGTTCAATTATGAAAATCTTGCACATTTTTCTTGAGTCCGATAAAAATTGCTTCCTCATATGCCAAGAAGTTAAAACACTTTTTTTGGAAAAATTTCAGTCGTTCCAGATTCTTCACGATCTTAACTGTTTTTATTTTAAAAAAATTGAGAACTTTTTTATTTCCGTTGAATCAAAAACAATTTATACCATGGAAAGTGTGCTTCGATTTGAAAAATAATAAAAAACTGTTATTCCTTACAATCCCAAAATATGTAGTGAAGCGGTAATGGAAAAAGATATAACTGCCTTTCAGATAACACTCGCTAAAGAATACGCAAAATGGGAGATGATAGTTAAATCTTATATCTATTTAATTTGCTTTCAGAAATCTCTTTTTCTTAATTTTTAATTTAAATTTAGAATCAAATTAATTTTTAAGTATCTTATATGTTTTTTCTAAAATGGTGTTGTTTATAAACTTGTTAAAATAATTTGTATTTAATATTAACAACTACTTATGATACAGTTATCATGAAAATAAAATGCATAAATCAAAAATGTGGTTATATTTATTTGATCTGCTCAGAAATTATTGTGGTAACAACTTTTTTCTTGAATGAACAATTTACGTTCTTAAAATTTCAACAATTATTTATTCTTCGCCCAACTATTTCATTCTTAAATGTTATTAAGAGTTTCGCTTTTGAAACAAAAATTTTCGTTCTTAAACTATGTCTATTTTTCATAATAAATAAAAGAAAATCCATAAAATTTGATTCCGAGGCGCTCAAGGCGGAAAAAACCGATTGAGCAGAAGAAACTCAAGTCACAGCTTATTTCGTGCAGATTCTTATTTTCCCTTTGGAGCCAGCGTTTCGGGTTATTTAACGGGAATTTGTTTTTCTGTGTTCTCTGTGTGCAAATAGGGTCCAAAATAAGGGTAAAAGCTCGTCGAGCCCCATTTTTAATCCCGCTGACGATCAATTTTTTATCCATAATATTAAGACAACTCACATTATCAGCTCCAAAAATAGTCACAAACATGCAACGCTAACTAAGCAAGCCGCAAAGCGCGAAAACTGTCCTCCTCGTGCACTGAGACCACAATTTTAAAGTCTAAGTAGCCCTTCATAAGCAAAAAAACCCGCATAGCCTTCATTCTTTTTGATATCGAGCTCAGTATCAGCACGCCCACAAAGATTAGGACTTTTAAAGCAGCGTCATAATCATGGACGAGTCTAAATTTTACATATTTGAACCTGATGACATGGCATACGTATGGCGGAAACGTAAAACAGAGCTTAATCGCAAAAGCAAGTAGACTTTTTTTGTTTTTTTTTTTGCTTATGAAAGACTACTTCGCCGGTGCTTACGAAGATAATTTTCCAACCATAAGTTGCGGCGAAGAAAATTTTTTTTTTGAAATTGCGGCGAAACAAATCTTTTTTGTAATATGCGGACAAGAAAATCACTTTTTATAAAATGCGGCGAAGAAAATCACTTTTTACAAAATGCGGCGAAGAAAATTACTTATTACAAAATGCGGCGAAGAAAATCACTTTTTACAAAATGCTGCGAAGAAAATCTCTTTATTTAGTGAATACTTTTTCGACGGGTTACGAAATTACGAAAATAAACGTTTCACCTAAAATCACAGCGAATGAAGCGCGATGAGAACAAACTCAACTTGTCCCTTATGGGCGGTGGTGGGCAAAACGTTGCCCTAGGGCAACAATGATATATTATATTGTTATGTTATTTGTTTATAAAATATCAGCTTATTGATTGCTAAAGGAAATAATAAAAATTAAATTATATACATAAATAATTATTATGAAATTATTTTGAAAAAATAATTTTTTCAGAGAAATTTTTCCTATTCCTTTTTTCGAAAAAATTTGCATTACTAATCGAAAGAGTGATTTTTTACGCTGCATTTTTTAAACAGAGATTTTCTTCGCCGCATTTTGTAAAAAGTGATTTTCTTCGCCGCATTTTGTAATAAGTAATTTTTTTCTCCGCATTTTGTAAAAAGTGATTTTCTTCTCCGCATTTTACAACAAGTGATTTTCTTGTCCGCATATTACAAAAAAGATTTTTTTCGCCGCAATTTCAAAAAAAAGATTTTCTTGTCCGCATTAAAAAATGAGATAGTCTTCGTAAGCACCGGCGACTTGGGCTTTGAAGCATATCCCTGACGGTTTTTGGAGCCAGTAATGTGGGTTAGTTTTGATTTTGTGGACAATAAATTAATCGTCAGCGGGATTAAAATTGTTGTTTGACGCACTTTTACCCTTATTTTGTACCCGATTTGCATGAACGAAGCTTTCAATTGTGCTTTTCATTGTAGGCGGGACTCAAACTAACATATAAAGCAGCTTTGCGCAGGGATTGGTTAGTTATCACCGATGATGGATGAGTTATCACCGATTTTCGCTGCTGGACGACCCATTTCAGCAAAATACACTTTTTTACCCTCACATGTACAAGATCAAACTAAAAATTGGCTGCATCTGGTTGGGAATATTACACATAGGACATATAAAAAGAAATTCCCGTTAAATAACAAGAAACACCGGCTTCAAAGGGAAAATAAGCATCTGCACGAAATAAGCTGTGACCTGAATTTCTCCTGCTCGGAATCAAATTTTGTGGATTTTCTTTTACTTATTATGAACAATAGGAATGCCCGTCTAAGCCTGCATTCAAAATTTGATGATATTTGTATTAGTTTTAAAGACACAGTGTTTTAAAGTTAAAAAATAGTACTGCACGAAATAAGCTGTGAGCCACAGTATATAGAACTAACAAAATGGCACAGACAGCCAAACGACTGTAGTGTCTTTCAGGCAGAGGTTTATGGTGTCCTCAAAGTCGCAATTTTTTAGAAGCGTTGTTATTTACCTTGACAGCTTGTAGGTGGCCATCAAAGCAATTTCATCAAATCACATTACTTTAAAACTTGTATTAAGCTGTTAAGAAGGACCTTTTGCGATATTAGTGAGGACTAAAGTATGACACTTTGCTGGTTTCCCGGTCATAGCAATTGCTGATGAACTACTTAGCTAGGAAAGGATCAAACCAGAATATCGTTTTGGCTGACTTTTCAATAAGAAAACACTTTATCTTAATCAAGGGAACAATCGAAGGTAAATGTATTCAGCTTGCTAATTCCAGACGGTCAAATCTACAAACTTGAAAGCATATTAGATTTATTTATTTAAATATGAATCGAAATTAATTTTTTATAGCAATGGAGAAAAACAATGTGCGTAACTTAAGGGGACATTCGCTTTCGTAATTGAAAAGAAAAAAACTTTTTAAAAATTTTATTATGAAAAAACTATTATATTTATTGACAAAACTTCTTTTGGACATTGTTAAACACTGTTTAAGAAATATGAAAAAAATTGTTTTTTTTATGTAGAGGGCGCCATTCAAAAGTTACTTTTAAAACGGTAGGAAATATTTTAGACCTCCTGTAACAGATTTTTGAAAAATTCAAAATGGATTTTATTCTTGAGACCTTAAACTATACAATAAGCCTTTAAAATTCATACTTTTTTATATTTTGAAGTTTTTGTATGAATATTTATGAAAAATGCGAAAAAATTTAGGGACTTACCCTCAAAAAATGCCCCGTAAAAAAAAGGGGGGGGGATATTTTTTAAAATTTTCAGAGGCTAATTGTATAGTATTTTTTATGAGTAATCGAATGCTTTTTGGTTTTTTAAAATCGGTCGAGTAGATTTGGAGAAAAATTTCCTACCAGTTTAAAAAGTAACTTTTGGATGGCGCCCTCTACAGCAGCTAAGGGAAACTAAAAATAAAGAAAAAAATTTTTTTCATATTTCCCAAACAGTGTTAAACAATGTCCAAAAGAAATTTTGTCAATAAATATAATAGTTTTTTCATAACAAAATTTTTTCAATTACGAAAGCGAATGTCCCCTTAATTGTTGCTATTACTAGAAAACCATACATTTGTAGCAGTTGTAAAGAAACTGATATAGAAGATACGGTTCTTCATTTCTTTGGTCATTTCAATTTTGAAACGCTTGG
The DNA here is from genome assembly GCA_951812925.1 of Calliopum simillimum. Lineage (NCBI taxonomy): Eukaryota > Metazoa > Arthropoda > Insecta > Diptera > Lauxaniidae > Calliopum > Calliopum simillimum. The sequence goes on along the minus strand of OX638371.1, from coordinate 54,081,948 downwards.
CTCACTATCTGAATTTTGTCTTAAATTCATATGGCTCTCCTAGAATTACTTTGCTAAAGCTCTCTGTGTTTGGTACACAATGGGGCCAATTCCGAGCTCTAAGTTAATGATGAGAACATAGTCATCCCTCGGATTTTACCTAGCTAAACCTACATAAAACAGTAAACTAAGTAAAACTCTCTTCAAATTTTTGTTGTTGTTAGTGTGACGCCAAATTTTGTTATTATTAAAAATGTGCCGTGACGAAAGAAAGGTTGAGAATCACTGATTAAGACAAATGGCTTGCGAATTGAAACTCGTCCATGATACTTATAACAAGTATTTCGTATTGCTTGGGGCTTGGCTGGGTTTGCATATCTCTTGTTTCAGTTTAACAGCCGAAATTTTTGGATTTTTTCAAATGGCGTGCTGCGACGCACACTGGCGACATCTGGCATTTCTCGTTGCAAAAATCATTACTTCTGAACCATCTAAGATATTTTAATTCTGTTTTCGGTTATGGATAAAAAATTCTCATAACCCTAAATTTTATTTAGATTGCATTGCAATCGCTAACTTCAAAATTTACTGAACTTTGAGAGGCTGAGGAGCAAGACTCCTTTCAAGCTAAATTTTGAGTTGTCTATGAATAATCTCCAATCATCAGCTCTGTACAGGATATCCATTTCTATCAAGAGTCTTTTGACATCATTTCAGTATGCAGATGTTTTCTGCTCATTCATAGTAAATCATTTTCGAAGTGTTTCTTGGCGGTTTCTATAAGCCGTGACTTTTGTCCCAGGTGCCAACAAATTATTTAATTTCAAAAATGAAGCTAGTTCTTCTGCTTTTCGTTGCGTCTTCACCTTGCGACGATGGAGTCCAGCTGGTATTGGGTAACTAAAACTGGCTTCTTATATGCACTGGGCTCAGGTTAGCACAAAGAAATATAATCCAACGGAGTTTGGAGTTCTTAAGAAATTTTTCTATCCAAAACAACAATATTTGGTTCCTTCACAGGCAGTCGGTAAAGCTATTGATTTTTTTTTTTTAACTTAAATTATAAGCACCGTTGGATTTCAAAAGTTTAGGGTTTAACTTCACATACTCTAAAGCATGGTTGAATTACGCGCACCTTCACCGGAAGCACTGAGGTTTTTTGACTTATATAGTTAGCCTCAGCAGTGGACCATATTTATACCAAATGGGAGCTCCGTAGGTAATGTGATTATGAATGCCTTAGAGCTAGCCGTATGGCTGAAAGTAGAAAGAAATAGATTTTATTAAACTATTTGAACCATATCGGTTATAACAGCACAGCAAAAGTTCAAGACCGACAAACTTCCATCACCTGTAGCATTACAAAGACCAGTCATAAGCGGATCTAACTCAAAGGTAATGCAACACCTTACAGAACGCCAACATCACCATCATAAGCATTAAATTTAATTTCAATTTGTTGAGAGAAAAAAAAAAAAAATAAAATCACCATTGTCGGCATCTCACCATAGCGTTGTAACTGAATTCATTTCGTTGCAATAAAATTCGTTTTTATAAAAAGGGCAATTTCTGCAAAAAACTGCTCAATTGTAAAATTATGACGCGCCTAGCGTATCTGTGGGGATAGACAGAATACGTCTGGGAGACGTCATCACACAAAGTTCACCGCCTTACCGCAACACCACCGAATATAACCAAACGACCGACCGACCAACCAACAAACAAATCCACCACCGCCAACAGACCGTAATTTCCACAATTTATTTTCGAACGTGATTGGCGAGTGACCGAGACTTGACCATTTCAAAATTACAAAAATTCAGCAAAAAAAAAAAACAAAGCAAATAAACAAAAAAAAAAAGTAAGAAATCAAAAAAAAAAATGAGATATGAAATGCAGAAAATGGAAATAAAATACAAGAAATTATAAGTATGAACTAAAGATGCATCATCAGATGGGGCCGAAACTAAGACAGTGGTTGAACATGGAGTCGTCGAAAGAGTGGAAGGAGAGTCGGTTAATTTTTGAAGACCCTTTGATTACATTTCGCACCATCATCAACAGCAGCAGCAACAGCAAAAATGAGTTGGTCTCTAATGTGATGGATCCATCCATGACCGGCATGCAAACCGTAGTGCAATCGTACATCATCAGCCATCGCGCAGTAATCATATTTCTTTTTATGAGCCGCAACTGCAACAAAATGGCAAAAGTTCAGCCGACTGTTTTTTTCTCACTCGCACACTCTATCTATCTCGCAAGTTATTTTCTAGAATTTCTTATGCTTACCGTGAAAATAAATTAAGAAATGCACGGGCAAAAAACTTTTTCTGTCTCTGATTAAAACATGGATATGAATATGAATTGCTGGCAAAAAAACTGAAGCATGAAACCGTAAAAGATTGGCAACTTGGCTTCACACTAAAAGCTGATAGTCTTATATCACTGATGATTTAATATACAGTACCTGGAGATCGATCCCTACTCGGTGTACATAAATATCCAATGACACCGCATTTGTCAAAATCGGTCCAGCAGTTTAAAATTGTTAAATTACAGTTGTTAAAAAGGGGCGGTGGTATTGCTTACATATGGTCAACGTCTTGTCTAGTACATGTGAGCGATGATCAAAACAAATTTTATTAAAATATCTTATACAGTTTGCGAAATGTGACGTTAAAAGTTTATTGGTTTTATAGCAGATGACACGCCTACTGGTGATATTTCACCCACTTTTAACTGAAAGTTGCTTAGTGACGAGTAGAGTAAATAATAATAAGAACTAGTAAAGGTGTTACCTTTGGCCTGGCCAAACATTAAATACCCTACACAGCAGTATTTTGAAAGTTTTGCTTATATGGGAGGTGCCACGCCCTCTTATCCAAATTCACCCAGTTTTTTCTCAGAGTTTGAATTTATAGTTCTTAGCATTTGAGTGAAATTTGGTTGGATTACCTCAGAAAACGCTTTCAGTATAGCGTTTGGAAGTTTTTGCTTATATGGGAGGTGCCACGCCCTCTGGTCCGAATTCTCCTGGTTTTTGTTCAGGGCTTGCGCTTACAGTTTGTAGTATTTATGTGTATTTTGGTTGCATTATCGTGAAAAAAACTCAAAAAGTTGCATTTTGAATATATTTTTTGTATGGGCGGTAGGCGTGTCCGTTGCCCGATTTCGCTCATTTTCAATCCCCCGAGCTAACTTTGACGCCGAAGGCTGTGCACCAAATTTCATTGAAGTATCTTGCTTAGTTTTCCCAAAAAGTGTATTTCCACACACAGCCAGCCAGCCAGCCAGCCAGCCAGCCACCCAGCCAACCAGACAGACGGACATGGCTATATCAACTCAGGAGGTGACGCTGATCAAGAATATATATACTTTTCTATATCTGCCACGCCTTCTTCTCTGCGTTACAAACGGAAGGACAAAGTGAATATACCCTGGGTGTACGGTATAAAAATCACTTTGTTGTATTCTTTTCATAGCCTTTATAAAGGGTACCACACCCTTCAACGAGTTTCCTTGTTTCCATTGATATCTGCTAAATGTTCATAAAAATTTTTGAATCCGTTTTCGATATTGAACCAAAATTTCCGATGAATAAAAATTGGACGTGGTACTTATTCGATGCTGCCCACTTTTAGTTTTTTAAAAGGAATCGATAAGCAATACCCACCTACGAAATTTGTACTATTTTCGAGAAATAACATTTAACGTCTTTTACTTGCATGGGAGGTTCTACGCCCACCGGCGATATTTCGCCCAATTTCAGTTCAGAGGTGCCTAATAGCATTCCCTTTCTTTAAAGCGCATTATATTTTTGTGAGCGGTGCCACGCCTTTCAACGAGTTTTGCCAATATAACGGAATGTAACATATTATTCCTTGTTTCCAGGAGAAACACTGACTTAAAATCTTCAGTGGTTGAATATTGGGCGTGGCACGTAATCGACGCTGCCGATTTTTTTGTCAATTACAATGCGTTGAAGAGTAGTAGCGGTCTACCAAATTTCATCAAAATACCTTGTTTGATTTGCGAGATATGACCAGATTAAATTTTAAATTTAGGACGGTCTACGAATTTCAAGCTAAGCACATTCTTTATTCCATACTTATTGTTCTGGCCGCTGGCTTGTGCTATAAAATTGAAGCCAAAGAATTCTTTTTTGGGGGAAATGTCAAAGGATACCTTGCACTTGTCCTTGACGAAAAATCTGCTTATTAGGAGTTGCTGGATATGCCTCTCTCCAGTTTAACACCTTGCCGGTACGTTGCTTGACATACTATAAATCGCCTGCTCGTCGTACAAATTTATCCGCTGAGGATCGCTGGTGTCCCAAAAACTTCGGCACTACTTAGCCAGGGGATGTGGAACAGGAAAAAACGACACTGGGTAGCGCCCACACGAAAGAAAACAAATACTGTTTTTGGTGTACAAATGTTATGAAGAGCTCTTTATTGAGCATTAGATTTTAATTTTAATACATTGATTTTACAGTTAAACTTTATTCAGTATGAGAAATAAAACTTTTAATTTTATGCTGCAGCCAATGCTGTTTCAAATGTGGTTTTTAAACGAATGAAAAAATTAAAGAAAATAAGAAAAAAGTTTGACAGCTATGAGCAGTTGGGCATTGTTTGTTAAGCAATGGAATTGCGTTGCCAACTACGGGGAATTTTACCCTACTTTTTGGGATGAACACATAAACACTGATATCTAATTTAATCTGAAGTTTCATTAAAATCGCTTGAGCCGTTTAGAGAAAAAGTTTGGCCAAAGATAAACATGAGTACATAAGTACACACATACAATTTTAGCTCATATAAGAAGAGAAGATATTATTTCATCTCACCTCACCTCATCTCTCATGTAGTATAACTTACTACATCCCGTTTTGAATGGGACTGTCCCGTTTTTAAGCTTTCCGTCCCGTTGTCCCAAAAGAATGCAGAAATGTTCCGTTTTCGGAAAATTGCCCAGTTTTCACAATTTCTTTTTTTCGAATACTACTTCGAACATAATTCATTCGAATTAATTTTATGTTTTCCAGGCAGTAATGCGTAGAAATAGAGTTTTCGATGATGTATAAAATATGGTAAATCTAATTTCAAAGAAAATTTGCTCTCCCAAAATGTATATGAATCCTCCAAAAAATAAATGGTCACGTCAAACTTGACTGCAGTGTTTGGTTGTTTTCATTATTATCTTATTTCGTTTTCAACTAAAACTAAACGTTTTCCACAGACGGACTGACAGGGCATGGGGCATATCACTCCAGATCGGTCACCAATGGGCTTTTGCATCTCCGATATTCCAAATTGGGAATAAATGTTAAAAAATACTCAATGAAGAAAATTGGTGTAAAAAGATCGGAATAAAAAAAATACGGGACAAAAAGGGTGTTGCCTTTGGAATGGACAAAAATTATATATACTACACTGCAGCATTTTGAAAATATTACATGTATAGGAGATCCCATATCTTCCTATCCAAACTCGCTTTCCATAACTATTCCTAGTTTCTGTGCGAAATTTTGTGGCATAACAAACAACGTTTTCGATGCAGCATTAAGAAAATTTTGCTTGTATTGGGGGTGCCACGCCTCATTGTCCGAGTTTGCCGCGGTTTTCGCTCAGAGCTTCCACTAACTATTCCTAGTACCTGCATGAATTTTTTTTACATTACCTCAAACAACACTTCCACTGCAGCATTTTGAAAATTTTGAGTATATGGAAGGTCGGACGTCCTCTTGTTTGAATCAACTGAGTTTCTGATCAGAGCTTATGTTTTTTCCCTTCGTATCTGGGTGAAATTTGGTTAGGTTATCTCAAAAAACGCATTCAGTATTGCGTTTTGAAACTTTAGTTTATATAGGAAGTACCACGCCTTCTTGTCCGTCCCGATTCACCTAGTTTGCGCTCAGAGCTTGTACATACTTGCCCTAGTATAAATATGTATTTTGGTTGTGTTATCGCGAATATTGCTCTTAATATTGCGTTTTGAATATTACCTTGTCCATCAGCCACATAAAAATCTTCACCCGGAAGTTGTGAAAAGTCTGCCAGAACCAGTGGCGGATCCTCTCAAACCAAGTGATTACATTTTTTTTTTAAATTATATGCAAAGATTTTAAAAACATTCTGTTACAGTATCATCTAGAAATGCAGTCAATCGGCCCCCCCTCTTGACAATGCTGGATCCGCCACTGGCCAGAACATAGGTTTCATCATCCATCATACAGCACGTAAATTTTTTTATAAAATTAGATCTCAATTTTTTAGCTCGTTTTGTTTCTTCTAATTTTTTAACCGCATTGCGATCTGGAACTTTCAGAACTTTATACAACTTCAGCCCTTCGACATCTTTTGCCTTACCAATAATTGTTGGATCTTTTTTCTTTCTGATCCAGGTTTTTGTGCAATGTTTAAGACTTCTTTATAGTGTTTAATGGCTTTTGAAACAGTGTAACGATAAACCTTGAGATTTGTTGCTATTTTTTTGAAAAGTTTTAATTATTTTTTCACGTTCTTTTATTTCGCTGTCCATTTTGAAAGAAATAACAATTGAAAATGAATAATTTGAATAAATATAACATCTTATACATTTTTAAGAGCAAACGTGATTCAAAAATAAAAATTATTCGTTGGACACAGGATAATTTATGGCTGAAAAATATGTATAAGTTCTTTTCTACACACTCTTTAAGTCAGACCGGAAACGGTGTCTAATGTCGATATGCTTTGATCGGCCATGATAGCTATTTTTCGTTAAGTTGATTGCATTCTCCTTCAAAAAGTTAAAAAACTCCGCGAACAGTGACTTTAGCCACAAACCCTCTTGTGACGTTGACACCAATGCCATAAATTCACTTTTCACTTTGTTCTTTTCGATTTTTTCGTTAATTTGTTTGCCACTTTGCTAAAAAACAAAATTTAAAATTGAAATTAAATAAATTTCGTGTACAAAGCTCAGCTCAGCTGGATTTTGTTATAGGTGATTGCCAGGGGTGTGGAATGAAACCAATCCGGGCCCGGGGTAATTATATGCCGGGCCCCCTCCACTACCAGTTTTTGTTTTTCTTCGATACTAACCCACAGGATGCCCAAGAGATACATGAAATGTGCAAAGTTGTGAATTTGATTGCTTCCGCCCATATTCATGAAATAAAAGTCAAAAAATAAGATTTCGGCCTGTCTTCGATCAATGCTTGAAAAATATACTAAAAAAAGATAAATCATTTTAACTGCCCGTAACTTCGAGACTATTGGTTTTTTTCGGAGTTGTCATTAAATCAAATTTTGTAGAGAATAACTAGGCCAATATTATATTCTTAGGAGATTTCGGACTAAATATTAAACTTGTTGCTGTTCTGAAACAAAAATTGCAATTTTTGTAAGAAAATTTTATGGCTAGAAATTGATTTTTTGTAAATTTCAAATGGCGAAATATTTGTTCTGGAAATCCTACGTTGTAGGAAGTTAAATATAAATTAATTTAAAAGAAAAAGTTAATTGAAAATACTAATTTTTAAGGTATGGATCTGGTCTCAAAGTATTGATTTTTGTCTTCAAAATGAGCTATGAAATGGTCTTGTATAATTTTCCTTTCAACAAATAATATTTTTCTTAAGGCAGAATTCGGTACCTTAAAGTTTTTAAGTTATGTAGCGTGTAAAAGGATATTAATTTTATAAGTTTTTTTTTTATAGTTGAGAGTAAAGATGGGCGTTGGCTCGAGTTTTATTCATGGCTCGCGAGGCTCTACTTACCAGCGATGGGCTCGGGCCCTGAAATCGATTTTCATGCGAGCCCCAACCCAATCTCATAAGCCCTTAATTTAGAGGCCTATGAGGACCCGTAAATCACACGAAGGTTTAGAAGCATGAACTTGTAAAAAATTCTGTTCCTTAATAAAAATATGGAAAATAATGCATATGTGAAGTGTTAAGAATGAAAATGAAGTAAGTTAAGTCAAACAAAAATACCTTTTTAAATTTGTCAAAAAAGTTTAAGTGAGCAGACAATGTATAATTTTTGTTTTTTCTCGTTTGAAAAAAAAAAAAAAAATAATAGGTAATTGTGCGGGCCCTGGTTTTTTTCTCAAGTGCATGTTTCGTGTTCCTCTAGTTGAGCGTAAATATCAAACTATAAATTTTATTAATCAAGATATTTTTTCTGCTTAAATCTGGGCCCTCCCAAAAAGTCCGGGCCCGGGGGAATCCCCCCTTTACCCCCACCCCTTCTCGTCAGGCCTGGTGATTGCAAAAATTATATTTCTAATATATTTTCAATTTCGATAGCGGGAATCAGAATCAACGATAGCTAATGTTTTGATTCGATTTTGTTGCAATCGAAATCGAATTATGTGATAAGGGTGCTTAATTTTAATAATGAGTATTACATATTTATTTTTTTTTTTAAGTTGAAAAAAGTGAGTAAAAAAAGACTAAAATTTCCTAGTTGCCGGGGGAGAGAAAATATGCAGGTTCACAGACCACCATTATTTTTCTTCCCCAAAATTGCTCTCGAACACTAAGTACGTTCCTAATTGCCGGTAGAGGGAAAAACTGTCCTCCGACCTCAATATATTTCTCTTCCCAACATTTCTCTTAAGAATACAAACGCACCATATTCTACTCCTTATTATCGGCTACACATTGTATGAACCCTAGCGACTTCAACATAGATCTAAAAAAGTTAAAATAATAGTTAAATATATTATATCTATAGATCATTGATGAGCCCAAAAATTCTAAAAGGTAAGAAATTCATGAGCTTAAAAATATTAAAATTTTTTTCACTCATTTCCATTGTTTTTGCAACTGAGATTTTTCTATAGAGTTAAGTTTCTGGTAGGCAATGATGTCTTGTCGATTATCAATTTTTTTTTTTTTTTTGTTTAATGTATTGAAAGCAATTATGAGTAAATTTTGTTAAAAACATAAGCAAAAAATGTAAAGGGTGTCTCAATAAGAATGCACTTTGTAAATTTTGTATAATTTTGTTTTCGTCCAAGTGGCAACTCTGAAATTTGATAACTGCCACCTATGATTGTTCCCATTATTAAAAATGGAGCGCTTCACAAAAGAACAATGCGTTACAGAAATGGGGAAAGTTATGCTGAGATCGCTCGCAAACTTCGCAAAGAAACCCCACCTAATGTGTCAACAATTAAAAGAGTAAACAAATTTTAAGAAAAATTTTAAGAAACTTTATCGATTACGGACAGTAAGTCACCTTTGCGTCGACGTGACAGTCAGTATCTTGAAAACATTGCTGCTGTAAACGAGAGTGTCGCCGAAAACTCGAAAACATCAATTCGGCATCGCTCGCAACCACTTCAAATTTCAGAAAGTACTACGCTACGCAGTGAATTTTAGCAAAAGCCCTATACCTACCTTCATCAGTACAAGATTCAGCTTACTCTCTTGAGCTCAAACCAGCAGACCATTTTTGAATAAAAAAGTGCACTCTTATTGGTACACCCTTTATTATTGTTGAAATATTAAGAAAATCATGAAACGGCTAAAATCCGCAACTCACAAATCAGTTGCATTTTTAAAATGCAACTGTGAACGCCAGAGTTATAACATACGCGAAACGTATTCGCAACATCCCAATACATAATCGAGTTTTAATTTTTTCATTTTGTTTTATTATTTTGTTTATGTTTCATGTTTCTTATGAATGTTCGGGATGGTACAAGTATTTTTCTTACATTGTACATGTATTGTTCGCATATTTTTCGTTGAGGTAATAACTCAGGTGATTATAGTAATTATGAGTTCTGACGCGATACAAGTACGGATAACGTTATATCGATATAATTGAAAAATTCTGATAGACACTGATTATGTGTGCCAAGCACAGCCAAGTTGATGTCAGAGGCAAATCAATTTAAGCTTACACGATGATTGTTTTTTGTTATTAATTTCCCTGTAGCATTTTATCTTCGTGAAAAACACATAACATTAATGCCATATTTGGTCCCCGAACTAACCTTGCAATAGATGTATTTTCAAGAGCTCAAGTTTTAAGTTGCACTGAAAATAAGAATCTTGTTTTAGGTTGAGCTTAAAACCATGATTTTATTTCAAAAAGTTATAGACTAAAATATGAAAATAACTCGAAAAGCCAATGAAATAGAAAGAATTGTATTTTAAAGCTAACAATTAGGGATCTGTCTTTTTAATGAATTGAATACAAGTTGACTTACACACTCTGTAAACATAATAATGGAATTACTGTTGCTTTTAGCAAGTTTTTTCTACTTTAGCGACACCTAATATTTTTTTTAAAACAAAGTTAGTTTTATTAAACTTTTTGTTCAAAGAAGTTACCAACTTTTTACGGGGTAATGATTTTCGAAATTTGCGCATAGACTCTATCTTGTGTCAAATTTTGGTACCTCTAGCTTGAAAGATGAAGGGATGGGAGCAATTTTTGAAGTTACAACCTAAGTATATTTTAGTGGGGTCTCCGTGCAAAAACTTGGCAACTTAAATTGATAACTTATGCACTTGACAAAAATGACAAATTGCGTTGGTAACTTAACTTACAAAGTTATTAGTGAATTTTTCTTTAAAAATCAGTGATTGTAAGTCCTACGTAATGTACGTAAAATATTTTTTAATGGTAGTTGGCAAGTTAAGTTATCAACTTTTCTCATGGAACATTTGGTTGCTGAAACAGAACATGAGTTGGTAACTAGAGATACAACACATATGTATTCATTTTTATCCAAATTATAAGTTGAAATTGTTAATATCTCTGTAAATCAATTTGGAATAGTGACAACGATTTAATAGTTGAAAAACCATTCTTTTCTCTACAGAGTTCAAAAGTATTTATTAATTTTTGTTTTTGGTTTTCTTGTTTTACCGAAAACAATACAAAAATGATCATAACTAAAACTACGATTTTCGAGCTACCAACTTTTACGTTGGACGTATCGATATGTAGGTGTCAAAAGAAACACTGATAATATTGAATAAATTGTATAAACTGCTTTCTACTTTAAAGGGAATATATAGTACTAAAATATCTGCAAATCTACTCACAAATACCTTTCGAATGGTATATAATTCAAAGTTTTACATACTACATTACCAACATGGAAAGAAGAGGTCAGAAGTTTTGCCTAAGCGTTTTAGGTATTTTTTTTTTTGCAAAGTTTTGACCATTAAAGCTTAAAAATATGCCATAATGGCTTAAATTAAAACGAAAACTAAGCACGAACAAATCGACTGACTTGGCGGCATACTGACAGCATCTCAATTGGGGTCGCTTGCTGCTTTACTAGCGGCCAGAGCTGCCTGGGTTTTTCGTTGACTGTTGTAGTTTTCAAACCGATTCTGCTGCTCCTGTAGCCAGTAAACCATAAAGGGTTCGCTGCTCATGACGTTGGCTGCTTGTCCGTCTGTTGATTCGATAATCTGACGGTACGTACACTTGTTTGTGCGCACCAACACTTCATCTATCAGCCAATCAAGCGAGCGTTTACTCTTGCGCTTCATTAACTCGCAATTGCATCAAAACTGTAGACTGCAGTTTTAACTGAAGCCACTTGCTGTAGCTATTGCAGTGCACATCCAGGCAGCACCAATCAAAGATTTTGAATTATATTCTTCGCGCTTTATGGTGATGGTGATGGTATGGGAATGACTTCGACCGATCCAATGTTGAAGCGGTGCAGCGGTCTTTGATGCTGATTTCTTTTTATGATATCATCGAAAATAACAATGAATTAGTTTTCGCTTAAATTTAAAGGCACCCAATAATTTGTGCAGCGCGCATTACTTGATTTTATTACACAGCATTCATCAGCACAGCAGTTGTGTTGCTTTTGCTTCTTTTTTTTCAGTGTATTCCACTCTCTTTCACTGACAGCAAGATGTGTGAGAACAGTGAATTTTGTTCAAAGTTACCTACGATCATTAATAAATAATTGCGATCGTGTTTTGATTCTTCACCCCTTAAACTATCTCCAGCTTCCATTTCATTGAATTTTGTTTTGCTTTGAACTTAATTGACTTAAGAGAATTATTACAAATTATTATGTGTTAATTAATTTCAATTGAATGTTGTTTTAATTGCTACGGATATGAAATAATCCATGATTTATTAAGTTAATTGAGTGATGAATTCAACACCTTGTCAGTTTTATGTTACAACCTCATATATTATTATAATCGGTTTGTTATTTAGAATAATTCTAAATAAGAAAATAATATTGAAAATAATAGGTTGAATTGTCTGTGATAGTCCATATTTGTGTTTAATTGCCTACCTCTCTACAGTCCTATGCACAATAGTTTCCCATTGAATTTTATTAGCGTTGGCGTTTTGGCTATTTTTAGCCAAAAGTGGCTATTTTTATTCCTGCATTTTGATTTTGACTACTTGGTTATTTTATTTTAAATTTGGCTATTTTTTTTTTTTTTTCGACAAAAAAGATTTTTTTAACCTCTGACCTTTTGCAATTATCACAACTTAAAGAGTTCGACATATTTATATACACTTTATTTTGGCATAAAACGAATTTTAAAGAACTTCTGCCTAGAGATTTCTTTAAAAAGGTTGCTCTTTAATTTCAGTTGGATTTTGACAAGGGAATTTTTCTAGAAATTTGTTCAGAAGAAAATTAAAATTTTTTTTGAAACCCAGGTTTGATATGTAATTTTGAATATTTAATGCTCAACAAATTTAACAAGTTTTTTAAGGGCCAAGATTGATACCAAGATTAAGACCAAGACTCAATTCAACCATTCTTAGCCACCTCAAAATTCATAGCATCCGTACAGTCTCTACGAGTTCTTCGCTAAGAATCTTACGTAAAATTCGAAAATTGACAGAACCAGGACCGAAAAATAATTGGTCCGCACTAATGTACATATAAGTAAATTATACGGTGTCATAACAGAAAAGTGTTAAAAAGTAAACGTGGGCGGATCTTTACAGAAACTTTGAGTCCTGAAAATAATAAAAAGTTCTTTAAAATTGCAAAAAAGAAATATATCCATATAATGTAAAGATGTATTACATTGAATAAAAAATTTGCCAATTTTTTTTATATATTTTGGCTATTTTTACTTTGTATTTTGTAATTTTTGTTTTGGCAACACTTGTTTTTATAGTAAGTAGATAGTGAGGACTTCGGACCTCCTAAGTATTTAAAAATCTTAATTTTTACAATCTACAATAGAGCTTTATTTTTTCATCCGATTTTAGTCTGCAAGTGCTCAAAATTTTCGTGATAAAATATATTATTGGTAAAAATAATAAAGCTTAACATTTGCGTTAATTTTTCGGTCCAGAAAAATCCTTTGTGTGTTATTGAGAGGTAAATTATGTTTTGTTGCTGTCTGAATCCATTGACAAAAATCAATTTTACTTGTTGTTGTTTTTGTAAAGTAGACGTCAAAACAGTGATTTTTTCACTTTTGAACGAGGATAACTTAGGATTCTGATTTAATATAAAAAATCAAGATCAGATTCGTAATTAGGAGATCCTAACCCACCATCAACGGCTATAAAAACAGAGGATAGAAAACCGTGGTTGACCTTTAGGGCAGTAGGGGACAAAAAAAAATGAACCACCGAAGACATGAAATTGTTGAAAAATTAATCTTGAAGCGTAAATTTATCACTAAATGCAGTATATCTATCATCAAAATGCTTCAAAACCATCATTTATCCATACTGTGGCTAAAATGTCACAAGCGCTGCAGTAAAATTTCATAATTTCGACCTCAAAACCGCAAATTCACACTTGTAGTTGATCTACTTAAAAGGTCAGTTTTAAGAGTGTAAAAATACAAAATACCATGAAGAAACTTGCAAAAATCCAAAAAAATTATCTGCCAATTTTATAACTCAAAAAAGCACAGTTAAGTATCTAAGAATCACCCATATCTTATCACATAGTAAATGTCTTCTTAAATTTAGTCAAATTTTGGATTTATTTTTTTAAAGATTGTTTTCTATAAATTTCTAACATCTATTAATAACTGAACCATTCAAACCGAACCATGGCCCAGTGTCGTTCACGAACCGGTTTATGTACAGGTCAAATCTTTAGTGATATGGTTCCAATCAATTTTGAAATGCGGATCTATAATTTATTTTTTATTTATTTATTGAGTAAATAATTCAAAAGCTAAACAGCCAAATAACAAAGAGTCGTACATTGAAGAACTCTGTGCTAACATAAAATATAAAAATTATTTTTAATGTACAAGCATCTTAACACTAGAATAAATGTACTGCAATCTACTCCTTAATCTACATGTGCGGTCCCCATCTACATGATATATAAAAATAAGGTTTGTCTTAGGGTTCGTTTTTTATAGATTCGAAAACCTTACAAAAAATATTACCTTATCTTAGGTAATTTAACAAAAGTTTTTTCGCTCTGTGTACGCCTAATAAAGTAATTAACTTAGTCAAAAACATAATGGATTTAGTACTGTATCCATAGGTACTATCTGTTCAAGAACTACAAGTGTTGAGTAATAAAGATCTTATTTTGTTTCACTAAGTAAAGTGTAGTGGTGTTGGCGCCAATAACAGGCCTAGTGTCAAGATTTAAAAGCACAAAGTTCACCTAACGCACTTGTAAATTTGTCTTGTTATGCTTTGCGAAAAATTATGGCTTTTGATCCTCTCAAAGAAGCAAAAAGTTTGTTAAGCTTTGCTAGGAATACTTCACAAGCAAATGCCACTAGGCTTAGCAGGAATAATTTGCTGACACAGACAAGCATTTGATAAATAAAAAATAAATCCATAAAATTTTATTAAACTTGATACGGAAATAATTGTTGAAATCGAAGGTTTTGACAGATTGAAAGCTGGATTTGTGCTGCTATTTGGAAAAAAGCATAAATTAAATTTTATCCAAATTCAGTAAAATTAAGCTGATGTTATACCTCCAAAACAAACTAAAATTATGAAACGCTATGATGATAATATCTAAGATAGGTTGCCGAACTTGGGATACTTTTGGTGATAAGGTTTGCTTAAAATTGCACAAAAAGTTGTCGTAGAGATTTTCAATAAAAATTCCAAAGAATTTGACTCTAAAAAATAATTTTCAATACAACTGTTAACACCCCAGCAATAAAGAAGCCATTTTCAATGGAAGACTGTATTATTAACTTTTATCCATAAAACTATTTTAATCAAAAAGTGAATGCATAAAACCGCATTGTTCCATAGATTTTAAAGTACATTTTCCATTTTGATCAAAAAACCTCTAATCCTTTAACTATACGCACACACATACATACATTCTGAATAAAAGTAAATTTTTAATTATAAAGTTTCTGACTGTTGCTTCTCATCTGCATCCGTAATGGCGCATTGTGGTGCATAGTTTCCACACCTGCAACAGAGAGTCAGAATTTCGCTCCAAATTCAATTAAATTATGCAAATTGAACGCTTCATTGGCGATGCGGCGCAAACTCCACATCCAACAGGCGATGTATGTTAACTGATCTAATGTTGATGCTCCTGCTGCTGTGCTGCTGCTCCTGCTATTCCTTGCTTTTGCGGCATGGTTAACATGCCGCCGCTTCCGCCAACTAAAGTGGAACTCCACCCACTCCAATAAGCACCATGGACAACAAAAACAACTACAACGGGCAAAACAACAAACACGCGCAATAAACTGATTCAAATTCTGCTCATGCAACGCATATGCAACGAAAGCAAGAAACAACAATTACAAGTAGCGACGCAAATGCACCACCATTGGCAACAGCGAGATTCGAGGTAAATTACAACAAAGATGCCAGGGAACGCGCGTATTATGACGACAACGACGAGGTTGGTGATTGCAATATGAAGATGATGAAGACAATGTTCACACAGCCTCCAGCCATAAACTCATTACATGCAGTCTACAAGCGGCCACTTGCCCCAACGTTCGTCGACAGTAGTCGAAACTATGCGACATCTGAGAGGCAAAAAAAAACAAATGATCCTTGAGGCCGGCAAAGACAAAAGCATACAAATCTTGGAAACGTTGCCGCTAGATTCCAAGTAGACCAGCAGTTTGAGAAAAAACTCTAAGCCAATGCATGTAGGATTGCCAACCACCTTTTTAAGCAGTGGAATCGGGTTGCATTAAATTATTTACATAATAACTTTTTGACGTTTTCAATATTTTCTTCACATCGAACTGGGAAAAGAACGTTAATCCATCGAATCAATTTATTTGGTTCAGCACTTTTAACAATATATTAAGCATGGTGTTATTTTTTCATATATTACTTTAAAACTATGGTTTTTTGGAAAACCTTTGATTCAGCCTTGTATTTAGTTCTTTTATGGGATTAAGGGATATATGTTTATGGAGCTATCTCTGAAGAACTGACTCCCATTCAGTCGTTTTTTTTTTTCTAAAAAGACTTCCTCAGAAAAATTTTGTTGTTAGTAGATGTATGTAAGGAGTATTCATTAAAAATATATTCAGATATCGGGTAGGTATTAGGGATTCCAATTTTTGGACTTTTTGCGATCCCGGGATTTTCGGGATTTGTATGAATTTTTTTTCTTTTTAAATAAAGCAGAATTTAGTATTGAAAGTTCCTCATATTTTGTTTTATATACCCCTACTACACCCCTATTATAGAACAAGTATTTAATTATATAAAATAGTGAGATGAAAGTTTTAACAAGTGTTTGACTTGAAAGAATTAACTTTTCTTTTAATCAGTTTAATTATTATTAAAATATGATTTTAGGAAAATAGAGCATTTATTGTTTTATCATCCAATTTAGATCAAAATTTATTACATATCTGTGGACTTTTGACGAAACAACCTAAGTCGAGATAAGATAATTCTCCAGGATTTTAGTCCTAAATATAAAATTTAAATACGCTTCTATTGGTATGATCGACATGTATCTATAATTTCTTGTTCCAGAGATATAAGGGTGTCCCATAGTTCACGCAAGATTTGAACTTAGCGCCATTCGTGCGGTGAAGTGTCATGAACCAAAAAAAAAAACAAATAATACGACAGCTGACATTTTTAGATTAGTAAAAATGTATGAAAAAAGGAGATTCAACGCTGCATCAACGAAATTGAGCCACATTATTGAAAAGTAGTTAATTAGTTTTCAGGCTCTCCTCCAAAGTTCCAATTTCGAGTTAGGTTTCTTTGTCAAAAGTCCACAGATATATAACCTGCACACGAAAAGAATCTTTCTGATTCAACACTTGTTGGTTGAATTGAAGAAAGATAATCGAAAGTTTTCTGGAGGAAATAATCCCTATCACCACCATTACAAAACAAATCTATTTCTTTCATTAAAACGTGGGATAAATTATAAGACTTTCTAGAAAACAAATTTTTTGAAGTGTTGTTCAAAACTAGATTTAATTTTTCTCTCAAGTTTTTTGCTGCGTTTACTTTAACTGTATGGCTATTGTCCTCAATTTCGGAAGAAGTTTCAGTTTCAAATCTAGAGAGAATACGTTTTATCTCTACTTAATGCGATTTTTCTGTTATTTAAAACAAAAAAACTTACAAAAGAAATCCTGGGATTGGTAGCACTAATCCCGGGATTTCCGGAACTGCAAAAAGGGTCGAATCCCGGGATCCCGAGACTGAAATCCCTAGTAGGTATATATAAACTTATTAAAAATGAAAAATATAAACGAAAAACTAAATCCTCTATATGAAGAAAAAAAAAAAACGATTTTTGGTCTATTCCAGAGCCCGTTCCTTACCCAGTATATTGTAAGTTCATCGTAGGATAAACTTCAAAAAGCCACATGGCCCACATAAATTTCTAAAAAGAATCAACGTCACTGCCACAAAGTATGTATGGAATACTAGAACATACATAATTAGTCAATCCAAAATTTTGCACGACCCTTAGTTTGATGATGCTCAACAACTTTATCATTTTTTGATATGGTTCTTTCGAATTTGATAAACTTAAGTAGGCCTTTAGTTATAAGTTGAAGGGTTTTTTAATGGGCACAAAATTATATTTGCTTGAGTTTATTTAGGAGAATTGATTGAGTCAAATAATTAATAGTTGGTAGTAATATAGCTTCGTTTTACTTCAAGCATATGAGTCGTTCAGATGCCAATAAACAAACAAAAACAAAAAAGAAACGAGCTGACCACACTTGTATTCGAACCGGGGTCTATCCGTGTGATAGATAGAAAAATATTAGTTTTACTTACAACTACATACACGTTTAACCTCTGCACCAATGACCTATCTGATGAAGAGGTATTCAATTTGTTTATCAAGCAAATGTCTGTCGAAACAATGGTTATAAAAGTTTTGGGAATTTAGAGTAAACATTATTTGATTATTTCACTATATTTTATTTGTAAATATATAAAAATTTACAGATCGTATGTTTCATAATGTTTGAAATTTTGTGTTAATTGCTTTAGTTTTTTTTACTACTAGAGTAGGGTAAAAATTATGACACTCAATTTTCTACGTTCACAAATAGTTTCAAAATGGCCTGCAGATCACAATGTTAAGCGGGAGGTTAATAATGCTTTGGTTTTCACATTAACTAGAATCGCCAAGTGGTCAAAATTTGACCACAAATAATTTTGGTACTCTTTAGACACTTTTAGTACTTTTTTAATATTGAAAAATTTTTATTTAGTTTTACCTGGCTTTAAGTCAAAATATTAACATAATTTTTTTAACTTTGTGCACTTTTACACCGAAATACCTTTCTAATGGTGTATAATTTAAAGTCGTTCTCCTTTTCCAACATAGTAAAAATAGATGGACAAGTTTTTTTCTTGCGTATTAATAAATAGATTTCACAACTTAAATACCTCATTTATTTACATTAAAGTGTTATACGTGGTTTAAAAACGTCTTCTCCTCACCACAGCATTTTGAGATATTTGATGTTAAAAACACGAAAAATTTATATTTTTTTATATTTGAGGTTTAATATTATATATACCTATTATAGACAGATTTTTTTTTTTTGTTTTTTTTTATATAATTCATCATGTAGTGCTTCTCTTTTCCTTTAGAATTAGGTCTTGAAAGGTGTAGTACGATTATTTTTTTTAATGTTATAGGAATTTGAAGAAGACAACTGGCTTTGAATTTCATGATGTCATCTTAAATCACCTATGACTTTTGAAGTAAGCATCGTGTGGAACTTTTCAAGTGCTCATTTTGTAGAGAAAGAGTAGTAATGTGTGATAAATTAGGTAAAAAAATATACAAGTATTTGCGCAGTTTTGCATTTAAGCCCAAAAATGGATGGGCCAATTCCGATCTCTGATTCGGATAAAACGCAAAAAGTTACTTCGGAAATGACGCTCAGCTGCCTGGAGAATTTCACAACCCCATTATATGCAGGTTTGTAGATATTATTCTACGTTTCGTTCGTGTGTTTCAATGTTTGCCTCGAAAAGTATCCAAATATATTTTTCTCCATTTATTGCTAAAGGACAATTACCTTTTGTTCATTTTGTCCAAACTTTAGAATAATGGCAAAAAACTCCGTCGAAGTGTTTATAATACAGGCTCAATATGATTTGAAGATAACGGGTTATGTAAGACTCAGTGTTTATGAGCTTCATTTCAAACCCTGATAAGTTTAATTAAGACTACATCTCGCATACAGGGGCTACAGTTGTCGAGATTTAGATTAAAGGTACAAAGCGCGCCAATCACTTATCGATTCCATGATATTGCAAGCACCTTTTATATTCGATCAATACACGACCTGATTTCTTCAAGTTATACAGTATTATAAATTCGATCATCTTATTCAGATCCAGAATTGAGCTTTTCGGTGCAACAAGCTGCTCGCAAAGTAATTTATATGTTAACTTAATACTTTATTATCTAAGAACTGAAATTTTATTAAAGCTGCAATAGTTCTAAGCACGGAAGCAGTTTGCAAGGAAACAAAGGCTAAGCTGTCACATATTTCAACTGCCGTACCCTAGAAAAAGTCTAACGTTGGCTTCTGTAACAGCAAGAAGAAGAACCCTTTGTTACAAGTATAAGGTACCGACGAAAGCAAACGTACACAAGCATTGTTGTAGTACTGTTGGCAGCTCTGGAATGAATCCGATGGTGAGTAGCACATGCTAAAAGTGCAAAAGTACAAATTCCTGTGCGGAATAACTAATTTTGCTTTGTGCCTGCGACCACAGTGTGAATTTATTGATTGATACGTGTGTTAAGGTATTGCAAAATATCAAATTTACTTGAATCGATTCATTGAATAGAGTTATTAAACTTTTTGTATATTAAATAAATGGTCAAAATAAGTATATAAGGGTCAGTCACATCCTTACTATACTGCACCAATTAAAAACATTGATAGCTCCCTCCATTTGGATAGAGTGTTGATTAGGTTATATGTACATATGTACGCACGAATACATATATCTGATTTCAAGCTTAAATTACAATTTACTTATCATACGCACCACGTACGTTGCTTGCCGCCTCATTTTCACAGTCCACATTACTGTCTTCTGATTTTTGCAACTTTGTACGTACAACTTCTTCAGGTGAGTCATATTGAGAAGAGTGCCACGATCAAGAAGCAATAAACGTGCTGCATGCATCTGTTCGTTCCATCAAACCATCTTGCGCTTCCTCGATTATTAATATGCAGAGAGCATTCAACATTTTGTCTGACTCAAGAGCGCCAGCCACTTGCAGGCATTGAACACGCGAGGAACCAAATAACCGCTTGTCAATTCCCAGTTAGTTGACTGTGACACTAGCGACGATCGGTGACAAGTTCATTGAATTTTTTTACTTACGACTGAAGTTAAGGAACGACTTTACGGTTTGCTTGAACATGAGTGAGGAAATCAAAGAGTGGGTGCTACTTTTTATAAAATTACGCAATTCCTTACATTTAGTTATACTTATGTTCCACATCCAGGGGCAACATAATGATAACATAAAACTTTGTGATCATTAACTGTGATCATCATCCTGTACCTAATGTTCTTTATGAACAAAACTTTTATCAAATTTTAGATTTTTTTTTTCTATTTCCATCAATCGATCAAAAAATGCATTAATTTGATGCGTCTCCTACTCGTCGTAAATCGTTGCCTTGCTGCCTGTCGTATGTCGTCTAAGATGTTTTGGATGACGATCGTGCAAATCAAGACTGCCGGCAGTTAGCATTGTAAGCACAAAAAAAAAAAAAAAGAATGAAAAATCTCTTTAATTTTCGTTGGAGAACTTTGGGGCGTATTTTTCCACATACATATCACATACGGGTTTGCGAGATGCCGTTCGATCATCAATGATTGAACTGGCGGCTGCTGTAGAATTCACCGATCGATCGATCGGTGTGGAACACTTCGGTCATAGTCTGGAGATGTCGACCGCAATGATGATGACGAAAACAACGACGTCGACGACGTTGAAGATGATGACTAGGTTGATGTGCTGTCGATTCTCTTCGCCCTTTTTACGTTCTTCTGATGCGCCGACCTTGCTTACCTGTTCACAGCCCGTTCAAGGGATTCCATCATTCCAATCAAGTTCGGATCCAAACTGTTTTAGATTCATACATATTTATAAGTTGAAAGATGTGCTACGAGTGGGTCCTTTTTTGTTTTTTGCCAGTTTTTCTTTTTAATTTTTTTTTTTATTTTTTGCAAGAATCTTATTTTATTTCTTTATCTCAATTATTTTATCGGTTAAAACAACAACAAAAAAAAAAAAAATTTAAAATAATATAATAAACCAAAAGCGTTAATATGATGTTCGTTGATCGAATTGAAAGTGGTTCACAGTGGCTCCATTGCAAGCGTTCAGCTTGGGTGAAAAGAAATCAGTTCAGCGTTCCTCGTTGTTGTTCTTTTGTTTTAACTTGGCTTGATCGTTAAGTGACCTTGTTGAAAATGTAATTGGTTCTCTTCTTTTGATTGGAAAAAATTATTTTTTAATATAATGAAAGTTATAAAAATATTACTTTTTCTCAATAATCTTAATTCCATATAAATGTGTCTTTTTAGTTCTGACTTTAGGGATCTTGTTTTACTCGATTAAGTCAAGTTAATTAGTAACTTTCGAAAATATTAAAATGTTTTTACAAATAACTTTTCATATTCCCTTAGTGCCTCAATACTAAAAATGCAATCAAACAAATGTGATGCATTCCACCTTTTACCATTCGAAGAAATTGAAGAAAAACATTTTATCAGAAATGCTTTGATATATTTTATGTTTTTATAATTTCTTGTCTTATATTATACAGCGTGGCAACGAATAATTGTTACTAAAGTTAAGTTAAAAATAAAGGAATCCGTGATTGGTTGCGATGAAAAACATATTATTTTTATTTGAGGACATATTGTCTTTACTTTGTATTCATTCATTTCAAGCCTTTTACCCTGAATTCTTTTTGCCAGCCGTAAACGCTTTGGGAAAAACCGCAAGCGGCACGCATCACTTTGCTTGAATTGATCTACCTCAAGAAGTTTTATGTTCTTCATTTTGTCCGTCATAAATCCCCATATATAATAATCTAATGGATTCAGATCTGGGGAAATGGCGAGCATTCATATGACTATATAAAACACGGAAGTTTGGCTTCGCACCAGTTGTAAACACTTTAAGCCTTGTGCGCTGGAGCTGAGTCTTGCTAGAAGCAAAATAGTTCATTACCAAATAACGGCGTGGTCTGTAGCAACACATGCTTTTTCAAAACCTCTTCCAAAAAGTAGCTCACAGTTATTTTCACGCCTTTTTCCATAGAAAGAAGAGAAAGTTTGCCCTTTTCTAAGATCGACCTCCATACCATAACGGATGTTACGTTTTGATAACGTTTAACTGCCCTTACATGCTTAAGTGGGAACATCGGTTTTACTAACTGCATGCACGCGATCATTTTAGGCGTTGTAGCTGTAATGTAGCATCAATCATTTCTCATCAAAAAAATTATCCTGCAACTTGCGTGCCGCCGAAGTAGTTCCTTACTTCTCTTTCTTCTCATTATTGTTTGGTGCTCTGTAAGGCTTTGAATTCGCACACACCCATCTCTCTGGAGATTTTTGTAGCCGATATAGCGCGATTTCGACGTATTGGATCGAATACTTATTTAACCAGTTCTGGAGATATTACGGAACTTTTGCGACCGGTCTCTTTCACAATTTTTAAGCTTACAGTTTTCTTAAATCGCGCTAAACGAAAAATAAAAATTTTGTTGGCTTTAAGATTTTTTAACCCGTTTACGATGCTTCTATGATTTGAAACTTTCAAAAGTTATTTAACTACAAGCTCTCGTTTAGAGTAAATGCTACTCAAATTTTTCGCACTTTATCAAACTAGTCTCTTATTAACACTCAAAGAACAAACCAGAAAAAACTCTGTGAACTGGGACCTGTTGGGAATGACGGTACAGTAACACTTTGAAATATAGCAACAGTTATTTGTTGCCACGCTGTATATTTGATAAATAAGTTCTTAAGTCATAGCAAATCCTATTACAGCTGATTTATTTTAACTCAATTAAGAAATTCGGAATAGAGTTCTTTTGAAAATTAATACTGGAATAGAGTACGTACAGGACATTAAAGAAAATGGTAAAGAAAGCTTTAATAAAAAAAAACAATATGGATAGACATGAATATCAGTCTCATTTTACAAAAAAAGTTTCCACCATGTACTTAAAAAATTGGCTTACCACAAGATGACTTCTTATTTTAAAAAAACAATGACCCTAAATACACATCCTGGGACACTTCTGTACAACACCAAAGGGATTAAAAAACCACCGGGATATACTTCTTCGAATCCAATAGTTATTTTTGGCCTTATCTAGTGAAAAGGTCAGAAAATACCATATTTTATCAAAAAAATGTGCTCAAACAAATACTGGAAGAAAAATGGGAAAAACACCGATTGAAAATGTCGCAAAGATGTTTAGATGATGTCTCTTCAAATAATGGCTACCATGGTTATTATTAGAAAAGCATCTTTTACTTGATAAATAATCTAAAAGTAAAATATTAGGGGAAAGTGGGGAATCGTGGGCCATGGGGAATCGTGAGCCACCGCCACCTTTTGGCAGTATGTCGAGATAAATAGTTAGATGCAACTGTAATCGTTTTCTCTTAGCCTCAACTTATTTTTACATTGGTTGTTGACAAACGTACGCGTTTTATTTGCTTTGTACAATACTTGCCCAAAAAAAAGTATCTGCAAAACTTTTTTTGCGTGTTTGATTTCCATCATTCTTGGACGAATTGCTACGACAAAACACAGGTAAATATGTTTTTTATTATCGTTAGACCTTTGCCTTTCAACATACAAAAGTAATTTTGCATGACACTTCAACAAGTCAATTACACGCCGTTGTTTTGCAAAAAGTAGCTTGTGGGGAATCGTGAGCCACTTCGTGGGCCACCCGTGTTTTGACAGTTTTCGTATCAATACACATTTGTATGTTGTGTTTATGATGTTTTGTGCAAAATGGAGGCTGTGAATCAATAAATAAAACAATAAATACATATTTTGTATCAAATTTTCCTATTTCTTTGTTAACGTATCTGATTGATCGTGCATAACCCTTCTTCTTCATTTTGTCGATTAAAATAACTTTACTTGTCATTTCAACTAATTCAATAAAGTTTTGCATCATAATTGTTTGATTTTTACTTAATTACGGCGGTGGCCCACGATTCCCCACCATTTTTGAAAATCGAAAAAAAACTCTAATTTTTTTCAAACCACGAAAAGTCGGAAAAAACAAAAGAGTTGTTAGAAAGTGTAATAGTCAAAAGTTACCTAACTTCATGTAGAATAACAAACCATATTACAATTTGCAAAATTTTTTATTTTTTTTGAAGATATTTAACAAAATAAAAACGTGGCCCACGATTCCCCACCTTCCCCTACTAAAAAGCAAAATACTTTTGTGACCTTATAAAAAAGATGAATATATCATTCCTTTGCTTTTTAAGTGATTAGAACGCATTATTTTAAAGTTTTTATGAAGTGATATCACACGCCTGTCCTGCGGGTGATTTGAATAAAATTTTCGAGTACCCCATTTTTTTACGGATTTCTGTTAAACATCGTATTTTGACATGTTTTCAATAAAAAATTTCAAAATCCTTAGAGCACTTCGGAAATGATCGGCTAACGAACGATTACCATGTTGCTTCAGCCGAAGCAAAAAAGGATAATTCTGGAAAATAGTTCCAAATTAATTTTTTTTTTCCAGAATTGTATTCACTAATGCATAAAAAATAACGTGTGAAAAGTACATTGCAAAATCGTATGCCCAAAAAAAGTTATTCAAGGTCAAAAGTTGCAAAAATAAATTTTTTTCAATTATTTCGCTTACGGCTGCAATTACGAAAAAATAGTGGTCGACAGTTATTCGCCGAGTACACAGTTTTTTAGCCTCAATGATTTACTACGAAAAAACTCTGAACATTTTTTTCCTATTACTCATGGTTTAGGAAGTATGTCAATTTAAAAATTTTTTGAAACTTCGCGATATTTATATGTTGCACTAATCGCATAAAAAAAGTAAATATATACTTGTTTGTAGAAAATTATATTTCCTACAAATCATTCTCAGCTCCTTTTTTCGTAGGACCTATGGTTTAGGAGACATTTTTCACAAACTGTTCAAATTTTGAAAAACTAGTTTTTAAGGAAATCTCTGGAGCTGTTTTCGCTTGATAAAAACTAACGGGATCTATTTTATTAACATTTACATGATCTACATATAATATTTGATACATATATACGAAATCGTTAAATTTTTTTACTTGAAAAAAAAAAAAAAAAAAAAATGGCGAATTTTGTGTGAATTAAGTTTTAAATAAAAAATTTCTTTGAAAGAAGTATGATGAATTTTGGTCTAGTTTTTATGAATTTTTTGTTCAATTTGAAGACGTGAATGTTCGAAATTTTTACGTTTTGCCATTTTTTTTTTTATATTTTTTTCTTATGTAAAAAAATTTCACGATAATTATCAAATATTATTTGTGGATCATGTAAACGTTAATAAAATAGATCCCGTTAGTTTTTATCAAGCGAAAACAGCTACAGAGATTTCCTTAAAAACTAGTTTTTCAAAATTTGAACAGTTTGTGAAAAATGTCTCCTAAACCATAGGTCCTACGAAAAAAGGAGCTGAGAATGGTTTGTAGGAAATATAATTTTCTACAAACAAGTATATATTTACTTTTTTTGTGCGATTAGTCGTTCGAGAGTTATCTCAATTTAAAAAGTACAACATATAAATATCGCGAAGTTTTAAAACTTTTTAAATTGACATACTTCCTAAACCATGAGTAATAGGATAAAACTGTTTGAAGTTTTTTCGTAGTAAATCATTGAGGCTAAAAAACTGTGTACTCGGCAAATAACTGTCGACCACTATTTTTTTGTAATTGCAGCCGTAATCGAAATAATTGAAAAAAATTTATTTTCGCAACTTTTGACGTTGAATAACATTTTTTGGGCATACGATTTTGCAATGTACTTTTCACACGTTATTTTTTATGCATTAGTGAATACAATTCTGGAAAAAAAATTCATATGGAACTATTTTTCAGAATTATCCTTATTTGCTTCGGCTAAAGCAACATGGAAATCGTTCGTTAGCCGATCATTTCCGAAGTGCTCTAAGGATTTTGAAATTTTTTATTGAAAACATGTCAAAATACGATGTTTAACAGAATTCCGTAAAAAAAATGGGGTACTCGAAAATTTTATTCAAATCACCCACAGGACAGGCGTGATCATAGTTAACGTTCCATTGACTCAAAGTTTATACATAAAAAAAAATTTCTTTTCTAAGGATTAAACGGCTAAAAATTGAGTATTAATTCGAATTTTTGAAAATTTTTTGTATGCAAAATACATCTGTGACTCACTGTAATTCTAGTCAAAGTTTCTGCTTCATGAAACTCGCAAATATACAAATAATCTTCAACGTCTATAATAACTTCTTCTTGATTATCATTCATATCCAATATACCGATTTTTATAAAAATTTAACGATTCATTTTATTTCCGCTCACAGCCATAATGTTTAGTTAATAACTTGGATACGTCGTGTAGCTAAGCATCCAATATTTTAATCCCTAAAGCCAATCTTTAATCAATTGGAATACATGTAATTTGTATCAAACGGTTAGAAATAGGTTTGCTTTGATGCATGGCATACTCTGCTGTCTGTTATTTGACTTTATTTTGGATAATTTTTTACTTATTTTTAATTGCTGAATTCCTCGTCTCGTGGTCGCAAGTTTCGTTTCCACATTACTACCTGAGGTACCCTAGAAGTGGACGGAGTAAATTTCAAAAAAATGTAATTTTTGCAAGATAGCGCCTTTAACGGGTAGAAGAGATAGGGCGTAGTTAGAAAGAAAAAAGTAATGAGGGTTGGCTTACTACTCAAACCCGCTAGAGACACCGTGGAAACGCAATTTTTACAACGGAGTTCCCCTAAAGGGTGGAGTTAATGACGACACTTGGGCAGCTATGGGCCTATTTGTCAATAAAACCCAAATTTTCTTGAACTTTTCCCTCTATAAATCGCCATGTAACGTGATCAAATCCACCCATATTTTGGCATACGCAATATTATAACCTCACAAAATAAATGGTTTTAGAGTATGCAAATGCAAAAAAAGCTATGGAGATATCTGTCATTAAGGAATACAAAAAAAAAGAACGCATGCATTGCAGTTTGGTAAAACAAGAGATGAGGAAACTAGTGACATAGATAACACAGGTTTACAAAAAAAAAAATGTCATGGCGTTTTGACCAGACTATGTGTTTCCCAGGGACTTTGACTTCCTGAATCCAAATCCGTGGTCCGTTTTTTTCCAGAACGTCTGAGAAAAAAGATTTCAAGGTCATATGGAGGTCAAAATGGGGTTCATGCGTCATTTCGCTAAAACTCTGAAACTAATTTTTTATCATTGAGTTCTTTGTCCTTAAAAAGAATATGTGATCAAGAAGGGTTATCTCGGACCTAGTTTCGTAGATGTGGCCATCGGAAGATCCGGATATATTTTCTATGAAAACCGCTATAAGTTGGGAACCCCTAGATGGATTTGAAAAAAATTGGAGTCGTATGAAAGGTAATTTGACAACCTCTAAAAATATTTTCAATTGGATTCATAGTTTTGGAGATATGACCTTTTTGAAATTTTGAGAAATTTTTCAATTACAACAACAAATACATCAACAACATCAGCAACAACAACAAAATACCTTTCATATGACACATATATTTTCCAAATCCATCCAGTGGTTCCCAACTTATAGCGGTTTTCATAGAAGATATATCCGGATCTTCCGATGGCTATATCTCCGAAACTAGGCTCGAGAGACCCTTTTTGATCACATATTCTTTTTTAGAACCAAGAATTCAATGATATAAAATTAGTTTCAGAATTGTAGCGAATTTATCACTAAACGACACATGACCATTTTGACCTCCATATGACCTGAAATCTTTTTTCTCAGACGTTCTGGAAAAAAACGGATTTGGATTCAGGAAGTCAAAGTCCCTAGGAAACACATAGTCTGGTCAAAACGCCATGACATTTTTTTATTTTGTAAACCTGTGTAATTTCAGAATTTCTACATTCAATGCAATTTAAGATCAGTTGATCTGTGATTTAAAAATAAGATCTGTGTCATATGTGAAGGCTTTGAAAAAATTTGGCGGTTTAATTGATATGGCAACCTTGGGAAACAATGAATTACGCGAAAAAGCGGAAATATTACGAAAAAGTTTTCCTGAAGATTTAGAAATATCATTAAACGACGAGGCATAGACATCTATGTACATATATTGATGTTTTGAGTTAAGTATACAGAAACATGAAGAAAAAACGGCTCTATGCCCCGGTTTAGTCGGTTTTTTGAAAAGTAGTCCCCATCTAATTTTATATAAAGAATAAAATGCAGAAAACTGCAAAGTTCCATTCAAAAAACGAATTTCAAAAAACTTAAAACACATTTTTCTCAAAACTTGAAAAATGTAGATGTCTTACCCGACGATATAAAGCAAGTATTGCATAGTATTTTTTTTTTTTTTTTGTTAGCACTACAAAATCGATGATTTTAACTGTGTACATAATCCTTACATCTGGGGTGTATCATGTGTTCAGTAAACTTATGCAGGATATTGCGAGGAATATTTTTGTCGAAAGTTTTAACCCTCTACAACCCCCACATGAGGGTAATTTTTGCGCTTTTTCTTAGAAAAGTACAAAAATTACACCTAAAACATGGGAATATTGAGTCAGTATAAATAAAGTAGAAGTGCAAAATTACACTACTAGCTGCTCAACATTTAAAAGGCGAAATTTTGTCCCGAAACCCAAAAAATCGTTAAAATCAATAAGGACTTTACACATTGCATATTTATAACATCCCTGCCGCGCTTTCCTTAAGATTTAAGAATTTTTCGTCTTAAGTATTTCCTAGTGAAAATTTCCGTAGAATATTTTTGCAGAATTTGTTAACCCATTGTAACCCAATTTTTTTTTAGAAAAAGGGGTTAAAATGACCCGTAAAACAGGATATAATGCATTAATGTGTTCTAGGAAAATGATACTTGTGTGATTTCGTTTTGATATTGTTGGAAAGAAATATATCCAAAATGTAGTTTTAGAGTTTTACAGTGGGGTGAAATTTGGAAAATATTGATTGCAAGAAGTCCTAATTGATTTTAACGGTTTTTTAGCTTTCGGGATAAAATTTCGACTTTTAAGTGTTCAACAATTAGTAGTGAAATTGTATAGCAAATATTTCTGTAGTACATACTGACTCAATATTTCCATGTTTTAGGTGTCATTTTTGTACCTTTTTAAGAAAAGCGCAAAAATGGGGGCTGTAGACGGTTAAAATTTTCTACAAAAATATTCCTCGCAATATCCTGCATAAGTTTTCTGAACTCATGATACACCTCAGATGTAAGGATCAATAATCAAATTCATCGATTTAACACAAGAATGCGGTATTTTTGTTTGTTTTTTTTTCATGTACTGCGGATAAAAAAACTTCAAAAATCGATTAAAAAAAATCGGACATGCTTAAGAAAAACGATCCCTGATTTTCGTTCTCGCATTGTATCACCGGAAGGAATTCGTCTTCTAACATCTACATTCAAAAGGTCGAAGGTTTCAAAAAATCTAGAGAATTAAGAATTCATATGACTGACGAAACCTTTCACTTTTGGGAGGCTCATTTATTTAAACTATGGTTTTTTGGTCACAGTTCCGAAAATAGCGAACACATCGAATTTTTGGTAATTTGCAAAAGATGCACACATATTCGTGCATAGTCTATGTGTATTCAAAATAACATGTACAATTGCATTTGGAAGGTATGAGGACTTTTTTGTTATGGTGTTGAAATCAAAAGTATTAAAGTTGACAAATATATTGGTTTTATTTTAAAACTAAAAATGAAAGGTTTTTTGAATTTAAAGATTAAAAAAAAAGATATTTGGAAATTGTTTTTTAACCACGTTGCCGTTAAAAATATGATAAGATGTATGGTTTAAAAGTAATTATTTTTTGTTTTAAAATTAACAACCAAGTACTGGAAGTTTTCTTGGAATAAAATTTTAATTTTATACCAAACTAGTTAGAGTGGTATCTTTGGCCTGGCCAAGAACTAAATATCCTACACTGCATTTCAAGTATATTATTAGGAGAGTATAAGAACAAATTGCTTATATGGAAAGTGCCCCGCCCTCACCTCCGAGCTTACCTTGATTTTGCGTAGAGCTTGCATTTACTGTTCTGAGTGTTTGAGTAAAATTTCTTAAAAAAATCTTTCAGTATAGCATTTTGAAACTTTCGCTTATAGTGGAGGTGCCACGCCCTCTAATCCTACTTCGCCTACTTTAAGCTCAGAGTTTACAATTAATGTTCTTCGTATTTGGTAGGATTATCTCATAAAATACTTTCATTATATAATTTTGAAACATTTGCTTGTATGGGAGGTGCCACGCCCTCTTGTCCGAGTTTACCTAGATCCGAGTGTTTGAGTTTAATTTGGTTGGGTTATCTCAAAAAACGCTTTCCGTACAACATTTTGAAACTTTTGTTTATATGGGAGGTGCCACGCCCTCTAGTCCGAATTCGCCTAGTTTTTGCTCAGAGCTTATATTTACTTTCCCTAGTATTTTTGTGTGTATTTTGCTTCTGTTATTGCGAATAATGCTGTTATTATTACATTTTGCATATATATTTTGTATGGGCGGTAGGTGTGTCCGTTGACCGATTTCGCCCATTTTCAATCCCCCGAGCTAACTTTTACGACAGAGGCAGAATACCAAATTTCATTGAATTATGTATTTCCACACACACCCAGCCAGCCAGCTAGCCAGACAGACGGACATAGCTATATCGACTCAAGAGGTGACGCTGATCAAGAATATATATACATTTCTATATCTGCCACGCCTCCTTCTCTGCTTTACAAACGGAAGGACAAAGTGAATATACCCTGGGTGTAAAGTATAAAAAGTTAAAAATCAAAACTAAAGGTAATGAAAAGTAAACTTTAATTTTTTACTGTGTGGTGAGGCAACTAACCGCCCAAGGGGAAGAAATGAAGCTACTTCCAAAAAGAGCGCAATAAAAGCACATCTACCAGCTATGCTAGCAGCATACAAAATTTTTCAAATTCTATTTTTTTTTTTTTTTGGTTATAAAAGTTAATAAATCTACCAAAAATAACAGAAAAAAAGTAATTTTTGTGAAATGAAACTTAAAATTCTGAAAACCTTCCACGGAAGCGTATTTCATATGCTTCCAAATGTGTGCTTCCACGGAAGCGTATGCGAAGCGTATTTAAACAAAAAGACATGGACAGTTTTATGTAAAATCATTTAAAGTGCTTGATATTACGAAGGGATTTTTTCTTCAATTATTCAACTGTGCGCACTTTATTTGGTGCAATTCTTGAAAAATGGTTTAATTAAAAACATTTTGCGCAAATGGTATTGATCTGGTTGCTTCCAAATTTATCGAGGGTTTCTGCATTTGAAATTATTTTCTTTAAGTATTCTCCTGTCTATTGACATATTTACGAACAAATAAAATTTATGGGTATATGTAGTTCAAATTAAACAAGGAATGCACATAAACGCAACAGAACCGTAAAAAACAAAAATATGCAATTCGTAGAAACTTCCACCTAATTAGTTAATGACTAAATAATTAACATAAATATTTCAAAACAAATTAATCCAAGACCAGATTGCAAAGAAAAAAATAAAAGAAAAAGTTACTTTAGTGATACAAATTTCAATTGCAAGTTTCCAAGAAGACACGTGTCCATCTGACAGACACATATGAAGAAGCCCATCCACAAACAGGGCAGAATAAGGTTTCTGATAAAAAAAAACACACAAAAAACACGAACAAAATAAGCATGGTCAAACGGGCAGCGGACAGTCAATAGATAGGCCCAGAAAATCAATACAAAGACATTCTGAAATACGAGTAAAATTCCTCTTTATTATTTTTACACAATTCAATCAAATGACCAAGAGGACGTCAAAAAAGTAATCAAACGAAATGCGGGGAAAAGAGCCAACGATTGTAGAATGTGACAAAAAAGGAGTCGTAATTTCAATTCTACAACTAAACACGTCGTCGCTGTCACAAAATAAACTAAAGAAAAAGAAACATGAGTAAAAAATCCATAGATGTAATGTTATTAACGATCGATCAAAGGACTATGAGGAAAAAACAATAAATACATAAAATAAACAACAACAGCTACGATTGCACAAAATACAACAATACAACAACGACAACCAGCGGTAATTATGTAGAACAATGCTGGACTATTTGCTACGATATCTTTTTCGTCTGAGTCTGAATGCGCGCCAGGGTATTATGAAAAAAAATTATCTTGCACTGTAACGTATGCAAGGTATAACATCGTTACATCTCCAATAATCTGATATTCCATTTCCAATATTTATGACATTGCTTGGCTATTTTGCATAGACTGAGGGAAAAGAGATAACTTATCCGTAAGTCCTACCACTTATATTTGCCAAAAACATAGTCTTAACTACCGCTGAAAGTCAATTCATAATTTTGATAGTCAGTGCGAAAACTCTGTAAGTCCGATGCAAGGTTTTACCTTTCTGCATTTCAAAAAAAAAAATAAAACTCCTGACACTGGAGCACGAAAGTACATTCCAAGTAATTTATAATATTTGCGGAAAATTGCAACCATGCTTTATATGCCGAGTCCATTCGAATTGTTCAAAATAATGCCGTAACTCCAATAAATGTTTATTTCTGTAAAATGAGTTTTTGTGTTTCTTGCTGTTTCGTTTCCTCAACGCTGCACAGTGATGCGTACATGCTAGACGGAAAAAAATATTTTTTTTTGCAGTTTTTTATGTTTTAGGTATGGGAAAGTACAAAAAAAAAATTATTTCAGAATTTTTGGACAAGTGGGTGTGGCACCTCCCATACAACTTATTTACATTTTGGGCTATATCTTAAAAATGGAACGATCGATGGTTACAAAATTTTAAGTGTTTTATGTAGTTTCTTAAATTTAAAAAAAAATTTCAGCACGATTGGACAAGTGGGCGTGGTACCTCCCATACAACTGAAATATAAATTGCACCACAACTAACGAAAAAGGCACTAATAATATTAATATAACAAATAATATGAGTATAATAAATAATATTAATATAATAATAATGCTTAGCAAGTATCGGTGATGATATTTGATAATTTTTGAGGGGACCTTTTTACTCTTCAGAAAGTACTTTTTCGGTGGCTAGAGTACTTTTTAATAACATGATTAAATAAGCTTTTGTTTTGTTGCTGACGCAAATATATATTTCAGTTTTATTATATAAAAAAAATAACAAAAACAATAAACAAAGGATTTAAAAGAAAAAAAAAAAATTTGAGGATTTATTGATTTTTTTCTTTTCTGTGTATTAACATAACGTGTTGTGTTCGTTATGTTACCCGGATTAGAGCTCAAAGTAATGAAATTACCCAAAAACCATTCATAATATTTAGAAAAAATATTCGGAACCTGGATTTGAAATTTAATTTAATAGCATTTTTAGGGCAATCAAATAGGTTGAAAAAAAAAAAAAAATACAAAGTTTGCGCACTTAGGCACTCCTAGTGCTTAAAGTAGACATAATACTCATTTGAAAAAAAAAAAGGTTTGGTAAAAATATCAAATGGCCAATTTTTTTTAATTACCAAAATATTTAACCAAATTTTTCGTTTTTAAGAATAATTTACACTTCAATAAAATAGGTTTTTTTTTTATTTTGTGTATTTTTTTATTTTTTTTTCTCAGTGTAAAAATATTGTGTGTTATATTACAAATATTCAACTCCCATAAAAAGTCTCATCGACTTAAAATTATATATATTTCAGACAATACGGTCAGAGCCTAATTAATACAGTAATATTTAGTACCATCACATAGATTAAGAAAAAAAGTCAAAGGTAAATTTGCGCACTTAGGCATTTCCAGGGCTTAAAGTAGACATAACACTGATTAAATAAAGAAAGTTTGGTAGAAATATGGAGTGGCCTATTTTTTTTATTTTCCGAAATGTTTTGGAAAATTTGGCGTTTTTTCACATTTATCTCTCTAAATTCTATTCTATAGCACCAACATTTTAAAAGATTTGGTTTTGAATTTATAATATTTCCATAAAAAATATCTTGGCCGTAATGTGTGCCGATTTTCAACTCTTTTCGATAGTGGGAAGTATTAAAAAAAAATTATGAAAATAGCAACTATTTTCATGGACGCAAATTTGGAAAACATCATTTTAAAGGCCAACTTTGACGATTTTTGGTTTTTTTATGTAGAAAGCGGAGGTAAATAAAAAATTACTTGTGAGTTAATTATATATTTTCTGATATTTTTTCATATTCGGAATGTAAAAATTCGATTTCGAGTTTTTTCCGTCTAGCTTGTACTGATCGCAACACTGTGCGCTGTGAGCGTTAAGGAAAATAATTTTTTATTCCTTATTCCTAAAGGAATTTTTCACGCTCTACATGATGGCAGTAGTGAAAATAGGCAATTCCGTAAATTTCAGTTAAAAATGGAGTTACGGTTATATCGAGCCCTAACAGCCAAAAAGACTTAACCAGCAAAAAGTAAATTTTACAGGAGAAGGTTTTTTTTAAATATCTGTGCATTCAGTATATCTATTACAGTGAAATTAAGTATGTAAGCTATATTTTGTGTTAGACATGCGATGCAATAGTTTCATTCATTTATAATATAACGGCTATTTTTTAGTGTTGTGTCGGCTAAGGCTTTTTTTCTTTTCCAGATTCCCCATCTGATCTTCAGTTTTTGTACCGAATGTCGGTTAAGTCTAAATTGCTTTCGCTATAACTCCGTAACGGTACTTTTCACCGTTATAAAATTTGAAGAGAAGATCACGGTGTGCCTTAACCCGTTCTAAATCGGACGTCGTAGCACATCAAATTTTTTTCCAGATTCTGTTTACTTATCGTTCAAATGATGTGTAAAAAAATTTTCACTCGTAACTCCTCGACTAAATTTTGAGATAATCGCTTTTCCAATTGGGGCATTTTCCCATACAAAAAGAAAAAAAAAAAATTTTTAACTGCATTAAACAAAAATTAAAATAATCACAATCGATGTGTTTTGTGATGCTTAACGCGAATGCAACCTCAGAATTGCTCTATCGTGTATAGTTTATGAGATATTGTAACCTAAAGACCATTTTTTGAAGCTATATAACTATGTAACATATCATTTATTCGTCAAATATGGCTTAAATACTTGAAAGCCCCAATCTTTTCCGTTAAAACCTAATTTAAATTATATTTATATCTTCATGCTTCAAAGAGATATCGTAGACCGAAAAATTGTCAAAACGGGTTTTTTGCACTTTTGTGTCTTTTTAGGTTAGGATATCTTTGAGGAAAAAAAAGATATCAACATAATTTAAATTAAGTTTTAAAGGCAAAGGTTAGGACTTTAAAGTTGTTTACCAGATTTAACGAAATTAAAATTTCTTCTATATTTTAAACATGTTCAACGAACCGACTACTTCTAAATTCAGCCGTTTGACACCCCGAGTGTTGTTGTTACGTGTATGGCATACGGCTGAATTTTGAAATGGTCGGTTCGTTGAACATGTTTAAAATGTGAAAGAAATTTTAATTTCGTTAAATCTGGTAAACAACTTTAAAGTTCTAATCTTTGCCTTTAAAACCTAATTTAAATTATGTTGATATCTTTTTTTCCTCAAAGATATCCTAACCTAAAAAGACACAAAAGTGCAAAAAACCCGTTTTGACAATATATCGGTCTACGATATCTCTTAGAAGCGTGAAGATATAAATATAATTTAAATTAGGTTTTAAAGGAAAAGATTGGGCTTTCAAGAATTTAACCCACATTTGAAGAATAAATGATATGTTACATAGTTATATAGCTTCAAAAAATGGCAAAAAACGACTTTTTTTGGTATTTAGGTTACAATATCTCATAAACTATACACGATAGAGCAATTCTGAGGTTGCATTCGCGTTAAGCATCGCAAAACACATCGATTGTGATTAATTTAATTTTTGTTTAATGCAGTTAAAAAAATTTCTTTTTTCTTTTTGTATGGGAAAATGCCCCAATTGGAAAAGCGATTATCTCAAAATTTAGTCGAGGAGTCACGAGTGAAAATTTTTGTATACATCATTTGAACGATAAGTAAACAGAATCTGGAAAAAAATTTGATGTGCTACGACGTCCGATTTAGAACGGGTTAAGGCACACCGTGAGATGCGTATGGACACGAATTATAGGTTTTCATCAAAAAACGAAAATCCGAAATCGTGTTGGTTAAGTCTTTTCGGCGGTTAGGGCTCGATATGTTTTGCATCGCACTACTTCTGACGAAGCTGATTCAAATCAAAAATGCGGTAAAGACAACTTTTGATGAAATTTACTGTGAAGAAAGAGTAAACACCGAAAAAACACTCTTTTTGTCTTTTGGTATCCAAGACCAGTTAATACATCTCTCGCAATCGGGGTATTGTTCAGTTCTATGATCTTTTCTATGTTATTTAAATGTCTCACACGTCACACATTCCTCGTGGCCAAGAGGTGCGAAAGAGATATTTAATTCAGCGACACATTGTTGATACAACTTATAAGACAATTGAATGTAAGGGTAGAGTTCTATGAAATCTCTAAGCATATCAGTAATTGTTAAATCGCTCGGTAGGTATCTTCTGTTGGGAGCATGTTCTCGTCTGTAATACGATATCATTGGACTGAAAGACTCAATGTGGTTTTTCAACAATTTTCAATCTATTTTTATTTTCGCAGTTTACCACGGTTGTCTGTCGGGAGGGTGCCATTTTTCCAGTCTTCGCTAACCTTTTGATGACACTGTCATTGTTTTTTGCAAACCCCAGGGTAGTTAAAAAAAATCCTTGAAAACTTCAATCTTATTAACGCTATCGTCGTTTAAAGAGTACAGCATTGATTTTTGGCGTATTTCATCATTCTCGCCCCTGCGCCGGCTCACACATGTGACCTGAACATTCCCCGAAACAAAAAGGCACTGATAAACTCATCTGAGCTGCTACAGTTGTCCTCTGTGTTGAGCTTCCCCGTTCTCACTGAGTTGTCCAGAGGCCATAATCGATACTTTCTACGTGCACAAGATGTTTCAAAAAGAAAATTTGTTTGTTTTTGAAATGATTTAAAATGATTTTAAAAATGTATGGTACTACATGCATTTTTATGAAGTTGCGGTGCTTTTGCTTAGCAAGTGGAGAAACGGTATTCTTGTTTAGAAAACTGTGTACGGCTGGGAGTTACGACAAAAGTCGTAGTTGATTTCATAGGGCTTTCATAGGGAAAATAAAGGTATACTACAACTTGTTCTTGTGGGTCGTTGGACAGAACCGAGATGATCTAAAAAGCACCATAAAGTAATTTTTTTGGAAAATTAAAGTTACGGTATTCTTGCTTAGGACGGCAGTGTACTTCTGGAGAGGCTTTTCATTTTGTCAT
Organism: Calliopum simillimum; assembly: GCA_951812925.1. Taxonomy (NCBI): domain Eukaryota; kingdom Metazoa; phylum Arthropoda; class Insecta; order Diptera; family Lauxaniidae; genus Calliopum; species Calliopum simillimum. The sequence goes on along the minus strand of OX638371.1, from coordinate 54,043,910 downwards.
AGTTTGGACAACATTTTCAGCTTAAAATTATTACTTAGAAGGCAATGTGCTTAAAGAGCGGCCACGCGTCTAAGCTTAATAGCAATCTATTACCCCGTTTATACGGCGCTTTAATTCGGACTGACTTGAACCATGTTATTGGGATACACACGAGTAAACGCAATCTTAACCCATTTAGAAATTTTTAAACGTGTCACCATAAATCACTTTTTCAGTTCAATCAGCATAATTACCATATCGTATAATTCACCCCGTATGAAAACATGACTCACTTATCTTATTAATTAAAAAGAAGTAATAAAAAAACTTTCCTTGTAGGTAATTTTTAAAGTAACTAACAGTGAAATCCAGACAAACAAAAAAAATTGAAGAAAGATTTTTACGAACGCGTTCAACTCATTTTTTTTTTTTTGTTGTATATATGACTTTGTTTTAGAGGTACGGCTTTGGTTTACAGGACAATAAATAGGGCATATAAAAAGCGCATATCGCATTTTAAATAAAAAATAAGTGTTTTTGGTGTGGTTTTCTCACCTATGGGTATATATTTCAAAGAATAATTATATCCTTTCTGACCCTTACTTCAATTGATAAAAAAATTAGATCGTAAGGGATTTTACTTTCTTTTTTTTTTGCTAGTCCGGATTTCAGTGTTCGCCACTGTAATTTTGATGCTTAGCTTTTAAAAAAATGCGCAACTTTTGACTCACTTTTTGACAAGGGGCCAGAGTGGAAGCAATTTTTAAAGATTCCACGCGACGAACCGGTTATTAAGCTTGAATAGGGTTTTTTGGCAGATTTGTATTTATAACATTTGAGCGATTTTATAATATGAATACCTGTATGTGCCTCGTTTAGAGTTCTGATTTTTTAAAATATTACTAAAGACGTGTATCACCTATTATTTACGTCACCACTTTTTTCTTGACCCAAAACAGGACACCTTATATTTTTTCGGAAGAGCAAATTTTTTTTTAAAACTTAAGATTTTCTTTTTAAATAAGTATGCATTTGTAGAATTGTTTTATAAATAAATTGAAAACGAGACAATCCCGTACAAAACGGGACGTGTAGTCAGCTTACCCATTACTCCAAACTCTATACGTAACGTCTGTCAACTAAAATGTTTTAAATTTTCTCATACACCCTAACCCACCTCGTTCTGTGCCTGCTGTCTTTAATTTTGGCGCATTTTGTTGTGGCCAACCCAATAGCATACTAGATATCTCGAAGCGTCTGTCATTATGGTCGAGTGTCTGTCCGTTCGTCACATTGGTTTGATTCGTTTGTTTGATTGTCATTCGTACCCAATTAGTCGCATAACGCGAGTGCGTAAAAAGTTGCGCAAATCCATAAATAAACATGGTGCCGATGCTGTTCGTTCTTTCTTCCTTACAACTCATCAGCCTGTCCAGCGTAAGTCAGTAAAGATCGAAGATCAGCTGCATTCATCGCATAGATATAGCAACAGATAGAAACTCAGAAGATAGTCAACAAATATATGTACATATGTATGTATGCATGTAAGTAAAAAGAAAAAAGCTGTGTCAAAATCTGACCGACTGGTTTTTATACGCGAATTTCGCTGTTTAGAAACTGCGCACATGCGCTTTATTTGTCAACATTTTGGAGTGTCATCAGTGCTAAGTAAGGCGAGAGTTTAGTTCAAGTTAGTTTTTTTACTGTATATTGACGCAATTTACATTTCACTAAGGAATAAAACAAAAATTGTCTAGCACAATGATGATATCCCCACTGGGAGAAATCTTTCAGACAGGCACTTAAGTGCTAATTTTCCATGAAAAAACTTTATGATTAATAAGAAATGCTTATGTAGATTGAAGTCATGAAATAAACACTCCATTAATCAAAAAACATTCGAGTAGAATTAGTTGCATTGCGACTTCAAATCGTGAGTTAAAAAACTTAAAGTAAACAAAAAAATGAAAACTTCCCATAAGTTAATTGAATATATTTCATAAGAATTGAAGAACATCAGACAATGCACAAATGGTGAGAGAATTTTAAACTTTGTTGACTGAAATTTTTTACACAGTATTGTGTGACTCCCTTTGTACATAGTTATTGTGGTATTGCACACAATTTTATTTAGAGTTTTTAATAATTTTGAATAATTAAATACCTATTTAATTGGGGTCAGTACATTTTTTAATTTTTAAGACATTTTTACCATAGATAAGCATGTCTGGCTTAGTGTGTCAAAAGAGATGACTTCGTTAATAAATCATTTAGATTAAAAATTATAAATTTCTAAAATTTAGTAACGCTTTGCGATTGAATATTCTTACATTTTTGTGTCATATCGTAATTAAAAGGCGATAAATTATAAGCCTTAGCACGAATATCACTAGTTTACTAGTTTTGAAAATTTTTTATTTTTTTTAGTGCTCATTTTTAATATTGATTTTATAACTTTCTTTTTATAATACTTTTAATTTTGTTCACCTGTACTTTTTTTTCTCATTTCACTTTTGTCAGTTTTAAGCTTTTCAAACTAAATTATATTTTAATTCATACTAAGTATTTTTCATTGAAATAATGTCCTCAATGACGTGGCATTAAAAACCCCCCTTAGATTTTTTTTTAAAAGTACTTTAATATAAGCTTTTAAATGATGTGTGACTCAAGATGGGATTCGGACGCTACATGGGAGTTTTTGGCTTTTGCACGCCTGCGGAAGCCAAAAATCTTTTTTTACTCAAGAGGAAAGCATCTTACGAAAAAAGTGTACTAGGCATAAAATGCTTAGAATCTTCAAGGAAGTAAGCGTGAAATTTTTTGGGAATTTTTTGGAAAGTTAAAAAAAATTTTTTTTGAGTAATTTTTGAACAAATTTCAAAAAAAAAATTATTCAAAAAAAAAGTTTCAAAAAAAAAAATTCGTAAAAATCACACAATCACATTGCTTGGACGATTCTAAGCATTTATTTGCCTAATACGCTTTTTAAGTAAGATGCTTTCCTCTTGAGTAAAAAAAGATTTTTGTAGTGATGGGAACTATCGAATGATTTCGACTATCGATAGATAGTAACTGAATGAATTTGACTATCGAATGATTTTTTTCGTTCATGAACGATTTTACAGAATGAAATTTTCTGGCGAATTCTCTCATTTAGAATTTATATCATTCACTAAAATAAGGTACTAAAGATTTTAAAATTTTTGTTTAATAAAATATATTCAATTTTATTCAAAATTTATTAAATTCACTTAGCTAAGAGATTTATTAAGTATATTTAATTTATTGAATGCAAATTTTTAATGAAAAAAACAGTAAGTGGCTAAAACAAATACATTTTTCTTAAAAAGTTAAAAATACTAAAGTAAACTATTGTAAGCCAAGATTGCTGTTTAAAAAAATAATTTGATCCAACTTTTGCCCTTTTAGCCTATTTCTTCTGTCGTTAATGATTTGGCCAGCCTTGGAGGAAGCTCTGGAAACAAAATCAATTCAATCGTTTTCGTTCATTACTTATTCATTGCTAAAAACAAAAGAAATCAATCGTTTTCGTTCATTACTAAAAATCGTTCATGAATGATTTTTTCAAAACAATCGAATGAATGAATTTTTGCAAACTATCGAATAACTCGATAGTTTTTATTCGATAGTTCCCATCACTAGATTTTTGCCTTCCGCGAGCGTTCAAAAGCAAAAAAATTCCCATTTAGCGTCCGAATCCCATCTTGAGTCATACATAATTTTAAAGCTTATAAATTATGCATTAATTTAAAGTACTTTTAAAAAAAATCTAAGGGGGGTTTTTCTAAAAAAAATTCAAAAGTATTTTTAAGTGTAAAAAATTTTGGTGAAAAAAAAATTTACCATATTGCCAAATTTGGGCGAAATCAGAGAAAAAAAAATTTGAGCTGGTACACTTGGCATGGAGTGCTCCATATATTGAAGTACAAAGTTTATCAATGTTCAATTTTAACAGGGTGGAAGTTTGATAAGACCGCTTTTATTGATATTTGTAATATGATAATTGAGCCACTCACTGCACAAAGTGATTAACTCCACTTTTCCAAAAACTTTAAATTTTAATGTCAAAGCACTTGGTTTAGTCATAGCTTAATATAAGTTTAATAAATTCCCAAAATGATAGCAATAACCATCATTAATTGCTAAATTTGTTAGGCCATTGGCTAATAAAAAGGTTATTTCAAAAGCGATTTTGGTTTAATTCGTGCTAAAACTCATTCCTCATGTTAAGCATGGTTACTATAAATACATAGTTGAGAACAAGTCAAAATGACGAGATCTCACACACAGCTGAATAAGAAGAATTTATTTAAAAAAACGCGTATATACAATTGTGGATACCTTCAAATTGCGATAACTTATGAACGGTGAGTCGTACGATAAAGAGTACAAGGATCTTTTTCAAGGAAAATCACATGCTCTACAAATAATTTTAATCTTTTGTAAAAAAAAAATAATTATTTAGGAGTTATTTAAAAAAAAGTGATTTTTTGCCATTTATCGGCGCTAACCAGTTTTTATAAAATACCTCATTAAAAATAAATTTTTTTAAATAAAATGAAAGAGAACGTGATTCTCTATAAAAAAGTTTCTTAGAGTTCTATTGTGTGACTTACTGTTCATGAGTTATCGCAATTTGAAGGTATCCACAATTGTATATACGCGTCAAAAAAAACACGGCTATTGTTTCATTGTTTCATCGTTTTTCTCCACTTTCTGTTTTAGGGAGTAAGTCGGTTTGTGAACGGCTCAATTGACCTTAAATCAATTGAGGAACGGCCGTACAATAGGGCCTCCTAAGTACCAATACGTAAAAAGTAATGTCATAATATGAATTGGGTGACATTTTGTTAGAAATGATCAAAATTGTTTTCTGTTTTCACGAAAAATTTTCCTGATGGTTTGGAATTAATGGCATTAGGTTGAAAAAATTATACCGGTCAAATAACGGATTATTATGGCACATAATATGTATAACATTACTTTTGCCTCGTGCTGGTACTTAGGCCTTATGGTACGGCCACTAGTCAATTGTAAACTATTCAGAACATGTCTAAGCACTAAACTCCATCTTAAACTGAAAACCTACTTTTAGTTGTACTGCTAAATTTTGTGAGTTAATATAAGGTACCTTTTCCTCTGGACGGTCACATATGATTTGATTTTGCTAAAATTAGACTTAAAATCAAAATATAAAAAATGTGTAGGTATTTGTACAAGGTATTGTTAACCTCAATATCAAAATTTTCGATTATTTTGAGAACGCCCTCAAGAAAAAAATGCGATGTTGACATCAAATTTGTTCAGAAAATATGGTTTGCAAAATGTTACAAAAACAATTTAATTGTTTGTAATGTACTGTTATCAGAAGTGTAAACATTTGTATTGATATCTACCTAAGTTACAGCTACGATCAGAACCTGTATTTAAGCGTGTACCTTAATTTTTCGCGGGTTTCTCTCAAATATTTCCCAAAGATCTTTCGATTGTTTGTCTTTTTATTTTTTCGTCCTGCTATGCAACAATTTATTCCGCATTTATAGAAATTAAGGACATAAAATGTCTTTGGTTTGATTTTTGATGGTTTTTATTAAACACTTTGGAAAACACAACTACACGAAGCAACACACTCCATCCGTCAAATAAACAAGCTGGACAAGGCATCTTATAGGAATTTCAAGCAAAAACCAGAGGGATCAACAAAAACAACATTCAGCAGACAAGATTGACAGAGCGAACAAAAAATTGTAAACGAAGAAAAAAACCCCCGCAAGTAAACGACTCGTTGCAACGTAGCAGCGTTGTGGGACTACTTCGTCTGCGTAAGTGCGGAGACCGTATGTTTTCAGCTTAACAACGCATCAGATGAACGTCAGAGATACGCTGATAAACGCTTACAATCAGCCTTAACTGATGAAAAACTTTAATAAAAACAACATCAGTTTTTGCCAATACATCATCTGCTCCATTGCATCGCTCAATCATGCGCACAAGTGGCAGCATCTCGCGGTCACTTGGGGCAATTTTTACAGCATTTGCGCTCCCGTTGACAGGCGACTACTTATCTATCATTATTGATTATGCCAAAATCTGTTCTGAAACAATCATGCGCAGCAAAAACTTTTCTTTCGTTGTCAAAGCGCAGTACTTCTTCATCGGATGAAATCCTCATGTACATGAAAACAAAGACAGACTCATAGGACTAAATTAAAGGTCTATAGTTTGTTTGCCAGTGGAACATTCTTGTTGGCCTTGCAGGATTTGCATATCTTGCATTTTTTTCTATCGCCTTATTTTTCCAGCCAAACCGCTAGCAGAAGGCCAGATTGTTCCTCTGAACACAACGGTGAACGGGTCGTTTCATTGGCTTGAAAATAAGACCGAACTGTTCAGCTGATATTAAAGAAGGTTCTTTTTCTACTAAAGGATGGTTTTCTGTCCTTTAATTTCAATCAAATTACGGTCTTGGATGATGCCATCGGTTGTTACCTGTCTACAGTGCTCTGAAGAAGGTCGAAATCATTCCACCTGGAACGATTTCGTTCCTACATACAGGCAAGGGGTTCTCAGGGAACCTTTCCTATTTACCTTTCTAAAACATGCTTTGAAATTTTTTTCTCAATCACTTCAAATTATATTAAAAATAGAAAATGTTTTCTTCTTAAGAAAAAATTATTCACTAAGATTGTGGTGTTGGAACTATTTCTATATTACTGCGGAAAATATTAAAAGGATGTGTTTTTAAGGATTTCAACAATTATTTAAATGTGTTTTCATCTCCATTAACACAGTTCCAAAATGTTAAAAAAGACTTTCATACATATTGAAGTTTACTATAAATTGTTCTTTTGTAAATTATTTTAATATGTCTGTCAATAATATGTAATTTTTGGTAATATGAATAATTTGATGTCTATATGTGTAGATATTTGACTTAAAAGCTCTTGAAATAAATAGTGTCTGTTTATAAATAGCAATGATAGTGGCCAGAACTAAAAAATGTAATTCTGTGAAAAATAAAAAAGGGTATTATACATACATACTTTATTCTGAAGGCATACCTGTTTAAAAATCACAAAAAAACTAATCGATACTATACCAATAATTAATTTTCTTTTCGCTTTCTTTTGGATCTAACACTACAATTTTGTGTGGAAACATTTTCGCGACTAATTCAGTGGTGTAGTTTGCATTTTGCGTTTGGAGGGTATATGACTAAGCATTAATTTCGATGAGTTTGTCTTATAAAGTTCTATTTTTCTGTGATTCCTAAAATACACAGTGCCACATTAAAAATTAAACTGCACCTCACTATGTTTGTTTGAAAATGTATTTTTCTAACCTAAGAAATTTTCTTTTTGACGATAAGCCAGAGCCTGCAATTAAATCTTAGGCTTGATATCAGCTTTACCATCAAAGATATCTTCCTCATTTTCACCTTCATAGATGAGAACATGAAGTGCCGAATAGACCAAGCTTGAAGAGAGCCAAAAACCCTACTTAAATATTTTTGTGAATAGAAAATCTATATGCATTAACTCAACTATTGAATTGTCTGTGCTATGAACTTAAGAATTTACACGATTTTACTGTCTGGTCACTTTTGTGCATTATCTTCTTTTTGAATTCATCGCGTAATACTACGTTTCCACCAGATATTTATGAGGTGATTTAAGGCTGTTTTTAGATTTAGTTCTAAGTCTGGGCGTAAAGCACATGATTACCATACGAAAACTAATATATTTCTGCCGAGATTTATTTTAAATCTGCGTATAAACCACAACAGGACTTTAGTTATTTTCGACCAATCGACACAATGAACTTTGACATTAATGTCACTAAAAATAGAGCAGCTGTATGATAAATATTACGAAGAAAAGGAAAAATAACTTTAATTTTACATACTTATGACATTTACTGTCAAAAATAAATCTCTTCGGCTGGTGGAAATGGGTAAGATTTAACAATGGTATTTACAAACCTCAGCACCGCTAAATCTCCAGTGGAAACGTAGTATAAGCCTTTCAAAGCCTTAAGGCCCTCTATCTACGCCACTTTACCAAACATCAAATTTACTATAAGTAATTAACAAAAAGGTCACAATATTTTGTTAAAATTTTTCTGTTGTGAGGTATGATTGAGAAACCGCGAAAGCGATCAAAAATACAATTTTAATAATTGGTTTATCGTCTGGCATATGTGAAATAATGCTCTGCCCTGTAATAATACAAATCGTTAAACGCACCGTGAAACAACTAACATACTAAACTAAACATAAATTTTCTAAAAATCACAGGATCGCATATTTGATTGATCCTTTTAGTACAGTAAAGTTGTCAAAAAATGTATGAAGACCTAGAGATAATTGCGCACTGCAATTTTTTTTGCTTAATGTTTTTAGGACCACTATAAAAGCTTAACGTCAAAAAGGTGACCTCCCCACCCTTGCGCATTAGCCACCATCTTGAAATATGTTTGATTCAATTTATTTCGTTTCCTGTTGGTTGGACAAAAAAAAATTTGAACAAGAATTACGGGCAATAAAATTCTACGTTTTTTGAGTTCGAAGGCGATATCCATAAGTTGATATTTTGAGCGGTAGAGGCCGCCAAAGATACAAAAAATCAGTTTTTTCCATTTGCACCCACTGGGTGTTGATTTTTCAAAAAGTTGTGATAACATAATTTGTACCGCTTGCAAAAACAAACAAAATAAATCTTAAATGAAGTCATTATCTCAATTGGTTCTCGAGTTATAGTACAGTAACAATGTCCTAAAATGTACGTAAAAATGTAAAAAGACCTAGAAAAAATTGCGCACTGCAATTTTTTTTACCTAATGTTGTTAGCATCACTGTAGAAGCCTAAAACCAAAAAGGTGACCTCTTCCCCCTGCGCTTCAGCCGCCATCTTGAAATATTTTTCATTCGATTTATCTCGTTTTCTATTGGTCGCACAGAAAAAAATGTTGATCAAAAATCACGGGCAATAAAATTTTACGTATTTTTGATCTGGGACGCGGTATCCATAAGTTGATATTCCGAGTGGTAGAGGCCGCCAACGTTACAAAAAATCGGTTTTTTACCATTTTGACCCACTGGGTGTTAATTTTTCCAAATGTTGGGACTAAAATTTTTAGCGCTTCTAAAAACAAGCAAAATAGTTTTGAAATAAAATGATTATCTCAATTGGTTCTAGAGTTATTACAAGTTAAAAATGAAATGCCTGAAAAAAATTTATTGTTTATGCTTTTTATCTGAATATTGATTACATAATACTTAATTACTCGAGAACCAATTGAGATAATGACTTCATTTTAAAATTATTTTGCTTGTTTTTGCAAGCGCTACAAATTATGTTATCACAACTTTTTGAAAAATCAACACCCAGTGGGTGCAAATGGAAAAAACCCATTTTTTGTAACTTCGGCGGCCTCTACCGCTCAAAATATCAACTTATGGATATCGCATCCCGGATCAAAAAAAATGTAGAATTTTATTGGCCGTAATTTTTGTTCAGAATTTTGTCTGTCCGACCAACAGGAAACGAGATAAATTGAATCAAACATATTTCAAGATGGTGGCTAATGCGCAGGGGTGGGGAGGTCACCTTTTTGACGTTAAGCTTTTTTAGTGGTCCTAAAAACATTAAGCAAAAAAAATTGCAGTGCGCAATTTTTTCTAGGTCATCGTACAATTCGACTGTACAATTTTTTTTTTCGGAAAAAAATTCACAAAATTTTAGAAATTATTTGACTATTTACGTCGGAATTCTTTTAAAATTCTTATTTTATGAAAAAAAAAAAATGAGCAAATAGGACAACGAAGAGCAACAGTCTGATCGGAATAACCCAACAAAAAAAAAAAAAACATTTTTTTTATATGCTGCATAATAAACCCATTAAAATAATTCTAAATCTAGCCCACTGTGCGATGCTCACATACGAATAAGCTCGCATAAGCATAACACACATGATGATATACATATCGTCCTCAGTGTCGTCCTAAGCATCGGATGCAAGCACAATCGATCAACATGCTTCAATTTGCCAATATGATGTTATTTTGCCGTTGCAGTTGTTGTTATTATTGGCAATTTAGAGACTTTGACCGAATTTCAACCCATAAGTTATGATCAGAAGCGAACTGTTGAATGCAAGTGAATGGATGAATGAATGAAGGGATGAATGGATGATGGTATTATTGAAAATCGAAATTTATAAAATAATATCAGTGATGTTTCACAAATTGGTAACGGTGATTAACGTTCTCATATCTTTCTATACCCTACACCCAGGGTATATTCACTTTGTTGTTCTGTTTGTAATGCAGACAAAGGTCAAGGACGTAGTCAGCGGAGAGTTTTTGGGGGTTCAATCATCCTTCCGGTTGAATGAAAATAAACATCGCAAATAATATGAAAAATCGTCACATCGACTATGTAGGTAAATCCAATTTTTTAATTTTGACATATTTTAAAATGTAGTGTGGCACAAATACTTGGTGCAAGTTTTTGTGGATATATAGAAAAAACTTTTATCTTGAAAAGTTGAGAGCCATTACTCTGAAAAAATTATAACCGCCATGACCAAAAACGTGCTTTTTTTTTTTAAAAGAAAAAAAAAAGGTTAATGATACCTATATGAAAATTATACTAATTCTATGAACTTTTAGTCATTATTTTAATTCATTATGGAGAACATGCCAAAATATGTGCAACTGGCAACACTAGTCAGCCACATGGGAAACCGGTATTGATTCTACAGGCAATGGTTGGGCCTTACCAAACAACAACAACAGGAGTCATGACAAAGGAGAAAGAGAACAAAAATCTCACTACACGCATATAGGCACTTAAGCTACCTATTTTTTTGAGAGCACATAGCGCAGTCCATTGATAAAAGCGCAATGTAGAGAGATTGACTTCAAAGGTTCCTAGTTCAATCCCGGCCTCAGACAAAAATTAAATTTTTCAATTGTTATTTCATTTAATTTAAAATAAAATAAATAAAAACATAAATTGGTCTGATTGTGGTTACGTGGCGGTAACCGAAACATTAGTAGTTTTTTTCTTTTATCCTAATTGTCATGATTTTCTAAGTTGAAAAATGCACAGAATTTTGGATTCTTACAAATAATGATTTAAAGTTCATAAAATTATTATACTTTTTAAAAGAAATATACTGTTTTAATAAATTTTAAAACTTTTTTTCGAAAATTTTGACACATAAAATTTGACGGGGCAAAATTAATTTTTATTTGCATAGGTAAATAACTAAATATTTAATATAATTAATTGCATTGATGTTATTCTTTTTCTTTACTGTTTTTATACCCTACATCCAGGGTATATTCACCTGGTCCTTCCGTTTGTAACGCAGAGGAGGAGGCGTGGCAGATATAGAAAATTATATATATTCTTGATCAGCGTCACCTCCTGAGTCGATATAGCCATGTCCGTCTGTCTGGCTGGCTGTGTGTGGAAAAACATTTTTTGGGAAAACTACACAGAGCCAAAACAACCACATAAAATAGAAGAAAAGTAAGAAGATATCTCTATGGTTTTCATCCAAAAGGAAATTCACATCAAAATCATAGAGAAAATCTTCTTAAAATTTCTGTTGACATTTATATGAAAAATTCATAATATTAAGAAGAAATCTCATCGTTTTCAATACGATTTCTTCTTGAAACAATGTGTGCATTCTATTGAAAATTATGTGAAAATCATCTTAATTTTATGAGTAATCTTCTTGGAAAACAATAAGATGTCTTATTGATATTTTAAAATTTTCATAGAAAACGGGTAGTATTAGAAGATATCTCTATAGTTTTGATGTGACTTTCTTTTTGGATGAAAACCATAGAGATATCTTCTTGATTTTCTTTTAATTCCTATAAATGAAAATAAAAAGTTAACTAAAGTGTTATGTTTTATTTATATATTAAAGTTTTTTTATTCAAAAATTTAGCAATGGAACTTGTATTTGATGCAATATGGGGCCATAAATCAGCACACTCCTTAACAACAGGTCCAGTTATAGCAGAGCCCTTAAATTCACCTTTGTTATTTACCATCACGCCTGCGTTGTCCTCAAAATTAATAAATACACCATCCCTCCTTCTGATTGGCTTTCTTTTCCGAATAACAACAGCTAGCTTTACCTTTTTTTGTAGCTCTGATTTGCCCTTCTTTACAGATGCAACAAACACCAACACCTGTAGCAGGAAATCTGTTTAGACGAAAACCAGGACCTCTTTTAGACATTGTGCAGCTATTCCGGTAACGAAGGGTAGTAAAAAGCTACCTTCTATTTTATGTGATCATGTGATAATTCAGCCACCATACTTTTCGTACGCGTCTTTAAGAGTATTAATGTTAAAGACGATCCACCATATTAATTTCTGAAAGAATAAAATGATGGTTTAAATGATTCACATAACTAAATTAAACAACTTACACGGTCTTTTCTTCACTTCTCGAATCCTGCAGTAATTCTCTATGCAAAACAAATAAGCATCTTTCAAATCAAAAAACAAAAAAAAAAAAACCATTTATTCGATTTTCTCCTTAAAACTAAAAATTAATGAGTTTCTCACATTATTTACATCATTCTATGTTATATTCCATTTGGAAATGATGCGAAAATCTTTTAAAATTGTTAAGAAGATTTTCTAAGCAAAGCCATAGAGATTTCTCTATGGAAAATTCATATTGTTTTCTGCTTTTAATGGGAATTCATAGTAAAATAGGTTGATACGACAATCTTCTTGTTTTTAGGGGTCATTTATTGCTCTGTGTAAGCAATTCAATGAAATTTGGTACACAGCATCCGTCGTCAAAGTTAACTCGGGGGATTGAAAATGAGCGAAATCGGTCAATGGACACGCCTACCGCCCATACAAAAAATATCTTCAAAATGCAACTTTTTGAGTATTTTTCACGAGAATGCAACCAAAATACACACAAATACTACGAATTGTAAGCCCAAGCTCTGAGGGCGTGGCACCTCCCATATAAGCAAAATTTCAAAGTTCTGCGTGTAGGGTATTTAATGTTTAGCCAGGCCAAAGGTAACACCCTTACTAGTTTTTATCTCTTTTAAGGGACGCTATCAGCTTTTTTAAAAGACTTCAATCCCAAAGTGGTAAGTACTCCAGCTGAAAAAAATGTAAATTTTTACCGAAAAATAACAATTACCCCTGATATGTGTTAAATTTATGACTCCATTCGTGGTAATTTGTATTCTTCGATATACTGACATTAAGTATGTTCTTACATATTTTAATGAAAAAAAAAGGTTTTCCAGGAGTGCATTATATAAAAACCTCGGAGTAGCGAAATTATACCGTTTCAAACTCAAGCTCATAGCTTAAATTGTCCATTGTTTTAACAAATCCTTAAAAATATGTTTAAAGCGTATAATCCAACAAACGAGTATCACATATTCTAGTAAGAAAATTCTATTTGGTTTCAAGAAAGTTGTGTTTAATTTTTTGCTCTAGGCGGTAATTTCATTTAGTCTAGAATTTAAAACACACTTTCCCAACGATTTCTTAATACCATTTAAAAATTTATTTTGACCGTGTTTTTTTACTTATTTTTTCAGATATCGTGAAGATGCATTATGCTGGGGAGATCGGTATGTAAAAAGTGTACTCTCAAAATTATTTTAACACATTTAGTTGAACTTTGTTGAGATGGTTTAATGCCTACAAATATGTATGTACAATGTACAAAAGTTTTGAAGTTTTTGAACCAATTTTAAAATCAATTTATCCCACATGGGTTCTTGCACTAGAAATTACAGGTTTTCAAGTCGAAAAGTGAGTTTTAAACATTGAGTTCTTATATTATTATAATGGTAACCACTTTTCTGTTATAAAGTTTTTTCTCTAAAAATTACAACAATTTATGTTTTCTTAATATAATTCGATGTTCAACGATATTAACGAATAACAATTTACAGAGCTGTACTATCAAGATTTAAATAAAAAACATAAAATGACGGATCTAGCTTATTTTAGTATCATACAAGAAACAATTTACATGTCAAGTTTTTTCCTAAATCAATGTAATTAAAATCTAAAAAATATGAAATATAAGGTGAAGCCCATTATATTTCCTCGTATGTAGAACCACCCATCAAGAAAAATTTCGTGCGCCTTGTTTGTTCTCAAATGTAGAAAAACACTAAAAAGGGGAATTTGTTTTTATACACGAACCCGTGTGTGACAAGTCTCAGAATTGTATGTAAGTATGTATGTATGAGATATTTTGAATTTTTCACTAGGAAGGCACAAGAAGGTATGAAGTTAGATAAAAATCGTCCATTTCAAAAGTTATTAGATAGAAAGAGCTTTCATTTGTCAAGCAATTTGTTAATATTCCGGACTCATTTCAGGAAAGAATTTTTTGCTCCGATGAGTCGAAATTTAATACGGTTTTTTCGTTTTATGAAAATTGATCCCTTATATCTGTGAAATTTTGCAATAAACATTAAAATTATAATATTCAATTGATAATTAAAATTGAACTTTTTTATTTGTTGGGTCCAGAAAATATTAAGAGGGTTGAAGAAAGATTCCGAAAATCATCGAAGTTTGCGTTAAATTCGAACTTTCTAACGAATTATGCATATTAGTTATAGGGCAAGGGGTTCTCTTTACAAATCAGTTGAAGTAAACTCCTCGTAACTCCTCGAAAAATAGTTTTTTTTCGAATACGGCAATAGGTAGGGTAAGGGAGGGAAATATGGACCACCCATCTTTCTTTTTTAAATAAAACCCAAAATACATAAAACAAAACAATTAATTTTATGTCATTCAGTAAAGGAAACAATTTACCTTTATTCTGCTTCACTTTTAGATAAATATCTCATCAGGATAAAGAAAAAAAAATGAAAAAACTGAAAATACTCAAAATGAAGATAAAAAAAAAGTGTAGTGTAATATGGACCATATAGTCCATTTGTTACAGAAGTTGCATAAAAAATGTCACTTCCACATTCGGCACATCTTTCATGACTCCAAGAACGTCAGATTACACATTCAACCCAAAATTCGCCACGTCGATCTTCTGACTAAAGGGTATTACATTATATGCATTTTTTATAATTTTTTTCCTTTGTAGTAAACGAATTACATATAATGACCATCAGACTCGTCATGAAAACTGCAACTAGATTCCCCATCTGAAAAAGATGATAAATACATTTGTTTTTGAGGCTTTTTTCTCTGGTGGTCCATATTACCCACAGCACGTGTTGGTGAAATAAATGGTTTTTTATCAAAAACTCTTTTGGTTAATGAACTTATTTGTGCTAATAAATTACAAATGGTATTCACTGACCTTATATAATTAACCATTTATTTAAAAACGCGATGTCTTTAAAGTGAAATAATGAAATATACTCAGTAGAAAAAAATGATCACTGATCTTTTTTTTTAGAAAAATCAACTTTACAGAAACATGCGACTTCACCGAACGCTAAAATCGCCCTATTATAAGCTTTAGGTATTAGCGATAAGTTTGAACATGAATAACGGTAAATCCTATGAATGCAGTGGGAAATAACCGTGTGGTCCATATTACCCACGTAGTCCATATTTCCCTCCCTTACCCTACTACACGACTGAAAAAATAAAAATTATTATTTTTTTTTTTTTCAATAAAGATGGTCCACCTTAACACAATAAACATGAATTGGTCTGTTCGCAAAAATAAAATCAAATTTATAGACCTACTAGAATTTCCCGGTGTCCGTTGCTACACTTTCTTTTGTACATAAGGCCCTTGTAAAAAATCATAAAACGCAAAGAAATCACGAAAAAACAAAAAAAAAACAAAAAAAACTAATTATATTTTTGGTTCCGATTTCCTAGGGGACCCTTAGGTGAAAAAAAAAAAAAAAAAACCTATATATATTTTCACGGTGATCGGTCCAGCCGTTTGGGAGTCTATAAGGAATATACAAACATTAATTTTTATATAGGGGCCGTTCATAAAGGTATGTCACGTCACAAAATAAAAATAGAAAATTACACATTGTTGCGGTTAATATCGTCAATAGCATGTGGTAAATAAATAGCAGTTAAAAGAAATAGAATTCATAGCCATTAATAGAAACATTTATTTATGATAACATTTCAAATATAATACTAATCACGGTGGTTTTTAAAAAATTTCAACTTTTTGAAATACCACCCGCGATTTTTTTCGGGGATAGTGTTGGGGGACCCTTCTAGTATCAGAATCCGGGAACCGCGAAATCGAACGTCCAGCCGTTTTTTTTTTTCGACATTTTAGTTTTTTTAACGATTTTTGAGAATGTCTCGGATTTATATACATATTATGTACACATATATATGTATGTACGTACATATATATACTTGTATATGTATATATGTGTAATATATATATATGTATATATATATACATACATACATGCATACATATAAAAGGTATCGTTTCCGCACCATTTATTTTAAAAAAAAATCGGTTTTTTCGTATATAAAAAAACACAAACAAAAACCGGATACAGCAATAGTCACTCCAGATGTAATTTTTGATGCTTAATCCGAATCCGGTCTTAGAATTGCTCTATTACTTCTGGACTTTGAGATATCCTTACATAAATGTTTAAATGACACCACTTTTTTCCTATTTTTGAAGTTATATAACAAGATAAGGTAATATTATGCCGTAAAATCTGGTATGACAGTTAATAGCCCTAGTTTTTTCCTTGAAAACTCAATTGAACCGATAACGATATCTTTTTTTTTGTCGGAGATATATTTACCTAAAAAGTTAAAAAAGTGCAAAAACACGATTTTTGGCTATATTGGATGTTATATGCAGGACACACAACATTTTTTTTGTGAGTTTCTATTACCAGAAGCATTTGGTGCTTTCTTTTGGCTTTAAATTGAGCTATCAAATGTTTATCTGCAATATTTCTCTGCAAAGCTATGACCATTTAAAAATTACATTATGAAGTGCAAAAAATAGGATTTCGGCCGGTCTTCGATCAATGCTTGAAAAATATACAAAAAAAAAAATGGGAAATCATTTTAACTGCCCCAAAACTTCGAAACTATTGGATTTTTTCGGAGATGTCATCAAATCAACCTTTGTAGAGAATAACTAGAATTCGGTCCAAATATTAAATTTGCTGCTGTTTTGGAACAAAAATATAAATTTTTTACGAAAATTTTCACGACTAGAAATTAATTTTATGTTGTAGGAAATTAAATGATAATTAATTAAAAAGAAAAAGTTACTTCAAAATACTAATTTTTAAAGTGTGGATCTGGTCTCAATGTACTGATTTTTGTCTTCAAAATGAGCTATGGAATGATCTTGTATAATTTTCCTTTCAACAAATAATATTGGATTCGGTACCTTGAAGTTTTTAAGTCATGTAGCGTGTAAAAGGATATTAATTTTATAAGTTTTATTTTTTTATAGCTGAGAGTAAAGACGGGCGTTGGCTCGAGTTTTATTCATGGTCCGCGGGGCTCTACTTACCAGAGATGGGCTCGGGCTTTGAAATCGATTTTCATGTGAGCCTGAACGTAACCACAAAAGCCCTTAATTTAGAGGCCTATGAGGACCCGTAAATCACACGAAGGTTTAGGAGTACGAACTTGTAAAAAATTTTGTTCTTAAATAAAAATATGGAAAATAATGTGTAAGTGAAGTGTTTAGAATGAAAATGGAGTAAGTTAAGTCAAACAAAATACTATTTAGATTTGTCCAAAAAGCTTTAGTGAGCAGACATCGTATAATCTTTGTTTTTTCTCGTTTGAAAAAAATAAAACAATTGTGCGGGCCCGGGCTTTTTCGTATTCGTCGGTTGGGCCCGTTTCCTCTAGTTGAGCGTAAATAGCATTTCGCAAGCTTGCAAAAAACTACTATAAATTTTATTAATGAAGATTTTGGGGAATCCCCCCCTTACCCCCCTTCTCGTCAAGCCTGCTAGCCGTAATAATTATTTTGAGTAAATCGTTTCGAGACTATCGAACGTTGCTTTGCTTAAACTGTCTTATATCGGTGCGAATATGATGCTTAAAAGAAAGACCATATTTACACCTTTATGCATTTTAAATATTTTGTCGTTTATCGTTTGCATTCCTTTTCTGCTGATAAGAACAACGAATTTTGTCGGTGGAATAAGTATTTTGACATAAACTTCGCATAACCACTGTTTTACAGCAAAAATTGTGAGTCAAGTGAAGTTCGCTTAATTAAAAAAAATTAAAAATAAATTTTTCGATCATGTAGTGTTGCCGTATTCGTAAAAAACAGTTTTTCTAAACGTGACTTTACTTCAACTAATCTGTAGAGAGAACGGCTAGCTTGATTTCAACTAAAGATATTTCGCTTAAAAGCCAATTATGTTTCTAGAGATGTATTACTAGTTGGAATCGATTAATAAATAGTTGAGTTACTGTGATTTAAAATTGAAAATTTTTTTTCATCAACATTTTTTAAACTTAAGAATACTTTAAATTAAAGCATAACTTATAGGCTTTAAAATGATGTATGATTCAAGATGAGATTCGGTCGCTAGATCAGAGTTTTTGGCTTTTGAACGCCCGCGGCAGGCAAAACTCTTTGTTTGCTCAAGAGGACGGCATCTTATGAAAAAAGTGACTAGGCATAAAATGTTAAGAATCGTCCAAGAAATACGTGTGAATTTTGAAAGAATTTTTTTTTTTTAATAATTTTTGAAAATTTTTTTTTCAAAATTATTCAAAGAAAAGAAAAAATTTTTTTTCACTTTCCAAAAAAAAACCCAAAAACTTCACACGTATTTGTATCCGCCTGTTAAAGCAAAGCAACAAAAGTAATGATGTCAGTTTACTTCACTAGAGAGAAAGTTGTAGCTGCTATTCCTTTGGAAAAAGGTCAGACGGTTACTGCTAAGTGGCATACAGAAACCTGCTTACCAAAAGTTTTTCAAAATTTATTGGGAAAACGCCTAAAAAAAGAGCTACGCTGCTACGTCACGATAATGCGCCAGCGTACACTGCTGAAAAAACGACAGATTTTATTGCGCTTTCAGGCATCAAAGAAATTCGTCCAGCACCTAATTCCCCAGATCTAGCGTCTTGTGACTTATGGGTATTTCCAAAAATAAAAACAAAATTGAGTGGGAGAGTCTTCAACAGCATTGATGAGATAATAAATGCGGTTAATAATGAAATTGTAAAGCTGCACAAGACCGATTTTGAAGACTGTTTTTCAAGATGGATTTATCGACTTCATGTATCAAAATAAATGGCGATTACGGTGAGAAAACACAAACAGATGAAGAATAAAATTAAAAATTTAAAAAATTTTTTATCCAGTTTTTTCAATTCTACTAAGCGAACTTTTGTTAGGCCCCTCGTATATGTCCCACGAACAATTTCTGATAGGACCTCCATCTCCTAGGACATTTTTCTTGTCCTAGTGATCCTTTTCCTAAACCCATCCTATGGCACAATATTTGAGCCATAACCAATCAATTCACATCAAACAATTTAAGAAAATGATATGTGCTTATAGAATCAAAAGCAATGTATTCTACTTTTAATGAAAATTGCGATATAGACTTTTAAGATATACCCTTGGCTCCTATCAAAGTTTCCAAATGTCTATTAATTCCTAGCTAATTTTAATTTTAATTTTCCAAAAAATGTTGAATTACAAGTTCCGAGTTTTTATTTTTTTAATATCTTCAAACGGTAAAAAGTGGAATACATCGTTTTTGAATCTATAATTCACATAAGCACACTGGGCTTGAACAGTCTATAGTTGTGATGAAAGTGTCGACAAAATCTGTGAATGGGGTTTTATTTGTACTAGTATAGTGGCCTAAAAAATGTAAACCCCGAAAACGTAGCTGCTCATTTTCGCGAAATATCGCAAAAATACATATCCCATATAAAATAAAAAAAAAATGAAAAAATGAAAAAAAGAAACACAACAAACAAATATAAAAGTATTTATTTTAAATTTATTTTGCAATGCTGAATCCGAATCCGGCCTTGTATCTCATATGAGATATCTTAGCCTAAGCAAGCAAAAAATAACGTTTTTGCTTTATTTTGAAGCTATATAACTAGAATATAGAGCATTCATACGTAGAATTCGATACAATATCTGAAAGTTCTAATCTTTTTCTTTCAAACTTAATTTAAATTATGGTGAGGTCATTATTTTTTTTGGAGATATGCTAACCTAAAAAGTGCAAAAAATAAAATATCTCATTATTTCAGTCTACGATATTTCGGAGAAAAATAAAGCTATTGACATGATTTAAATTAGGTCTTAAAGAAAAGATATGACCAAATGATATGATATGCGAATGTTTCCTACATAAATCATAAAAATAAGTATGTATTGACGAAATGACGGCCATGTTTTGAAAAATCTTAAAAATCAATTTTCCGAAAAAAATAATTTTTATTTTCTTAAAATTTTTTTTTACGGAAATCTTTTGGATGAAAAACAATCGTTTTTGAAAAGATTTAAGTAAAAAAAATAAAAAAAAAAAAATTTTGAAAAAAAATTATTTTGGAAAATTAATTTTTAAGATTTTTAAGAACATGGCCCTAATGTTAGCTATATTCTTCTATTTTGAAATTTTTTTTTGGCCACATAGTGGGCCTTTAGTAAATTTTCAAAATTTTCCAAATTTAAAAATGGAAATTAAAATAACGTTTAAAATGCTACAAGCATCCAATAACAAAAATTAAAAAACTTTATTTTTGACAAAATGGCGGCACTTAGAAAAAAAAAAAATTTAATCGATTTTTCGCAAAAACACTAGCACTTTGAAGTTCCATGCCCATAAATTGCAAAAAAAAAATTTTTTTTTCGCAAAACTAATAATGAGAGGTCTCCATACTTAGCACTTAGATCAGCTCTGTGAATTTTTATAAAAATCTGAGAACCCAACTGCAAATTTCGAAAAATTTGTGATGATCACAGCAGAATTTTTTTGGGCAAAAACACAATATTTGTATGGAAATGAGTTATATATATACCATCAGTAAGGTATTTGTGTGTAGATTTCCACAAAGTCAAAATTATTTTACCTTATATTTTACCTATAAGCGAGATAAAATTATATACAAATTTTTCAATATTGACATCAACAAAATACGCAGTCACACAGAGCTTTTAAATAGAATGAAGCACAAAGAGAAAGACAAAAAGTAAAGCAGTGCACGGTGGTTTTTAAAAAATTTCAACTTTTTGAAATACCACCCGCGATTTTTTTCGGGGATAGTGTTGGGGGACCCTTCTAGTATCAGAATCCGGGAACAGCGAAATCGAACGTCCAGCCGTTTTTTTTTTTTTTCGACATTTTAGTTTTTTTAACGATTTTTGAGAATGTCTCGGATTTATATACATATTATGTACACATATATATTAGGCATGCGCTTATTTTACGATTTTCTGATTTTCGTTCGTGCCGCCCCCTGAAATCCTTCTAATGGTCATAAAAACAAATACTATGAAGTTTCACGGCGATCGGATAACGATAACCCGGCCCACAAGAGAGGTCAAGGTCAAGTTGAGGTTTCAGGCAAAAAATAATGAAAATTTTTTTTAAACTTAATTAAATTAGTCAAAGCATAATTTTATCTTATAGCAAATTGAAATGCCTTTCCAACAAGCTATAATTGTTTAAAATCGGGTAGTTAATACGAATTCTATGAATTTTTCTTTTAGCGACATTAGCAAAATTGCCGCAAAATGCTATTCATATGGTATTTTGCGGCAATTTTGCTAATGCCGTAAAAGAAAAATTCATAGAATTCGTATTAATTACCCGATTTTAAACATTTATAGCTTGTTAGAAAGGTATTTCAATTTGCTATAAGATAAAATTATGCTTTAACTTATTTAATTAAGTTTAAAAAAAATTTTCATTATTTTTTGCCTGAAACCTCAACTTGACCTTGACCTCTCTTGCGGGCCGGGTTATCGTTATCCGATCGCCGTGAAACTTCATAGTATTTGTTTTTATGACCATTAGAAGGATTTCAGGGGGCGGCACGAACGAAAATCAGAAAATCGTAAAATAAGCGCATGCCTAATATATATGTATGTACGTACATATATATACTTGTATATGTATATATGTGTAATAAATATATATGTATATATATATACATACATGCATACATACATATAAAAGGTATCGTTTCCGCACCATTTATTTTAAAAAAAAATCGGTTTTTTCGTATATAAAAAAACACAAACAAAAACCGGATACAGCAATAGTCACTCCAGATGTGATTTTTGATGCTTAATCCGAATCCGGTCTTAGAATTGCTCTATTACTTCTGGACTTTGAGATATCCTTACATATATGTATAAAGGACACCACTTTTTTTCCTATTTTTGAAGTTATATAACAAGATAAGATAATATTATGCCGTAAAATCTGGTATGACAGTTAATAGCCCTAGTTTTTTTCTTGAAAACTCAATCAAACCGATAAGGATATTTTTTTTTTTGTCGGAGATATCTTTACCTAAAAAGTTAAAAAAGTGCAAAAACACGATTTTTGGCTATATTGGATGTTATATGCAGGACACACAAAATTTTTCTGTGAATTTCTATTACCAGAAGCATTTAGTACTTTCTTTTGGCTTTCAATTGAGCTATTAAATGTTTATCTGCAATATTTCTCTGCAAAGTGTTGTTAACTTTAAAATCACACCATGAAACTCAAAGTGAAAAATCTCGGTTTTCGGCTATATTTGAGGTTATATACAGTACGGACGAAATTCGTCTGCTCTTTTTTACTAACCGACTCATTTAAAACCATTCTTTATCTTCAAAATGAGCTATCAAGAGGTCTCTTGTAATAGTTTTCTTAAAAGTTATGACTATTTTAAGACGACATGTTGCAGCAATACGTATATAAGAAATACTCGTACACTACATTTTAGTGGCACCCCTGTGAGTTTGCACTTCATAATGTAATTTTTAAATTGTCATAACTTTGTAGAGGAATATTGCAGATGAACATTTAATAGCTCAATTGAAAGCCAAAAGAAAGTACTAAATGCTTCTGGTAATAGAAATTCACAGAAGAATTTTGTGTGTTCTGCATATAACATCCAATATAGCCAAAAATCGTGTTTTTGCACTTTTTTAACTTTTTAGGTATAGATATCTCCGACAAAAAAAAAGATATCGTTATCGGTTTGATTGAGTTTTCAAGAAAAAAAATAGGGCTATTAACTGTCATACCAGATTTTACGGCATAATATTATCTTATCTTGTTATATAACTTCAAAAATAGGAAAAAAAAGTGGTGTCCTTTATACATATATGTAAGGATATCTCAAAGTCCAGAAGTAATAGAGCAATTCCAAGACCGGATTCGGATTAAGCATCAAAAATCACATCTGGAGTGACTATTGCTGTATCCGGTTTTTGTTTGTGTTTTTTTATATACGAAAAAACCGATTTTTTTTTAAAATAAATGGTGCGGAAACGATACCTTTTATATGTATGTATGCATGTATGTATATATATATATATATATATTTATTACACATATATACATATACAAGTATATATATGTACGTACATACATATATGTGTACATAATATGTATATAAATCCGAGACATTCTCAAAAATCGTTAAAAAAACTAAAATGTCGAAAAAAAAAAAAATCGGCTGGACGTTCGATTTCGCGGTTCCCGGATTCTTATACTAGAAGGGTCCCCCAACACTATCCCCGAAAAAAATCGCGGGTGGTATTTCAAAAAGTTGAAATTTTTTAAAAACCACCGTGAGTGACTTCATGTCTTTTGTTTCCTTTATGTTTTACTTTACATCGTGTCAGGGATGATAAATAAATTTTGTACCCAAAAGCAAAAAAAGTGCTAGTTTTCATAAATACATGCGCTACATATCGATACGTCCAACGTATAAGTTGGTAACTCAAAAATCGTAGTTTTTAGTTATGGTAATTTCTGTGGCATTTTGACAACAAAAAACAACCTAACTCGAAATGGACAACTTTTCAGGAGAGCTAAAAAACTCTTAACTGGCACAATTTCGTTGATCCAGGCTTAAATCTCCCCTTTCAATACGATTTTACTAATCTTCAAGTGTCAGCTGTCAAATTATTTTCTTCTTTTGGTTAGCAACACATCACCGCACGAATGGCGCTAAGTTTAAATCTTGCGTGAATTATGGGAGTATCTCTGGAACTGGAAACCGTAGATATATGGTGATTATACCAAAAGAAGCATACTTAGATTTCATATTTACGACTTAAATCCTGGAGAAATCGCATTTGTTTTTCGTGCTCTTTGTTACTAACAAAGTATCGTAGCACTTTGTACTGTCGTTTACTAACTAGGCTGCTTTTATGTATCCGGTGCCATCTTCAATATTTATAATACAATTTGCTGAAAATGTTATACAGAAAGAATGAGGAGTATTAGGTATAGTCGATAGAGCAATGTTTGACTGTCTGTCTGTCAGTAGACGTAATTTTTATCCAAAATGTAGCAAAATATTTCAATGCAATTTTATGCTCTGCCTTTGTCGTAAAAGTTAGCTCGATTGATTGAAAATTAACGAACTTGGTTTACGGATACGCCTAATGTCCATACAAAAAGAAAAAAAAAATACGTTTAAAGCGCTTTAACAAGAGCATGGTTTATAGGAATGCAACCAAAATACAATATAGGTATCCTAGAATTGCAAGCGTTATTTAAGATAGTTCAACCAATTTTTGAACAGACGCGTCTAGACGCTAGAGATAGTTGGTGCAAGCTTGGAGTTAAACTAGGTGAACTCGAACAAGAAGGTTTGCCACCTTCCATACAATCCAAATTTTCAAAATGCTGTTGTGAAATTGTTATTTGAGATAATGCAACCGAATTTTTGCATATGTATTCACTAGGGATAATTGGTGCAAAGTTTGAGCAGAAACTACCCAACAAACAAAAACGTTTGGATAATAACTTATTATACGATTATTCAAGCAAACATTTCGTTTGTAAATTAACTTGCTAAATGTTTGGAAATTCGTGAATTTTAAATATTTAATAATCGAAACTGGACCCTTCATAGCAAGCTTGTGAAAATCATTTGGAGCAAGCTTATTATAAATGTTTTTATACAATATTTTCCAAATTTTTTTATTCAATATTTTTATATTGTTTTTTAACTTTTCAATTAACATTTTGTCAGTATTTCTTAAGTTCATTAAACAACATTTTCCAAACACTTTTATATTTAATTAAAAAAAAAAATGATGTTTACTGAGAATCGAACCTATGACTTCCAAATTATGAGTCGACAATCTTATCAACTGTCCTAACGTGCCAGTTATGATTCAAATGCCTCGTGTTTTACTTAGATCGATGAGTCATTCAAAAAATAAAATAAGAATTTTTCCAAACGTTTGAAAATTGGTTGTGAAAACATTTGAAAATTAACTTTTTCCAAGCTTAAAAATTAAAAAAGGTTATAAAATTGTTTGTTGGGTTATAAAATTGTTTGTTGTGTAGGTGGACTCGAACAAAAGCCTGCGGTGTAGAGTGTTTAATTTGTAGACAAGTGTAGATAACAACTTTACCAGTTATGTACTTTTTATTTTTTTAAGCCTACCTACATAAAATTCTGAGAAGAAATTTAACTAGAGTCAACGAGAAATTAGAGCATCAAATGGGTTGTATAATTTACCTTTGGCGAGCGATTTTTTATGTACATATATAGTTTTTTGTTGTTGTACCGGGTACATAAACCGCTGAACCTCATATTTATCTACTACACTACGTTAATTTTTCCGCTGAGCAACTGGTTATGCCGCATTAGTACACTAATTAAATTTATTAGTGAATTCATTATGATTCTGTTATATTTCTTTTTTTTTTCCATTTTCTAACATAAACTTTGTGTTCCTTTCTCTCCGAACTGTGCATTTACGAGTAATTTTCTTATGTTTTAATTTTTCTTTTTCTTCTGTCTTTGCAGAAAGTCTATGGAAGAAATAGGAGCGGCACAATCCTCAGTAAATGCGCGGTAAGTGATAATGTCGCCATTGCGCCACTGAAATTGTTAAGTTTTTTTGCTGCGTCTTAAACTGAATTTGTTATCATAATGTGTTCCTATTGATGTTGCCATCGATGCCCATTTTATCTCTAAGATATTCTTTTGATTTACTTTTGTTTGCTCATCATTTAAACATGACAATGACAACAACAACAACAGCAATTGTTTGCTTTTGTCTTTTCTTCTTAAAGTCTTCTGTTAATACGAATTGTCGCATAAAAAGTACAAATATCTGGCTAATTGGATTTATCTCGTGACTGACTTCAGAGTCTGCAAAAGTGATGTTTTGTCGTATAGATTTTTTTTTTTTATTTCGACTATGGGTTTTTTTTTTATTGATGTAACAAATAACAAATGTTGTCTGTTTCAGTTTTATGACAATACATATGTTGCAAAAGCGACCACAGCAACATTTATTGTGGTTTACAAAGTTTAGTTGTTGTTCGATTCGATTGATCATCAATTGATCGCAACATGCTTACATCGAAAAAAAAAAACAATGGATGGACATATGATATGGAATTGTTTTGGCAAGACGATTCTTACAGCCAATATCTCCGTCTTTCAAGAAAATATAATATTTGAGCAGAAACCAAATTGACTCTGTGACAAAATTTGACTTAGACGTTTACTACCTTTCAAGTATATAGAAATTAAGGGTTAACTTTACAATAAAAGTAAGAAAGCTGCGGTATTCCAAAAATCATTGAGGGTATTCCTTAGAACGTGTAAGTGTGTCAAAAAACCTCGTAAACTCGTAATAGCTGACAAAATAAATACGAATTCCAACAGTTTTATGAGTTAAGGGATTTTCGAGGCTTTTACACGTTTTAAGGAATACCCCTAATTGTTTTGATTTTCTGAAGGAATAGTCAAAGTTCGTAATTCATACATTTTCAAATTAAATATTGGCTTTGTAAAGAAATGACAAACATATGTCTAAAACTTATGTATGTACATACTAGGGATGCCAATTTTCGGGAATTTTGGCGATACCGGGATTTCGGGATTATAAAATTGCAATCCCGTGATCCCGGGATTTTTCGGGATTTGGTTCAGTTTTAATTTTGACATTAAAAGCACAGTTTTTTGTAAGATTATAAGAACGCAAATCGACGGCTTATATTCAATACCCTCTATCTACAAAAACATAATTTTTCAGAAGAGCAGAAAAACCGATTCAATCACTATCCTTTGAATTATTAGTCAATTGGAATACTGTAATATTATTTAAAAAGCTTTATTTCGCCCCACAAATTAAATTTTTTTGAAAACATTTGTTATTCCCATTATTATGGTAGAAAGAGCTTATTCCAAAGCAAATAATAACTAAAATTTTTTACTACTGTTTTGTGGATGCAATATCTACACTTTTTCCACTTGCTGTTAAAGTATTTTGAGAAGTTTTTGTACAGATAGAGGATATTACATTCACAAAAAAAAAATATTATAGTAGAAAGAGCGGTAATAAAAATGAAAATTAAAAAGCTCTAGAAGTGGTTTTTCCGGTTGTGATTAATTTCATGCATGGCAGTTGACTCAATGAAGAGTTTGCCATCAAAAACACATTTTCCTAAAAACTGTAGATAGAGAGTATTGAATATATATAAGCCGTCGATATATCAAAATTTTCAATTCATATTAAAAGTAAATCGTTTTAATTAAAATTTTCATTTTATTGATAAAAATTAACAAGAAAATATAAAAAAAACAAACATAAAAATTTAATTTACAAACAATTCATGAACTTAAACGGTATTTATATATATAAATCACTAACTGAGATCAAAAAATTATTGAGGTCAAAAAATTGTTTCAACTTGAGAATGAATGCGCCACCCGATTTGTGTAAGGTCTAAATTAAAGCGACTGACTAAATCTTAGCGTTATAACCTTTTTTGAAACGATACGGAATGAAAATAAGATAAGATAAGATAAGGAATAAAGACCTTATATATTGCGGAAAAATTTGGTAAAAAAGGCTATAGTATCTAATTTCATTGAACAAGCACCGATTTTGATCCGACTTGGCTCATTTTAGTTATATATCGATTCGAATTCAGAATCGACAAATACATCAAAAATTACTGTTGCTTTTATTTTTTTCAGAAACTGCATTTATCTAAAGTGTTGGTTTTTTTCTTAAATCAGTTACCAACAAAATAAGCCATGTTGGATCAAAATCGGTGTTCAACAAAATAAAATATTTTCTACCTAATTTGCCTGCACTAATAATAAAAGTTCTTGAAGTTCTTTTTTAATAGAAGCAAAAGACGGTGTATCACAAAATTCCTAGTTAAGGTCATATAAATTGTTAGGATTAATTAAATACGAATTTACATCAGATAAAATTGTCCTACGCTCTTTGATTCTTTCTGCGATTTTAGAAACCAAGATATTGCTCAAATTTTATTCATTCTTATTTAATGCTGCGATCATAAAATTCAAGGCAACGCACAGTGCGTTGAGCCCACACAAAAAATGGTCAAAAATAGAAGGAGTGGTTGGATATCGATGAAATTTGGTACTTGAAATAATTTGGGGCTGCTGAGCTCATAAATGATTTCAGATTTGTTGTAAACTTTATAGTTTTGCTAAAAACCAGGTGTTTAGGACGATTAACTTAAGTCCCATGTATAACGATTTTTTTATTTATCTTCAAAATATGTGTTTTTGTAATATACGTAGTAGAAATAATGTTGTATGTACTTTTGAAACCATTTGTGTTAATAAAAACAAAAAAAAATTTTCAACATAAATTTTATATATAAATATATTATGTAAATTTTTCATTTTAAGCCTTTAAAACATGTGTGTCAAGTTAGCGGGGCAACTTTATCGGATCGAGTTGGGAGCGGGCTTGGAATTTGCAGCTTTTTTGCTGTGATTTTGCTGTGAAGAGAATGATTTTGCAGCTTTACTATTTCTTTAAAAAACCCCCTGCCCCGCTAACTTGACGTCAAGTTAGCGGGGCAACTTTATCGGATCGAGTCGGGAGTAGGCTTGGAATTTGCAGCTTTTTTGCTGTGATTTTGCTGTGAAGAGAATGATTTTGCAGCTCGAAAATTTTAGGGTGTTTCGATAATTTTTAATTTTTTTCAGTGTAAAAATGAAGAAATTTTTAGCTTAGAATTTGCAGCTTTTTCTGTGTGATTTTGCTGTGAAAACAAAAATTTTGCAGCTCTTGTTTTTCTTTAAAAAACCCCCTGCCCCGCTAACTTGACGTCAAGTTAGCGGGGCAACTTTATCGGATCGAGTCGGGAGTAGGCTTGGAATTTGCAGCTTTTTTGCTGTGATTTTGCTGTGAAGAGAATGATTTTGCAGCTCGAAAATTTTAGGGTGTTTCGATAATTTTTAATTTTTTTCAGTGTAAAAATGAAAAAATTTTTAGCTTGGAATTTGCAGCTTTTTTTTTATGATAGTTCTGTGGAATCAGAAGTTTAGTAGCTCTCGTTTTTCTTTAAAAAATTAAGAATAAAAAGTGACTGATTTATTGATCATATGTTTTACAGCACATTATATGCGGTTGATTAAATAAATGATATGAAAGCTCGACAACAAGTTAGCGGGGCAACTTTATCGGATCGAGTCGGGAGCGGGCTTGAAATTTGCAGCTTTTTTGCTGTAATTTTGCTGTAGAAAGAATAATTTTGCAGCTCGAAAGTTTTAGGGTGTTTCGATAATTTTTAATTTTTTTCAGTGTAAAAATGTAAAAATTTTTAGCTTAGAATTTGCAGCTTTTTTGCTGTGATTTTGCTGTGAAGAGAATGATTTTGCAGCTCTTGTTTTTCTCTAAAAAAACCCCCTGCCCCGCTAACTTGACGTCAAGTTAGCGGGGAAACTTTATCGGATCAAGTCGGGAGTAGGCTTGGAATTTGCAGCTTTTTTGCTGTGATTTTGCTGTGGAAAGAATAATTTTGCAGCTCGAAAATTTTAGGGTGTTTCGATAATTTTTAATTTTTTTCAGTGTAAAAATGAAGAAATTTTTAGCTAAGAATTTGCAGCTTTTTTGCTGTGATTTTGCTGTGAAGAGAATGATTTTGCAGCTCTTGTTTTTCTCTAAAAAACCCCCTGCCCCGCTAACTTGACGTCAAGTTAGCGGGGCAACTTTATCGGATCAAGTCGGGAGTAGGCTTGGAATTTGCAGCTTTTTCGCTGTGATTTTGCTGTGGAAAGAATAATTTTGCAGCTCGAAAATTTTAGGGTGTTTCGATAATTTTTAATTTTTTTCAGTGTAAAAATGAAGAAATTTTTAGCTTAGAATTTGCAGCTTTTTTGCTGTGATTTTGCTGTGAAGAGAATGATTTTGCAGCTCTTGTTTTTCTCTAAAAAACCCCCTGCCCCGCTAACTTGACGTCAAGTTAGCGGGGAAACTTTATCGGATCAAGTCGGGAGTAGGCTTGGAATTTGCAGCTTTTTTGCTGTGATTTTGCTGTGGAAAGAATAATTTTGCAGCTCGAAAATTTTAGGGTGTTTCGATAATTTTTAATTTTTTTCAGTGTAAAAATGAAGAAATTTTTAGCTTAGAATTTGCAGCTTTTTTGCTGTGATTTTGCTGTGAAGAGAATGATTTTGTAGCTTTACTCTTGTTTTTCTCTAAAAAACCCCCTGCCCCGCTAACTTGACGTCAAGTTAGCGGGGAAACTTTATCGGATCAAGTCGGGAGTAGGCTTGGAATTTGCAGCTTTTTTGCTGTGATTTTGCTGTGAAGAGAATGATTTTGCAGCTCGAAAATTTTAGGGTGTTTCAATAATTTTTAATTTTTTTCAGTGTAAAAATGAAAAAATTTTTAGCTTAGAATTTGCAGCTTTTTCTGTGTGATTTTGCTGTGGAAACAGCTACATACAACTAAATAAATTTGACAGGTGAAAAAAGTAAGGTAGTCATTTCTGGCTTTCGCAAATGAAACCTATACCATTTCTTCGAGCTTTTTTCGACCTGCTAGAAAATAATTTCAAGTTGCTTGAAAACGCCAAGGAAAAGCGGAAAACTCGGAAAAACAATTTGACTAGCTTAAAGGACATATTTAAGCACGGCAACACTGAAAATAACAATTGAAAAAAAAATACTCACGAATTTTAAGGTTTTTTTGAGCTGCTCTCGACAACCATCCGATTTTTCCTTAGACTAATAGTTTTCCGAAAAATCGGAAAAACTTGATTTTCCCTTAAAAGTAAGCCAGTCATTTCTGGCTTTCGGAAATAAAACCTATACCAATTTTTTTAGCTTTTTTCGAGCTGGCAGATACTAATTTAGAGCTGATTCAAAAAGTCGAGAAAAAACGGAAAATTCGGAAAAACTATATGACTAGCTATATGTCACATTTAAGCACGACAACACTGAAAATAATGGAGGCATCGAAAAAAAAACTCCGAAAGAATTTTGAGCATTTTCCAAGCTCCTAGATAGTAATTTCGAGCTGTTTCGAAAAGTCAAGGAAAACTAGAAAACTCGGAAAATCAATTTGACGAGCTGACTTGTTTAATTAAAGCACAACCATTCCGAGCTTTTTTCGAGCTGCTAGATAGCTGGCAAAGTATCTCATGCAAAACATAGGTTTGATTGCTTTATGGAGGTGTGTTACCCATGAAAACGTAACAAACTCATATAAATAATTTGTATGGAATTTATATCTTTTAACCCAAAATATTGAAAATTCTAGAGCAATAGTTGAAGAATCAGAATTCAATAACGCTTCATAACAAAACAGAGAAATACCGAAAACAGGCGTAGTAGAAGAAGGGCTATGAGAGTTCAAGACCACAAAAATTACTTTTTGTATGGAAATCCCCTTACTGAATTTTACCCTAAAAATTCTCGAAATCGCAACAAAAGCTTCATCCTTGAAATTGCCTTTCCTTTATGGTTCGTGTAATCGATGAATCATATTGCTTAGCATAGACATCATGCGTGGTGGCGAATATATGATTGTGATGCACTTTATTTTTTATAGCATATTTTCGGGGGAATATTTCATGACTTATAACCCAGCAAACATTTTCAATCGCGGAAGAATCGTATTCGATTCGCCGACAGTTGCATTCGACTCTTCCGCGATGTTTCAGGCGTGAGTAATTGTCCGGCCGATTACGATTGTTTTAGAAGAATCCTCTAACAACTCCCCGAAATGAATCCGCAAATGATCCCCAAGAAGAGTAGAGTGGCGACTCCCCAAGATAAATCTGCAAATGATCCCTAGGAAGAGTCCACAGACGACTCCGCAAGATGTTTTTTAAAGCGAAAAAAACTTGAAAAAAAAATAATAAAATACAAAATATAAAATGGCGACATAAAAATAATTTCATAAGAAAATGCTAATTTTTGTACAATTATCTATCAAAATTTATGTACCGTTAAAATATACCGTGTAGTCCCAGTGTGCCAGACGGTTCAAATCTTCGCTTTTTTATCCGTTACGGATCCGTTACTGATCCGTTGGCGGGAGAGATTCCCAAAAAAAAAACGAATCGTTTATTTTTTTGGAATTTCTCCCGCAAACGGATCAGTAACGGATCCGTAACGGGTAAAAAAGCGAAGATATGAACCGTCTGGCACACTGGGGTTTGACATTTTGCTTCGTGAAAAATACCGGGCCTCAGAAATATTGCGCTTTAGAAAAAAAATTATTAATTTTTTCGAAATTTCTCAGGTGCTGACGTCATGTAGTAGTCAGCCATCTTGAATCTGTAAAACTCGTCTGGAAGAGTTGTTGGTTAATCGCAAAGAAGTTCGATTTCAAACCATCTTACAGAAGAGCCTTAGGCAAATCTTTTCTTATTCGTTTTGGGATCTTTTTTGTGAATTTTTTTTTACTCCAATCGATGGAGAAAGGTCAAAAATATATTTTGGTTATAACCAGAGATGGCTCCAGGCCCTCTAAGTGACCGATTTGGGCCCATTTTGGTGAACAATTTTTATTGCACTAATCGATGGGGAAAGATCGAAAATAGATTTTGAACATGTCCAGGGATGTCTCCGACCCCTCTAAGTGACCGATTTGGGCCCATTTAAGTGAAAAATTTTTATTGCACCAATCGATGGGGAAAGGTCGAAAATAGATTTTGGACATGTCCAGAGGTGTCTCCGACCTCTCTAAGTGACTGATTTGGGCCCATTTTGGTGAAAAAATTTTGTTGCACCAATCGATGAGGAAAGGTCGAAAATAGATTTTGGACATGTCCAGGGATGTCTCCGACCCCTCTAAGTGACCGATTTGGGCCCATTTTGGTGAAAAATTTGTATTGCACCAATCGATGGGGAAAGGTCGAATATTGATTTTGGACATGTCCAGGGGTGTCTCTGACCCCTCTAAGTGACCGATTTGGGCCCATTTTGGTGAACAAATTTTATTGCACCAATCGATGAGGAAAGATCGAAAATAGATTTTGGACATGAACAGGGGTGTCCCCCACCCCTCTAAGTGACCAATTTGGGCCTGTTCGAGTCGTATATTCATCGCGAAGATGTTTGATTTGCAATGATCTTCCAGAAAAGTGTAAGGAGGAATCTTCTGTTACTCGCGCTGAAGTTTTATCGCGCAAAATTCGCCTGGAAGAGTTGTATATTCATCGCGAAGATGTTTGATTTGCAATGATCTGCCAGAAGAGTGTAAGGAGGAATCTTCTTTTACTCGCGGAAAGCTTTAAATGCATCCCCAAGAAGATGGAAGATTGTCCGCGATTGAAAATGTTTGCTGGGAAAATTGACCATTACACTGGTCCACACGATTTTCGACTGGAGCAACCAAATAGTGTTCCTAGGGTTATTTGGTACGCTGAATTCGAATTTGCAATCGGTTTTTCTCTATCAGGTCAGGTTTTCGAAACACAATAACACATTTTTTATTTTCAAGAAAATCATTAATTTATTTGAAAATGTTTAACAATTCAAAAGTGAATGGCAGTGTTTGATCATCGTTTGTATTTTGTTGGGTCCGTTTCACGTGTAAGAGTCCAGCAATAGTCTCTCAGCATGCTTTTGTCACAAAAAATACGTAATGAATTTTTTGTAAATTTTGTCTTTTATTTATTAATGAGTAGTATTTATAACGAACATAAATAAAGCATTATATAAAGAGAACTAGACCTGGTGGCGCATTTCTGGTGCCAGATTTGAATGCAGCGCACCCAAATTACTCAAGAAACATCTTCAGTCGAAATTTTTTTCGAAATTTGTAGACCAGTGTTATTAGACCATACACCCAGGGTAAACAGTAGATACCCAGTGTGCCAAACGGACTCGTTTCGGATCCGTAACGGGTTCATATTTTCGTTGTTTTTATCCGTTACGGAATCCGTTACGTATCCGTTACTGATCCGTTTGCGGGAAGGATTCCTAAAAAAAAAACGAATCGTTTTTTCTTCTTTTATGGATCCGTTTCGAACCTGTAACGTACATCAAAAACGAATTCAAAACGGATTCGCTTTTAATAATGTTAATGCTGCTTATAAAAAAAAAGAAAACAGGGTGAAGCGCATATTTTTAATTAAAAAAAAACAAAATAACAAAAAAAAAAAAAAATACAAGCCCGGCCGGGAGTCGAACTCAGGCTCCCGGGGTATTACTCTTTCATACACGAGACGTTAGACAACTAGGCTATTGGCCGATATGATGTTTACTTCACTGATGTAGACTTATTTGATGTTGAGATTTAAAGTTTGTATATTAAACAAATTTCTGTTGTTTTTTTATAAGTATTCTGTGTTGTTTTTCTTCCCTTCTTTTGATAAAAAATGTTATATACTCAAATTTGGAATCAAAAACATTTTTTCAAACAGAGTTTGAAAAGTTTACAAAAAATCATACGCAATAAAATAAAAAAAAAAACATAAAAATATTTTTTTTATCATAAAAATTAAATAAAGCAAATCCGTTTTGAGTTCGTATTTGAAGTATTTACGGAATCGAAACGGATTTGCCAGGTTCGAATCCTACCAGAGGTGGATTTTTACCCATTATTTTTCTTCCTTTTTTCTTTTTATTATTTTTTAATTGCTAATAGGCGCATCAAAACGGTTTTTTTTCTGTAAATATACAGCATTAACATATTTAAAAGCAAATCCGCTTTGAATTCGTTTTAACATAAGTTTCGGATTCGAAACGGGCCCGCACTGTGGAATTTAATTTTTTTTTATTCGCTAATAAGCGCTTCAAAATGTTTTTTTTTTTTATCCAAACAAAGCGTTTTGAATTCGTTTTTGATGTACGTTACGGGTTCGAAATGGATGCGTTACCGCGGATTACGTTTTTTATACCTTTATGAACTCGTAATGGGTTCGAAACGGATCCTCATCCGTTTTTGTGCACATTGGGTACCCAATGGGAAACTTATGTTAAAACGAATTCAAAGCGGATTTGCTTTTAAATATGTTAATGCTGTATATTTACAGAAAAAAACCGTTTTGATGCGCCTATTAGCAATTAAAAAATAATAAAAAGAAAAAAAAGGAACAAAAATAAAGGGTAAAAATCCACCTCTGGTAGGATTCGAACCTGGGCAAATCCGTTTCGATTCCGTAAATACTTCAAATACGAACTCAAAACGGATTTGCTTTATTTAATTTTTATGATAAAAAAAATATTTTTGATTTGTTTTTTTTTTCTTTTTATTTTATTGCGTATGATTTTTTGTAAACTTTTCAAACTCTGTTTGAAAAAATGTTTATGATTCCAAATTTGAGCATATAACATTTTTTATCAAAAGAAGGGAAGAAAAACAACACAGAATACTCATAAAAAAACAACAGAAATTTGTTTAATATACAAACTTTAAATCTCAACATCAAATAAGTCTACATCAGTTAAGTAAACATCATCTCGGTCAATAGCCTAGTTGTCTAACGTCTCGTGTATGAAAGAGTAATACCCCGGAAGCCTGAGTTCGACTCCCGGCCGGGCTAGTAATTTTTTTTTTTTTTGTTATTTTGTTTTTTTTTTTAATTAAAAATAAGCGCTTCACCCTGTTTTCTTTTTTTTTTATAAGCAGCATTAACATTATTAAAAGCGAATCCGTTTTGAATTCGTTTTTGATGTACGTTACAGGTTCGAAACGGATCCATAAAAGAAGAAAAAACGATTCGTTTTTTTTTAGGAATCCTTCCCGCAAACGGATCAGTAACGGATACGTATCGGATTCCGTAACGGATAAAAAGAACGAAAATATGAACCCGTTACGAATCCGAAACGAGTCCGTTTGGCACACTGGGCAGCATTAACATTATTAAAAGCGAATCCGTTTTGAATTCGTTTTTGATGTACGTTGCAGGTTCGAAACGTATCCATAAAAGAAGAAAAAACGATTCGTTTTTTTTTTAGGAATCCTTCCCGCAAACGGATCAGTAACGGATACGTATCGGATTCCGTAACGGATAAAAAGAACGAAAATATGAACCCGTTACGAATCCGAAACGAGTCCGTTTGGCACACTGGGTACCCAATGTGCACAAAAACGGATGAGGATCCGTTTCGAATCCATTACGAGTTCATAAAGGTATAAAAAACGTAATCCGCGGTAACGGATCCATTTCGAACCCGTAACGTAAATCAAAAACGAATTCAAAACGCTTTGTTTCGATAAAAAAAAAAAACATTTTGAAGCGCTTATTAGCGAATAAAAAAAAATTAAATTCCGCAGTGCGGGCCCGTTTCGAATCCGAAACTTATGTAAAAACGAATTCAAAACGGATTTGCTTTTAAATATGTTAATGCTGTAAACCGTTTTGATGCGCCTATTAGCAATTAAAAAATAATAAAAAGAAAAAAAGGAAGAAAAATAAAGGGTAAAAATCCACCTCTGGTAGGATTCGAACCTGGGCAAATCCGTTTTGATTCCGTAAATACTTCAAATACAAACTCAAAACGGATTTGCTTTATTTAATTTTTATGATAAAAAAAATATTTTTGATTTGTTTTTTTTTTTTCTTTTTATTTTATTGCGTATGATTTTTTGTAAACTTTTCAAACTCTGTTTGAAAAAATGTTTTTGATTCCAAATTTGAGTATATAACATTTTTTATCAAAAGAAGGGAAGAAAAACAACACAGAATACTTATAAAAAAACAACAGAAATTTGTTTAATATACAAACTTTAAATCTCAACATCAAATAAGTCTACATCAGTTAAGTAAACGTCATATCGGTCAATAGCCTAGTTGTCTAACGTCTCGTGTATGAAAGAGTAATACCCCGGGAGCCTGAGTTCGACTCCCGGCCGGGCTAGTAATTTTTTTTTTTTTTTTATTTTGTTTTTTTTTTTAATTAAAAATAAGCGCTTCACCCTGTTCTCTTTTTTTTTTTTATAAGCAGCATTAACATTATTAAAAGCGAATCCGTTTTGAATTCGTTTTTGATGTACGTTACAGGTTCGAAACGGATCCTTAAAAGAAGAAAAAACGATTCGTTTTTTTTTAGGAATCCTTCCCGCAAACGGATCAGTAACGGATACGTAACGGATTCCGTAACGGATAAAAAGAACGAAAATATGAACCCGTTACGGATCCGAAACGAGTCCGTTTGGCACACTGGGTAGTATCACAAAAAAAGTTCGAATGTCCGCCCCCAGTTTGAAAGCTAATATTGAAAGATTTTTAAGGAAAAAACATTTTTTTTTTTTCAATGCGGTTTTGTTTTTTTCTTATATCTCCGACATTCGACGTCCGTTCCACAAGAATAGTATGTCGTTGTAAGTGTCTTGACATGGGCTATATTTCATTGATAAAATTCATTTATCTCAAATGTTTTTATTCGAATTGTTGAGGGGTATAGAAGCAAAGGCGACAATCTCCATTTTTTTCATGAATGCATCTGAGAATGCCATCTAGTTGCATTTGATCTGAGCTTGTGATCAGTGAAATTTGCAATATTAAATACGTCTCTATTCAATATATATCTAAGGTTGAAAACTGCCAATCAAAGCAAAGGCAGCAATCATTAGAAATTGCTGCCTTTGCTTTGATTACTAAACTTCTTAAGCAAAACTTCTTAGAGCTCCGCCAAAAAATAATATTATTTTTTCACCATTTTTATTGGTTTTAGCAACTAATGAAGTCATGTACCTTATTTCAGCGAAATCGAAGAAGGGTGTGGCAGTTCGATTATTACAAACCTAGCAATTTCCACTTGATTGAAACAAACACGACAATCTCCAAATTTCTTATCGAATTTGTTCATAAACACCTTTGAGGATTTGATTCAAACTTGGTTTACATCCTCATCTAACTCTATTCTACAGAATTGCAAAACATACAGTATATTAAATTCGTATCTTCAGAGAGGCACATTTTTGTTAGTTTTCACAAAATTGAAAAAAGTGGTGATTGTCGCCTTTGCTTCTATACCCCTCAGTTGTACTTAATCAAAAAATCATAAAATTCATCTCTACGAAGCTTACTCAAATTGTTGAAATTGAATAAGTTATAGTGAATCTAAAACCTCAATACAAAATATGAAAAACAGTATGTTTCACGAATAAAAAAATTGCCCCGTAAAACTATTTTTTGTATTTTTTTGCATACTGTTTAAAATGTCATATATTAAAAAAAAAATATTGCATTTGAATTTAGAGGCCGACAAAAAAAATGTTTTTTCCTTAAAAATCTTTCAATATTAGCTTTGAAACTGGGGGCGGACATGCGAATTTTTTTTTTTTTGTGATACTATCTACTGTTTACCCTGGGTTTAGGGTCTAATAATGGTCAATTTTATAAGTTATGAAATATTCCCCCGAAAATATGCTATAAAAAATAAAGTGCATCACAATCATATATTCGCCACCACGCATGATGTCTATGCTAAGCAATATGATTCATCGATTACACGAACCATAAAGGAAAGGCAATTTCAAGGATGAAGCTTTTGTTGCGATTTCGAGAATTTTTAGGGTAAAATTCTGTAAGGGGATTTCCATACAAAAAGTAATTTTTGTGGTCTTGAACTCTCATAGCCTGTTTTCGGTATTTCTCTGTTTTGTTATGAAGCGTTATTGAATTCTGATTCTTCAACTATTGCTCAAGAATTTTCAATATTTTGGGTTAAAAGATATAAATTCCATACAAATTATTTATATGAGTTTGTTACGTTTTCATGGGTAACACACCTCCATAAAGCAATCAAACCTATGTTTTGCATGAGATACTTTGCCAGCTATCTAGCAGCTCGAAAAAAGCTCGGAATGGTTGTGCTTTAATTAAACAAGTCAGCTCGTCAAATTGATTTTCCGAGTTTTCTAGTTTTCCTTGACTTTTCGAAACAGCTCGAAATTACTATCTAGGAGCTTGGAAAAAGCTCAAAATTCTTTCGGAGTTTTTTTTTCGATGCCTCCATTATTTTCAGTGTTGTCGTGCTTAAATGTGACATATAGCTAGTCATATAGTTTTTCCGAATTTTCCGTTTTTTCTCGACTTTTTGAATCAGCTCTAAATTAGTATCTGCCAGCTCGAAAAAAGCTAAAAAAATTGGTATAGGTTTAATTTCCGAAAGCCAGAAATGACTGCCTTACTTTTAAGGGAAAATCAAGTTTTTCCGATTTT
The DNA here is from genome assembly GCA_951812925.1 of Calliopum simillimum. Taxonomy (NCBI): domain Eukaryota; kingdom Metazoa; phylum Arthropoda; class Insecta; order Diptera; family Lauxaniidae; genus Calliopum; species Calliopum simillimum. The sequence continues at coordinate 54,004,295 of OX638371.1, read as the reverse complement.
TCGGAAAACTATTAGTCTAAGGAAAAATCGGATGGTTGTCGAGAGCAGCTCGAAAAAAGCTCAAAATTCGTGAGTAGTTTTTTTTTCAATTGCTACCATTATTTTCAGTGTTGTCGTGCTTAAATATGTCCTTTAAGCTAGTCAAATCGTTTTTCCGAGTTTTCCGCTTTTCCTCGGCGTTTTCAAAGAACTTGAAATTATTTTCTAGCAGGTCGAAAAAAGCTCGAAGAAATGGTATAGGTTTCATTTGCGGAAGCCAGAAATGACTAGCTTACTTTTTTCACCTGTCAAATTTATTTAGTTGTATGTAGCTGACATAGAAAATACTAATCCAATGCTGCCAGTTTCGTTTCCACATAGCCAAAACCAATGACGTTAAGCGCGGACTCGCAACGCTGAAATGCATTGTTTTTATTTTGCGAATTGTGGGATGAGAAAGGCGCAAAAAGATCCGTGTTGCCAGATCGCGGTTAGGCATAAATCTTGCAAATAGGGATTAAAACGTCAAGAAATGTATTTGATTATTTACCTATGTTGCTGTCGTGAAATGCAAGAAAGCTTTTCGTTAGAAATTGGGCTCGACAGTTCTATACTTGATTTAAGAATCACATTGGGGGTTATCGTGAATAAATATTCCCAGGGAATTTTTCTCAAAATGCCGTGTATCCACTGTTGCAATCGGAAGAAAATTCCCCGGGAATATTTATTCACGTTAACCCTTATTCCACTGCATATTTAGGTTCATTGCAAAATCGCAAAAAACAGGGTGCAAGTTCCAAGCAAAAATTTTTTTAATTTTTACACTGAAAAAAATTAAAAATTATCGAAAAACCCTAAAATTTTTGAGCTGCAAAATTATTCTTTCCACAGCAAAATCACAAAAAAAGCTGCAAATTCCAAGCTAAAAATTTTTACATTTTTACACTGAAAAAAATTAAAAATTATTGAAACACCCTAAAATTTTCGAGCTGCAAAATTATTCCTTCCACAGCAAAATCACAGCAAAAAAGCTGCAAATTCCAAGCCCGCTCCCGACTCGATCCGATAAAGTTGCCCCGCTAACTTGTTGTCGAGCTTTCATATCATTTATTTAATCAACCGCATATAATGTGCTGTAAAACATATGATCAATAAATCAGTCACTTTTTATTCTTAATTTTTTAAAGAAAAACGAGAGCTACTAAACTTCTGTTTTCACAGAACAATCATAAAAAAAAAGCTGCAAATTCCAAGCTAAAAATTTTTTCATTTTTACACTGAAAAAAATTAAAAATTATCGAAACACCCTAAAATTTTCGAGCTGCAAAATCATTCTCTTCACAGCAAAATCACAGCAAAAAAGCTGCAAATTCCAAGCCTACTCCCGACTCGATCCGATAAAGTTGCCCCGCTAACTTGACGTCAAGTTAGCGGGGCAGGGGGTTTTTTAAAGAAAAACAAGAGCTGCAAAATTTTTGTTTTCACAGCAAAATCACACAGAAAAAGCTGCAAATTCTAAGCTAAAAATTTCTTCATTTTTACACTGAAAAAAATTAAAAATTATCGAAACACCCTAAAATTTTCGAGCTGCAAAATCATTCTCTTCACAGCAAAATCACAGCAAAAAAGCTGCAAATTCCAAGCCTACTCCCGACTCGATCCGATAAAGTTGCCCCGCTAACTTGACGTCAAGTTAGCGGGGCAGGGGGTTTTTTAAAGAAATAGTAAAGCTGCAAAATCATTCTCTTCACAGCAAAATCACAGCAAAAAAGCTGCAAATTCCAAGCCTACTCCCAACTCGATCCGATAAAGTTGCCCCGCTAACTTGACACACATCTTTAAAACAGAGGTGTGCACACAAGTAACGTAAGGGAGCTAAAATATTTAATCGGCTGATTAAAAGAGCTAGCTCACAAAATTTGCAAAATGTAAGTCCCCAAGCATTCTTCGACAAAAATTAAAACATAAAAATTTCAAATTCGAGGGATGCAGCGACAACAACAAATCAATGATAAAATAATAATTCTCGTTGCTTGACGATCGCAACGAAAAAGGATTTAACTCACTTGACTTCAAGCTGCATGAAATTGTTGTTGCGGTCGCTCGCACTGAATTTTATTTTTTGAAGTTCGTAGAAAAGTAGCGTATGCAATTGTTGTTGACAATTTTATTGTTGTTGTTTCCTGATATTCATTTTTTGGTTTGCTTCAAAACTAGAATTGGACTGACACTTGCGAACAAGAAGCGTGTTAAATACGGCAGGATAATTGTACTTTTTGTTGTTGTTGCCTTGTGTTGAGAAAAACTTAACATTTGAAAAAATCTAAAACTCAAGCTTTACGATTATGACGTAAGGCTTCAAAATCAAGTTTATATGGGAGCAAGATGAAAAAATTTTTGCTCCAGGTGCACACCTCTGCTTTAAAAAAAAAAAAAAAAAATATTTGTAGGACGAAGTAGGAAAAGTTATTTGCAGTTCCTGATTATATAGAATCAGTACTAGAAGACTAAAAAAAAAAACGGCACTTATTTTTATAAGATTTATTTTTTTTTTTTTCATCGAAATTTGTCAATTTCTAAAGTTTTTCGTTTGATAATATCATGTATTAAAACCACTACAATATAAGTATAGGGTATGGGAGGGAAATATGGACCACCCATCTTTCTTTTTTAAATAAAACCCAAAATACATAAAACAAAACAATTAATTTTATGTCATTCAGTAAAGGAAACAATTTACCTTTATTCTGATTCACTTTTAGATAAATATCTCATCAGGATAAAGAAAAAAAATTAAAAAACTGAAAATACTCAAAATGAAGATAAAAAAAAGATGTAGTGTAATATGGACCATATAGTCCAGAGGTGTGCACCTGGAGCAAAAATTTTTTCATCTTGCTCCCATATAAACTTGATTTTGAAGCCTTACGTCATAATCGTAAAGCTTGAGTTTTAGATTTTTTCAAATGTTAAGTTTTTCTCAACACAAGGCAACAACAACAAAAAGTACAATTATCCTGCCGTATTTAACACGCTTCTTGTTCGCAAGTGTCAGTCCAATTCTAGTTTTGAAGCAAACCAAAAAATGAATATCAGGAAACAACAACAATAAAATTGTCAACAACAATTGCATACGCTACTTTTCTACGAACTTCAAAAAATAAAATTCAGTGCGAGCGACCGCAACAACAATTTCATGCAGCTTGAAGTCAAGTGAGTTAAATCCTTTTTCGTTGCGATCGTCAAGCAACGAGAATTATTATTTTATCATTGATTTGTTGTTGTCGCTGCATCCCTCGAATTTGAAATTTTTATGTTTTAATTTTTGTCGAAGAATGCTTGGGGACTTACATTTTGCAAATTTTGTGAGCTAGCTCTTTTAATCAGCCGATTAAATATTTTAGCTCCCTTACGTTACTTGTGTGCACACCTCTGATATAGTCCATTTGGTACAGAAGTTGCATATAAAAATGTCACTTCCACATTCGGCACATTTTTCATGACTCCAAGAACGTCAGATTACACATTTAACCCCAAAGGGTATTACATTATATGCATTTTTTAACATTTTTTTCCTTTGTAGTTAACGAGTTACATATAATGACCGTCAGACTCGTCATGAAAACTGCAACTAGATTCCCCATCTGAAAAAGATGATAAATACATTTGTTTTTGAGGCTTTTTTCTTTGGTGGTCCATATTACCCACAGCAGTGTTGGTGAAATAAATGGTTTTTTATTAAAAACTCTTTTGGTTAATGAACTTATTTGTGCTTATAAATTAAAAATGGTATCCACTGACTTTATATAATTAACCATTTATTTAAAAACGCGATGCCTTTAAAGTGAAATAATGAAATATACTCACTAGAAAAAAATTATCACTGATCTTTTTTTTAGAAAAATCAACTTTACAGAAACATGCGACTTCACCGAACGCTAAAATCGCCCTATTATAAGCTTTAGGTATTAGCGTTAAGTTTGAACATGAATAACGGTTAATCCTGATGAGTCTTTGTGGCGAAAGACGAAACATATGTCACTATAGCCGTGTTTTTAATCCGTTCCTTGATTTGTCATAATAATGTGTTAGAAAAATGCATTGATAGATTTATATGTAAGTCGATCTTTGCAAATATATGACTAAAAGTTCAATTAAAAAATCAATTTTTTACCTAAATATTATTTATAATAAAAAACTTTACTTCGTTTAGTTTTATCCAAACACAAATTTTTGATAATTATTTGTTTAAGAGAATCCAAAACGAGTTGAAGAAAACATTATTTTTTTTGAAAAATATCTCAACTTCGAAGTGTCACAGCATAGCCAAAACTGAGTTTTTCCCCTAAATATTTCGGTTTTATTTTATTGATACAATTACCTGTCGATTGATATCAATATTGTTAGGTTTTGAGTCACCAAAAAATTTGATTTTTGCCCATGGGCCAACGCAGTGTGCAACGTCGCATTTGTATAAGTTCATTTCGCGGGCGCATAAGGCTTCAATTGTTATTTTTAATAGGCTGGTCCACCTTCTTATGGTATCTCATATTAATTTTAGTTCTTGGTTATGCTCTATTTTAATATATTTTTGCAAAATTTAATTTTTTGTTGGAGATTTCCGAAACATCCGAACAATTTTTCTTACCTTTGCTATAATTGTTTTTAAATTATATTTATCTGTATAATTGGCAGTGTCTTCTTTTTGATAAATAATAAGACCATCTTCACCTTCCAAATCCTCGACTTTTAAGTTTTGATAATTTTTGTATGGAAGCCTACGAAAATAAATCCCAGCTCTTCAAATTTCAAGCTAGCGGTACCAAAATTTGACACAAGATGGAGCCTAATGCGAAGATTTAGAAAAATACTGTTGGTAACTTGAGTTATCAACTTATACGTTGGATAGATGTATCGAAGTACTTTATTGGGAAAAATAAAATAATGTACTTACCGCGAATAAAAGGAAGGCTTTACTTCAGTTTTAAAGAATACATCTACAACCGCAAGTTGCAGATCATGTGCAAAACATAATTGTTGGTACGGTTCAATCAGCCTTCCCACTTTTACCATGGTACAAGCTCCATCCGTGGTAATAGTAACAACATAATTAGCAAAGTTCAGATTTGCTTCTTCTAATCGTTTGGTCAGCATTTCAACACAAACTTCGGCAGTCATTGAGCACTTGTATCGTATTAATCCCAAGTTCCAAAATTTTGAATTCACAAAAACATGTATATTTAGAAAGTGCCTATTTGAGCAAGATGTCCACTCATCGAAGACTAGGCTGAATTTGCCACCTTGCATTTTAACTCTACGCATTTCTTCAATTGATTTGCTTGAAATACTTAATTACAATATTTTTAATTGTTTCCTTTGACCTTGGCAAGTTAAAACCCCTGGACTCCATCATATTTCGCAGATCTGCCGACTTTATGAAAGTTGAAAATGGAAGGCCATCAACTGCAGTCATTCGCGCTAGTACAGCTGCAACTTCCAAAAAAAGTTGTCAATTTCGGCTGCTTGCATGGGATAAGCTTCGATGCCTCTTCTTCAAGGTTTTTACTTTTCTGGCTACTGGAAACAGTAATGCTATGTACTTTCAAGTGAGTATGTAATCGTTTTGTCGACCCTCCTTTAATCTGCAAGATTTGGCTGCACTTAATTCACTTTGCTTTTTCGGTTTTATCGCGGACAACTAAAAAGTGGCACCAGATTGAACTGGTATCTTTAAATTTTGTTTGACGTGGCACGAACGCAGTACTGCTGGGAGTTTCGCTCATTTTTAATAAATTTTTTAGTTGCGACCCTTTTCACTTTCAGAATTTCACGAAACACATAATAAGTCAGCTGTTTTCAGAAATCAGTGTTGCAAGTGAACTTTTATTTTCCAATGTTGCGAATAACAATATTAAAATTTCCAAAAGGGGTAGTTTTTTTATTTAAGATTTATTTCATATTTTTGATAAAATATTGTTTTCAATTAATCCCGGGATTTGCATAGACTAATCCCGGGATTTTCGGGATTTAAAAAAGGCCGGGATCCCTGCACTCTAAAAAAAACTGTGTCAAGTTCTCCCACCAATGTATAAATGATAAGATTGCTGGGTGAAATTTCTTACGCAGTGTCGTGGGGTTCCCTCTTTACACAGTATGAGTGCAATTTCACACAGTTTTATTTAAAGTATGTTTGTTTTTTGCATCCCTTAACAATAAGAGTTGTCACATGATTTTTTGTGAAATGTTGTTTAAATCGAACTTATCAGATCTTTTGTTTCTAACAAAAGTGACGTCAAAACCCTATTCAAACGTTTAGAATTGCGACTTGATTATTCGGACAATTTTGTTTAAACTAAATTTTTCTTTAAAACATCAAAACTTAAAGTTTGTTCAAAGCGGTCAACGAGCTAAAATGATTTTACGGGTCGAATTTCGGTTACCAAATAGTCTTCACATTGTTTCTGTATTAAAAACAGGTTTGACATTTTACTAAAAAACTGAAAACCGTTTATTTGTAGATTCAAAAATAGCTTTTCTTCTTTTTATTGCTTGCTAATTTTCAAAAGAACGCAAAATTTCACTTTATTCATAAAAACTCAAAAAAAAAAAAAAAAAATATTCTTCAGCTAGAATTTTCGAAAATACCATTTTTGAATCTTCAAAAACTCAGTTGCTTAGTTAATTTTTGTTCGTTGACCGCTTTAAAAAAAAAAACTTTTTCTATTTATTTGGAGCCCAGTGAATAACCTAGGAAAAAAAAACCTGGAGGAACTCTAGATAGCCGAGCTCAAACGACCCGTGTACAAAATCGTCAAACAAGAGTTCCTAAAAAATTGGGTGGCTACCTTTATTTGGCACACCTAAAAATTAATTTAAGCGTTTTAAAGTTTAATATTTAAAACTTTTAATGAAAAATTATGGTCAAAAATTAAATTCTCTGACAATATATCGTTTTGAATCTTTTTTGCATCAGAAATTCCGCTGCTTCCTGACCAGATTTTGTATTGCTCTAAACCAATCTTTTGCAAAGTTACTTTAAGGTTTTTTTTTGTAACGAAAAAAAAAAACACAAAAATTAGAATTACATCAACTTTATTTAAATTCTGCTGTCATTCTAAACAAATCTTTTCTTAAGGATTTTTTTTAAACTTCAGCCACTATATTTTTTAACATTTTACACATACTTTCATTACAAGGTTCGACAAAGGTTTCTACTCATGAGAAATTTCAATTTATTCTGAAAACAGACGTCAAAAAACTTCACGTTACTCGTCGTTTTTTTTTTTATCCTTGCTTAAATGTGCAAAAATCGCTGTTTTGAGGCGAAAGCATAACTCAGGATTCTGACATGATAGTAAACTTTTATTTTCAGAAAATATTGAAATTTTTGTCAAACCGTGTTATCAGTATTGACATTGAGAATATAAGACCTAGTAAAATTTTAAAGTAAAAAAAAAAATCAATAGCCATGTTCACGATCCGGTGCAAAAGGTCTTGCATCATAGCATTTGTATTGTAAATAAGTGTTGAAAAATTTTACTATACAACAACAAAATATGTAGGATTGAATTTATATTTGCATTTACATTTTCTATACTAAAAACCTATTGCATAAAAATATCATGTCATTTTTCATATAAAAATTTTTTGTTTATGCTCTCTTTCTCTTTGCTCATACGATTTTCTCAGAGAAATAAATTTTTTCGTAGCTTGCAATGTTTATACTTTTAATATTGCTCACAATAAAGTGGAAATTATTGCTATTTTGCTACTGTGCAAGTCTTAATGCTCCGGATCGTGAACACGGCTAATGTAAGTCGAAATTTGTGCCCAATAAGGATCAGGTTAATTTCTTGCAATTTTAATTCACTATCCCCACTCTCTTGTAGTCATTCTGATTATTGATAATCGATTTGGTATTATTTATTTTTTGTTTTGTTTTTAATCGGTATTTATGTTTCTGGCTTACTTAATTTCTTTTAGGTAAGCAGTCTTACTTCCAACCCTCACATAAAATCAAAAGTTAACAAAAAAAACGCAAAAGCCTTGCTGTAGCATTTCTTAAATTAATGTGTGCAATTAATCGAAACAAAACATTCCAGTAGTTTAAGGCATCTCAAATATGCACTTTGCCTCTGCACAGTCATTTCACTATTTATGACGGATTGCGTCGCAAGTGTCCCGTCTGTGGCAGATGTCGCCGAGTGGTGAACAAGTTGATTTTGCGAACAAATTAGTCGCAACTTGCTGTGTCGTGTGTTGAATGGTTGAGTGTGATGGTGATGGTCATGGCCACGGCCACATCACAATCGATTTCATTTCCCATATCGCAACCAAATACAACCAGTTCCACTGTGTTTCTCTGGCGCATGCGTGGATGTTGTGCTCGCGCAGATCTTGTGTACGGACTTAATCGCAACCCATCATAGTTGGCTGATTTAAGCCAGAAGGTGCAAGAATATTAATTAATAATTCCGATCACAAACTCTGACTCTGTGTCGGCGTAGTTTGCGGCTACGATTTGGCATCTGAATTATTTGATAAATACGAGTGCCAATGGGTTGGGAACGACCGACCGATAATGGCTTCGATCAGTGATATTGCAGCTTTTATCACTTTTGCTTTGAGTTATTCATAATTATAATTAAAAAAGTCGAATGCTTAGAAAAAGAATTCGATAACAGTAATTTTTTAATTATTTTAAGTCAGAATTAAATTATAATTGCATTTGATATTACTCAATGCTGTCATCTCAAGACGGAAAATGGTTATATTGTGAGGATACGTCTTACAATTCCTTTTTTTTTATTTTTTTATTATTGGGAACATTTTTTATCATACTCGCCTCCATTAAAAATTCTAAGTAACACTTCATTTTCTCGGATTAATTTAGTAATATATTCATTTTGAGAATTGTCAAAGTTATGGAATTTTGAATCTTGAAGTTCAAAAAAGATAATTGAGTTTCAAGTTAGGAAAAGCTTAAGCTAATGTTCGTAAGGTTCGGAAAAATTAATTTTGGACCTTTTATGAACTTTTCAAAAACGTTCCCAAAATGACTATTTTCAGTACTTGCTCAATTACGGGGTTGGTTAAACACAGATTAAGCTACAATATAAGCTAATTGCCATGATAATTGCTTGTGATGTCACAGTGCTTGTGGGAGAATTTAAATCAAATTTTGATGTACCTCGGATTTTTTTGTAAATTCTTATTATAGATGTCAAAAGAAGTTATTCTATGCAAAAAATAAAATTATAGAGGTGGCGCTTTTTAAAAAAAACGATAAAAAGCCCTGCGATAGGAAAAACGCTTTTTTACTCAAGAGGAAGGCATCTTACGAAAAAAGTGTACATGGCACAAAATGCTTAGAATTGTTCAAGGAATATGTGTACATTTTTTTTTTTTTTTTTTTTTTTAGAAAAAATTTTTGATCTCATTTTTAATAAATTTTTCAAAAAAAATTCTACATCATGACAGAATATCCCATGAATTTTTTCAGATTTTTAAATGCATTTTTAAAGGTGGCTCAAAGCAAAAATATATTTTTATTATTTTTTTTTAACATTAATTATAAAATGTTGTTAAACAATTTGAAAAGTTTGTTATAGAGTAACTTAAAAGCATTAATTTTGTTTGCTTTTTAATGAACTTTAAAACCTATGGTCTAATATTGCCAAAAAAAAATTTTACCCATCCTAAAAACGAAAAACTGCTTTAAAAAGGCGAAATTTAAGGGTTTTTCAAAGAAAAAAGTCATCGTGCTTTAAACGAAATGAACATTTTTTAATTTACAAGATTTCATTTGAAAGAACTCTTAAAAACCTTTAAGACAAGATATGTTAAGACTTTTTTCGGCCAGCAGGCTCGATGATATAACGTTTGAAAAGTAGTGATGAAGCTCTGTGAAAGGAAAAACGCTTTTTTACTCAAGAGGTAGGCATCTTACGAAAAAAGTGTACATGGCATAAAATGCTTAAAATTATTCAAGGAATACATGTGAATTTTTTTGGAATTTGTTTTATAAAATTTATTAAAAATGAGGTTAAAAATTTGTTCTAAAAAAAAAAAAAAAATCCAAAAAAATGTACACGTATTCCTTGAACAATTCTAAGCATTTTATGTCATGTACACTTTTTTCGTAAGATGCCTTCCTCTTGAGTAAAAAAGCGTTTTTCCTATCACAGTGCTTTTTATCGTTTTTTTTAAAAAGCGCCACCTCTATAATTTTATTTTTTGCATAGAATAACTTCTTTTGACATCTATGTACAATAAGAATTTACAAACACATTCGAGGTACATCAAAATTTGATTTAAATTCTCCCACAAGCACCGTGATGTATTTTGTTAAAAAATCAATCTTTAAATTTCCCACCTTGACGATTTTGAGCCATATATGTTTTTCAATAGGGATTTCGAAGGATGTTGGAAAAAATCAAAAATAGGAAAAAAAGAAAATGTTGAAATACAAAGAGAAATGTTTGAAAAATAAAAAAAGTTGAATGAATTTATTCGACCCGAGATTGTTTTGCAGACGGCTGTGGATTATCATCATTGCTCTCGCTGGCAATATCTTGGCCATTGCTGTCATCATCGGAAAGATCGGTTAGCTCGTCCAAACGATATTATGAACCTTCATCTCTTCTTCTTGTTCTTCGTAAGATTTTTTATACCACTAACGAATTTCAACGAGTATAATATCTGGAGATTTTTTTCCTCTGTACCTGAGACGATATTAAATTTCAATGTTTAACATTTTCCGAACATCGTATTGTTGATAGTGGAAAAGGAATTGGAAAAAAAAAAAAAAACAATCCCAAAATTTTTTAGATTACCTAGTCACTATAGAAAGAAAAAAGTTCCATAATTCACAACGCTTTGGTTGATTATCGAAACTAGGCATTCGAGACTGGTCGGATATCTTACGAGAAACTAAATATCAACCACGCACTTCAGCAGAGCACATTAATAGAAACCTCACTTAATATAATGGAGTAAACATAAGTGACAAAACTGATCGCAGAACACTCAGAGTAAGGCCAATCGCATGAAGCGGTAATTTTTTGATATCATTGTGATATACGCAAAGCGTTACATTCTGTTTATAACTGTGATATCCTTTTTTTATCAAATTTAAGTATGTCACTGACAAATTTTGGATATCATTTTAATATATTTTTGATGTAATTTTCTTGATCGGGTGCTCATCAATCTCCATACATTCTCATATTGACGACAAATTGAGTGAAGTTGGCATCGCTGAATATTGATGGCTAGATTGCTCGTTAAAAGGGCCCTAATGAGCATATTAACTTTTTGATGAACAATCCAAAAATGAAATGCATGCATTGAGCACAAACGGGCATATTTACTTTTTTGATAAATTCGGTTTTGATATCAAGCATTTTATGGCTAAGTTAAGAATCGCACCCCACATTAATTGGTTTGGAATTGTTTCCAGCTCAAAATTTTCTCCGTGTACATAGAAACAATCATATCTCGCTCAAATGTTTTGATTATATTTGGAAAAGCTTTTCATCAGCAATTTTTATTAAATACTGAACAAATATAGAACACCTTCTAAAGTTAATAATATTTCTGTTTTTATTAAAAAAAACATTTTTTAAGAATAGAGCCTTCCGTATTATATGTACCAATATTTGGTAATAATTACAAGTTCTTTCTTTACAAATGCAAACTGAATGAATCAGTTTCTTATCTTACGTTTGTGTTAATTAAAATCCTGCTTACAACTTTATTTGGCTACTGTCTCTCATAAAAATGTCAACATGTGGCATATAATTAATTATTGTTTTTATCCTACTAAAATAAATTTCCGAGATTTTTGGCAAGCCAAGAACAAAAAAGAATATTTACGAAATTTTCGTCAAAATATCTCACCGCATAAATTCATTTGGAATCCAACACCAGCAACCGTACCAAACAAAATAAAAACAAAAAGGAACAAAAAAGAAGCCTCAAAAATTTAGTTTAAAATAAAATACAACAACATTAAATTAAAGAACGTCCACTCTCATTTGAGTGCTTCATTTTGGCCCACAAAAATCAAAACGGAGCAGAAGCAAAACTACGTAGCCTAAAAAACAGACCGAAATACGTTTAAATTTATGACCCTTCGTCCAAGTGCTGTTTTGATATTTTTGTGTGTTTTGTGATGCTCAGTGGCAGCTTCAAGCGGAAAACTGTCATACAGTTCATCATCACGAAAAATTATGGCTCAGTCGAGTGCAACAACACAACAGCAGAATACCACGGAAAGACAAAATTCTGATAACGATCGATAATTTTGTGGCGTTCTCTGTTGGTTGATTTTTTTTTTTTTAATTTTTATTGCTTTATTGTTTTGTTACCTTTTTGGTTGCCCAAAGATCTTGGTAGATCTTGGTTTTAATTTTGGATTTTGTGTAACACGCTGCTGCTGTAAAAATGAGAGCCTGGCTGGCGTTAAGTGCGCGACGATCGCTTATCGGATTATTGTTGTTCTATGTAAAAATTAGATTGTTGAAACACTTCTGGAAAATGTGTGCCCAAAAATAATGTCGTCCTGTTATTTTATTACATTGTGTCATTTTTATTGCCCTTAACTGTGTTTCCACTGACTGTTCGTTTGGTTCCTTCTTGGGTTCTCTTTTGTGTTCAGTGTGTGATCAGCGATCAATTTCGTTGTTTTATTGCTTCCTTTTTCTAATATCTTTGATTAGACGTTTTGATTCACTGGAAATGCATTGGTTTTTGGTAAGTAGAGGTTTCGATGCTACTAACGTATAATTTTAATCTTTTAGAGCTCGCTCGCATATTAATATTTAATCTTGAGACCGAAACATTTAAATGATGGATAGTTCAGTTACCACAACATAGTCATACCGCAGAATTTTCACTTTTTCAGTAGAGCATTTTGAAGTTTTGTATGTCATTGGGACCAGTTTTTTTTTGCCTCAAAACGGAACACATAATAACATAAGTATTTTTGTACTTTAATTCAGTGATACTTTAACAAGTAAAGAATGATAAAATTTATCAGTTAGGAAACGGTGCAACAGAAATATCCCTACTTTCAATACAAACATCTGTGGACTTTTGACAAAACAACCTAACTCGAAATTGGCAACTTTTCAGGTGAGCTAAAAAACTACTTTGATGCTCCTCAATTCTTTTTGTGTAAGAGTTGGAACAAATGTAAACGTTTTTTATTATACATGAATACTAAACAAATATTTTGCAGTAACTTTTATTTTTGAAAAATATGTCAGTTAATATTTTTACTGACAAACATGTTGATTTGTTGTGAGTTTGATCAAAATGAGTGAAGAAAAAAAAGTATGTACGTCTTAAAATTATTAAAAATTTTCAAAAAAATTCCAAATTGGTCGTACAAAAAAATTGGCCAAAGAATTAAAGGTCTGCCGTCAAACAGTTTCCAATGTTATTAAACTGTTTCAGGAGAATTTGACCATCGATAGGAAACCTGAGAAAAGCTGACCGGCTAGCCCAGTGCGCTGACTATTTGGTGCGAAAAGTTAAAGCCAACGCAGGTTTGAAAACATACAAAGTCCAAAAAGTTCCAGACAGGAATGCTGTAAAAAATTTAAACGCCAAAAGTAGGGCTCGGAAATTAAAATCGAATTTCATACAAAAATATTCATGTTGTATAATGGACGACGAAACGTATGTTCTGGCAGATTTAACGCAACTTCCGGGTCAAAGAATGTTTGAAAAAAAGACTTCTTCCTCCCATAAGAGAGCACAATGTGTCCACATATTTTTGGCCCGATTTGACATCATGTCACTACGGCAAGAAAGCTCTGGAGTGGTACCAAAGTAATAACATAGTTTTTGTACCAAGACAGGCCAATCCTCCAAATTGTCCGGAGCTAAGACCAGTAGAGATATTGGGCTTTTCTGTCCCAAAATATCGAAGATTTTAAAAAGAGATGGGCAAACTGTTCCAAAAAGGTGTCTGAAACAACTATCAAATCTCTAATGGAAGGCTTACCAAAAAAGATCGACGAGTTCATAAATAGTGGTTAGAACTATAAAACTTATATTTTTCTGTAATTTGCAAAATATTATCAATTAATTAAAAAAAAAAATCAAAACTCTAAGATCAATCGTTTTAAAATTAATGAATTTTATACCTGTTCAGATTTTTTCGACCTCACTCCTTATTTGAGATAAGTTGTTTGGTCAAATGCAATTTGGAATAAAACTTCGAGTTATGTTGATTTTGGATTCTTTATCTCTGCAACTGAAAGTCATAGAGATATGACGATTAAACCAAACATACCGAATCTTATCTACCTGCGTCTAATAGTTTCGGAGACATGACAAATTTGTTTTTGGGGCGTGGTACCGCCCATTTGCATTTTGAGTTGATTTCATCTTAATTTGATTGCATGCACATAAATTTATTCATATACTCCTGCGTTTAATGCGACTTACATTTTTAAACACAAAAATCGATTTTTTTCAAAATTCAAGAGATTTCGAGCCGCGTCACTATTTTGTGGATCAAATGCTGGAAAAAGCGGGCATCTTTTCAGATAGTTGAATGTATACCTTTAATTTCGCGTTTGATTTTTTATTTTAAGAAAATGTGTCCTTGTAGTGAATTATTTTTGTGTACACTTTTTTGTCAAAAAAAAAAAAAAAAAACAGTGAGACGTCCAGAAGCTGATTTTTTTTTTTTTAACTGAATTTAGGAAGTGTAAAAAAACATGCTACCATATGTCGTAACATCGTCACTATGATTGATTGTAGAGCTGCGACATCGACCGAAAACATCCATGTTTTGAACAACTAATGTTTTTCATCCACCTTTCAAAAGATTCCGTAAAAAAAATTTTAAGAAAAAAATAAATTTTTTTGCGAAAATTAATTCTTAAGATTTTTCAAAACATGGCCGTCATTTCGTCAATATTCTTATGATTTAAATAAGAAATATTGTTTTTTTTTTTTTTTTTTTTTTTTTGTACCTTGCATTTTCTAAGCAATGGAAGTTATATTCTTCTCCTTTAAAATTTTTTTTTTTTGGCTACCTATAAATTAAAGCACAAAATAAAGTTAAAGAATTGTCACGTGACTTTTTAAGAAAAACATTCCAGTGGCTCTCATAAGCATTTAGCGCAAAAGAAATCTTCTGCAAAACGTCAAAATAACATTTAAAATGCTATAAAAATCAGAAAACAAAAATTAAAAAAATTCATTTTTGACAAAATGGCGGAACATAGAAAAAAAAATTGCATCGATTTTTCGCAAAAACACTTCATTGACACTTTGCAGTTCTATGCCTATAAACTTGCTAAAAAAAAAAATTTTCCGCAAAACAAATAATAAAAGGTCTCCTTACTGAGCTTAGCTGAAAAGCGTCTCATAATAAACACAACATTGAACAACTTCAAAAACTCATAACTTGATAACGTAAGAGATGCTACGATTTTGAGGGTCGGAAAAAAGTTACAATAAAATTTGCTTTTAAATAAAAATATCTAAAAAAAAATAAGAAGGGTGCTCCAAGCCCCAGAATACCTTTAAAAAAGTAAAAACAATTTTTTCTCAGTGTAATTTTTTTTCAAAAGCTCATACCTTTCTGCACTAACTTTGAAATTTTCAATAATATCGGATAAAATGCCGAGACATGTGAATTTTCAAATATATGAGTATGCAAAAGTTGGATCGAACTTCCTATGGTCGCCATTTTGGAAATTTTGGAAAATCATTCTACCTATGTACATTAGCCGGGTCAAATTTTTTTGCGGCAAAGAGTATAGCAACAAAAAATTCTTAAAAACTTTGCCCAAGAAATCATGGGTCTAAAATCAATATCGAGCAGCCGTAAATTGCGTTGAAGTTTTGATGTAGGTACTACCTTAAAATACAATACAAAAAAAGAAAAAATTCAAATACTTTTATAGCCCAGGAAAATAAGAATATTTCTGCGAAAAATTCGAAGTGAATTTTTTTCACCCGAATTATATTTATTTATGTATGGTTAATAATGTGTTAAAAGTGCACTGAAGTCCATTGTGCGCATAAAAAGTTATTCAGGCTCTAAGGTCGCTAAAATCAGTTTTTTGCATATATCTCACTAACGCAAACTTTTATAGAAAAATTTTTCTCCACAATTTTGTAACACAGGAAATTTCCTATGTTGAGATGTAAAAAATGTTTTCGTGTAGCTTATAGCTTAGGAGATAACTCAATTCAAAAAGTTGTGCACAGTTTTTATATGTAAATTCTACGTACACGTTCATATTAAAATATCTTACTTTTAAAATTGCAAATACTCTTTAACGAGGAGTCGTACAAAAAAACTTAAAAAACCGTTCAAAAGATAATTGGATTCTGTATACACCGTATTATCCGATGAAAAAAATTCACTTGGAATTTTTTCGCATAAATATTCTTATTTTCCTGGGCTATAAAAGTATTTAAATTTTCTCTTTTTTGTATTGTATTTTAAGGTAGTACCTACATCAAAACTTCAACGCAATTTACGGCGGCTCGATATTGATTTTAGACCCATGGTTTCTTGGGCTAAGTTTTTTAGAATTTTCCATAGATTTTTTTGCTGCCATAGGTACTCTTTGCCAATTTTTTGCCTCCCGAACAAATTGACACGGCCTAATGTACATACTTATTTCTTGTAAACATAAAAAATAGGAGAGTGCTCATATCATTTATCTAGAGGTGGTATTCGATGAAAAATTTATTGGCAGCATCTTTTCATAACTCAGTTATGAAACAAAATGTTCAGCGCTCCCGTACATAGCAAGATCATCAACCCTGAAAGTTAAGAGATTCCAACCCAGAACCACATACATTTTTTGACTAATCGATAAGTAAGGCGAAATGTTATTTATATAAGAAAAAGTAGAGGTAACAAGATAAAACGAATGCTAATTTTTCCATCTGATGCAATTAATACTCAAGAACATTTACAAATCCTCTGCGATAACATTTATTCCTTTGAAGTAGAAGTTAATAAAAACAATTCATTCATATGATCTTCAAATCCATACATATTGGGGACTGTAACTAAAATTCAAAGTCGCTAAATAGCAAAAATTAAAAAAAAATTATTTAAACGTCGAACTTTACAAATTACGCTCAGGCACCTGTTTGAAAGCGTCATCTTTACTTTTTTTGTTGTTGTTGTTGCTTTAATATTGCATTACGTGTGATGGGAATGGCAGCGGCGGCGGCGAATCACAATGTTGCATGCGAATGTGCTGGTTATGCGGTCCACATCCACACATAACCGATAAACGGACAAATGGACGGACAGGCGCACATTAGTTAAAATGGATGCCTCGTTCGCTCATCAGAACGTGATGGACATGTTGGGAACTAAACAAAGCTAAGCTACGCGTTCCAGCGTCACAACGCGTCGAGTAAGAGCAGCAGAATCAGCAGCAGCATGTGATATGATGCGATGCAATGTGATGTGATAGAATAGTTCAGGAACGTGATATTTCGGATAAAGATGATGATGTTCGAATCGAAATGAAATGAAACTAAATGTCGGCACGGACGACTGACAACTGCTGACTTGGGTTGGACATGTTGAGGCGCCACTCATTTCGTTTTCATTCATTAAGCTATGCGGTAAGCAAACATGTTTTTGGTGCTGTTGGCGTTGGTTGAATTCATTTTAACCCATAAACGAAGTTTACCTTGCCCCCCTCCCCGACGAGTGTGAAATTGTTAAAATGAAAGGGAAGCGGCGAAATAACGATGAATGAATGAAAATTCATGATTTGCAAATGTAAAACGATGAAAAAAAGAACAGCGAGCGACACGTCGTATGAGCGGATGCGTTGTAATTTGACGCACGCATCGGTCTCGTCATTTGGTATCGGTGGTATCATACAAAGTGCTCAAATTAGGGGTGCACGATTGTGTGTCTTGGTCGTATTCATGTACGAGCATTTTTGTTTTTGTTGCTTTTTTTTGTCCCAAAGGCGAACAAGCGGGCGGACATACAAATAAGCGGTGCGCTGTTTCATGATGGTGGTGTATGGTGGAGCACGAAATGGACGCTTTCGATTTCCGACCTACAAACGCACGTAAAGAATTATTATATTGAATACGTCTCGATGGTGTCTGATGCTTACGTGTCTACTTTACCAGGCTTTTTTGGTCGCTTTGTTAAAGTGTTGGTGGTGAAAAATGTAGCATTGATGGCAATGGTATTTTTCGCTTCCTGACCACGTCGTTCACGTCTGCCTGACTGTCTACTCTGCTCTGCTCCAATGAATTCGTGCTCAGTGCGTGGCTGCCAGCCAACCTGCCTTCTGACTAACTGACTGTCTGTCCGCTTTCTTTTGTACATTTGATGATTCTTTGTTTCCTATTTAAAATTCACAATTTATCCAGACTCGGTCAATGTTGTTTTAAATCGATCACGTGTGAGGCTTTCGGTGCACATTTATTCGTAGCCACAAAAACGTGGCAATAGGCTTAAGCTGCAGAGTCTGTTAGCTATGTGCTATGATGATTGCATATTCTTTACAAATAATTTAAGAAACAAAAAAGTAAAAATCGTTTTCTTGGTAGTCACTTACATATACTAACTAAGTATACACTTACTAAATTTGAACTAACAGCTTATATCAGTTGATGCTACAAAATACTTATAATGTTTATATTGTTTGCTTTTTAAGAGCTCGAAAGCACAAACATTGTTATCACTATACAATGCGCAGTGATAGATTTTGTCAGTCTAGCTTTCCATAATTTATAACTATTGAACCTGTATAGCTCAATCGTTGATATTTGGTACAGAGCTTTCAATGCCAAATTATTATAAGTGTCCTAAAAATTAAGTGCATCCTTTACCAGTTGAAAACAATTTTAAATTTTATTGCGGATAATATGTAATAGAGTACCTGGAGACCGATCCCTGCTCGGTCAACAATCTGATTTTATTATTTTAGTCGATGTTTTTATTCATAGCTTTTTTTTGTGATGAAATTCGTAACTTTTCCCTTCCAATGTTCTTTAACTTCAAGATAGGATATTTCAAAATCCTGCAGGTATGACAGTTCTGCTGATGAAGGCGGATCCAGCGTAAAAAAGTACATAAGACTGCATATAATTAAAAAGTTCATTCCATTTTTTTGTGCCTGAGTAATTAAAAATGATAAAGTAACCGATGAGAATAATAATAAGAAAAAACTCGGGATATGGGATATGCCACGCACCCAAAATATTTTGTCTTTTATATGGGAGCTGAAATATCTTATCGTCAAAGGCAGATCTCGGAAAATAAAAGTCTTATTGAAAAAATCCGAAGGGATAACAGCGTTTTCTTTAACTTCAAGATAGGATATTTCAAAATCCTGCAGGTATGACAGTTCTGCTGATGAAGGCGGATCCAGCGTAAAAAAGTACATAAGACTGCATATAATTAAAAAGTTCATTCCATTTTTTTTGTGCCTGAGTAATTAACCAAAATTTTTATTTTGATAAAATGTGGGCGTGGCAATTATTAAACAAAGCCTACTTGTCGTTATGCCTTAGATACTCATGATCCAGATCCACATACCAAATTCCATCATTTGCGAGAAATGGCATTTAATGTGTTTTACTTGAATAGAAGGTTCCACGAGCACCGGCGATATTTTGCCCACTTTCAGGTCGTAGGTGCCTAATAGCAAGTAGACTCCCTACAGTTTAATTCAGAAAAATTGCTTTAGCAGTTTTCATTACATAGTGTATTTTATTTTTGTGGGCGGTGCCACGCCCTTCATCGAACTTTCCCAATAAAACGACATTTTCGAGTAATATTGAATCAACATTTTCAATGGTTAAAAAGGGGGCGTGGCACTTCTGTGATACCGACCACTTTGCTTTTATCACAAGGCATTGAGAAGCAGTACCTACATGTATGTATGTATTCTCCTTTAACTCCTAGGAGGAGCATACACCAATATGAAACATCTCCATTCGTCGCGATCCCTTGCAATGACTTTGATCTCCTGCCACGACTTTCCCGATTCTTGGATTTCCTTTTCCAGCGACCTTTTCCAGTTGGTTTTGGGTCCACCACGTGCTCTACTGCCTTGTGGATTCCACTCAAGAGCCTGGCGACAAACTTTGCTGTGTGGTTTCCGGAGAGTGTGACCAATCCACCTCCATTTGCGCAGATTGACCTCGTTCGCTATAGCCCTCTGATTGCATTTTTGATGTAGCTCGGCAATTGATATAATGCGAGGCCACCAAATCTTTAGTATACGCCTTAAGCATTTGTTGAAGAATACTTGCAGCTTGTTCGTTAGTTGTTCAGTAACAAGCCATGTTTCGCACCCATATACAATAACAAAACCGATTTCACATTCGAATCAAAAATGCGCACTCTCGTTTTAGTGTATATAACGGATGAAGACCATATTTTGTTCAGTTGAGCAAACGCGCCTTTTGCTTTCGATATTCTTGAGTTGATATCCTCTTTTGCTCCACCATCCATGGAGATAATGCTGCCTAAATACGTGAAGCTATCGACGTTTTCGATGTCATCACTGCCAGCTCTAAACGTGATGTCATTCCTGTTTGCGTTTAACTTCATGCCTTTAGTCTTAGATACGTTGATTTTTAGGCCGGCCTTTTGTGATTCCAAGACAAGGTCTTCAATTTTGCTTTGCATATCTGAATGTTTGGACGATAAGAGGCAGATGTCGTCAGCGTAGTCGAGATCTTCCAGATGTTCGGTAAAGTTCCATTGGATACCCCTTTTGGCCTTATTAAGAGCTTTATCTAGGATATCATCAAGAACGATAAGGAAGAGTGATGGTGATAGTAAACACCCCTGCCGTACGCCTGAATTAGTGGTGAATGTCGGTGACAACAACCCATTGTGTAACACACTGCATTTAAAACCTTCATATTGTGCCCGTACTAAGTTTATGGCCTTTGCGGCAATACCTCTTCGTTGCAGTGAGACCCAAATGTTTTCTCGGGAGACACTTTCGAAGGCAGTGCTATGGTCTACGAAGACAAGTTGAAGTGCAGCACGCCACTCGCATGATTGTTCGACAATTATTCTGAGCGTGTTGATTTGATCCACGCATGATCGGTTTCGCCGAAATCCTGCTTGCTGCTTTCGAATGGCCGAATCAAGTTTTTCGTTTACCCTGTTCAGAAGCACTTTCGTCAATACTTTTGATGGTACTGAGAGCAAGGTAATGCCTCTATAGTTTCGGCACTCGCTTAGGTCATCTTTTTTCGGCAGTTTGACTAACATGCCATGTAGCCAATCTTCTGGCAAACGCTCTTCGCTCCAGATTTTGGTGAGCAGAGGATGGAGAGTTTTAGCTGATGTTATGGGGCATGCCTTTAGCAGTTCAGCTGTTATTTGATCTATACCGGCGGTCTTGTTGTTTTCCATGCTTTGGATAGCTTTCACTATTTCATCGACTGTAGGCGGTGGTGTTTGTGTTCGACTACTACTGCGAGTCACTGCGGCAGTTGTAGGTGGTGATTCTGGTTGCGGGGATGTGGTAGAAATGGGATTTAGTATATCACAAAAATACTCTTTCCATCTCTTTAGTAGTACCTACATACCAAGTTTCATTAAAATATCTTGTTACATTTGCAAGAAATAGCATTTAACGTATTTTGCTTGTATAGGAGGTTCCACGCGTAACGGCGATATTTCGCCCACTTTCAAATCAGAGATGCCCTATAGCAATTGAGATCACTCTGTTGTTTCCATCGAAAAAAATTTATTTTATTTTATTAAATAAATTCTCGCTGTTTTTTTTAGAAAATGCTTTATTTAACATATAAGGGTAAGAAACATTTCATTCAAAGTATTGCCCATCAGTAAACACTATTTTTTGCAGCAGCATTTTTCTAGCAGCATATGAAGGCACCTTTATAATAAAATGGAAGCGCTGTTCAGCCAGAACATGTGCCATCGAATGGAATATGTATGTATGTGATAATTGTTTGGTGAATACGGTGAATGGGGTAAGACTACACATTTAAGCGTTTCCAAATAGATTTGGACCGGTTGTCATGTAACAAAATCACATTTTCGTGTATAATGTCCGTTTTTCTCCCGTGATAGTCTCATTCTGTTTGATGATAAATTACACCCTGTTAATACCACCAAATGCTGGGGAAAAGCTTCAAACTATGGATATTTAAATTTGCGGACGATATTGATGACCTGACCCATGCATTTTTATTTCCGAATGTAAGGGAAGTAGTTATTAGCATTTTCGTACAATCATTAGTTTCCAGATAGTACGGACTTAATTACATTTACGCAAACCCCCTAAGTTTACATGCAAATTTTTGTATATTGCTTTTTTTTTTTTTTGTATAGGGCAAATTCATCAGACCTTTGAAGAACAATACGGTCTTTGTTTCTAGTAGTTCAATATGATTGTAAAACGGAAATTTTAAAATATTTGTATGAGGTGCACGGTGCTCCTGAATCAACTAAAAATGCAATTTTTTACAATTTAAAATTTTCGTAGATTCTGAATTTCCAATGCTCATAGACAATACAAGACGAAAAATCAATATCATCTCTGGATAGCTACTCAGGAAAATCAACTTTGAGCATTTTTGAACCATTTAAGCCCTGGAAAATTTAAAATTTTTTATTCCTAAGTATTACTTTCTTTTTGTGGCTAGAGACCCTCCTTTTACGAATCTGAATTTGGTTTTTTGTTTTCTATCATACAAGGATTCTGAGTTATCCTTGCTTCAAAATACAGAAAACGCTGCTTTTTTTAAAACAATTTGTATTTATATTACATATTATGTATTATATTAACATTAAATAAAAAGCATAAAACCAAAAATGTGTTTACATTTATTTGATAAGCTCATTATAAGAATCATTGTGGCAACAACTTTTTTCTCGAAAGAACAATTTACGTTCTTAAAATTTCAACAACTTTTTACTTGATTCAAAAATTTTTCATTGGTTTTAATAAACAACAATTTCATATTTAAAACGAGAGCAAAAGTTGTTGGGAAGATTTTAACCAACAAAATTTCTTGAATTAAATAAGTTGTTGGAAAATTTTTTTTTCTGTGTGATCCTTTAGGGCCAGTTTACATAGACATTCATAATCAAAATAATCATATGTTTGGTGATTATTTTAATCATCAAATGAATGAGCAAACGATGCCACTTCACGAAATGAAACAGAGTTGTGTTGTAAAATGTTTCACAATTGCTGTCTTTTGGGAGCAAAATAATACACACATAAGTACATACATAATAATACGCAAGCAGTTTACAGTTAAAAACTTTTGACTTTTCGAAAACGTACGGCATCCAACCTACTAAAATAGGGACAAAAGAGAAAATGCTTTCAACGAGCTCCTTGCAGCACTTAAAGGAACTGTAAATGGACTAACTCTGGCCGATGTTAAAAGTAAGGTTCAGAGCATTAAAAACCAATACATAAAAGAAATAAGGGCAATAAGTGCGAGCAAGCGTGGGGCAGGAGCTGATGAAGTTCGTAGACCTAAGTTGTGGAGCATCGAAATGCTCGAATTCTTGCGACCCTCGGTAGAAATTAGACAGAGTACGTCAAACATTACGTTCAATCAGGAACTTGTGAGTTGTGCAGACCCATTTAGTATATTTGAAATTTTAATTGAGTATTTCTAGGAGGAAGAGCAGTTACCCGTTGAATTTGTGGATGAATCAGTTCCGGTATAAACATTTGGCTTAATAATATTGGTGTCATATGAAAGGTATTTTAACTGACTACAACTTTAACTTATCACTGAGTCGGAGTTCATTTGAAACAAAGGAAAATGATATTTTGCTTGCCCTAACTTCACGCCATGGTTTTATCCAACAAGATTTTTTTTTACGAGGCCGTTTTTGTTGTAAATTTCTTACAAATCGCAAGCATTTTCTTATGACATTCCTGTGGTCTTCAAAACATTATTTTTTCTAGAGTTACACAGTTCTAAAATTTCTAAGGAAATACGTGTATGTATTTTCCATTTTATTTTAATATTTTTATTCTAAAAATTTCACAAAACAAAATTTTTTTTCGACATTTATTGCTTCAAAAAATATTATAAAAAGAAATAAAATAAATAGCATTACAAAAGTAGTAAAATAGTACTAGCAACCTAAAATCACATGAAGGTGAACAAAATATAGTTTTAATCATGATTATTTTGATTATGAATGTAAACTAGCCCTTACAGAGATTAGCGATACATTTACTTCAATCAATGATATCTCGGAAACTAATGATTCAATAGAAATACGCTTTAAAGAGAAAGCTCAGTGCTATTCAATACCGCTGTCAAAAGTGAAATAGACTACTTTCAGGATGTACACCATATGCCTGAAAATAGCGTTACTTGCACTTTTAATCGAGGATAACTCGGATCTCAGACGTGATGGAGCAAATCGGAGGTCATATTCATATTCAGCGATCAAAAATCACCTAATCTCATTTCATACTTTTTAAACTTTTTCAAAAACGCAGACTATGTTATTTATCTATTATTTTAATTTAATGCCTTATCGGCGCTAAATATTAAATAATAATTGTTTTTGTACATGCAATATAAATATTAATAAAAACAACTTATGTTAACTTTTTTTTTCTTTTAATAAGTATTCTCATTGCATTTTCGTATAAAGTGCTCTTAAATAACGTTTTCACTTTTTTATGTCCGTTAACAGATTTTGCTAATTATCTTAATATTTTTGTTTTTTATCACCCGAGCTCAATTTTACAATGCCGGTAAATTATAAAGTTTCACTGAATTATCTTGTTTCGTTTTCCAGTGAAATAATTTCAACATACAGACTCATCGATTCAGCAAGTGATGCTGATCAAGAGGTTTATGAACTCTCCCTATATACCTCTGTGTTTGCTTGGTGAAATAAGTTCTGAAAAAATAATAAATTACTTCAGGTTTTTAAGTAAGTCGGACCAAATTAAGAGCTGGAATGACTTTCTAAAGGAGAAGACTAAAAAGAACACCAAATGTTCCTTTCACATCAAAACTTTGAAATATGTAGTAATAGAATAATTTAAAATCCCGATCAAAAAAACTTGTCAAGTTCTTGTCATTGTATCAGAAATGTATATCAAAATGATATCAAAAATTTATCAGCCGCTGATATCCTTTTTTTTGTATATCATTTTGATATATTTTTGATATCATTGAATGACATGTCAATTTTGTATCAGAAATGTATATCAAAATGATATCAAAAATTTATCAGCCGCTGATATCAATTTTGTGTCAGAAATGTATATCAAAATGATATCAAAAATTTATCAGCCGCTGATATCAATTTTGTATCAGAAATGTATATCAAAATGATATCAAAAATTTATCAGCTGCTGATATGTCAAATTTTACGTTTTCGTTTGTGAATTTTATTTAAAGAACGCGCAGCCAATTTTAGTGAAAAAGTTAATTTTCTAATGAAATTAGTGAAAAGCACAAAAATATAATCGAGTGCAAAAAAACCGACACTCCATTCAGTTGCTGCATGCGGCCTGTGGTTGGGGGAAAAAAAAATATGGATTACGGACGAGCAGCCAATTTTAGTAAGAAGTGAGTTTTGTCATGAAATTAGTGAAAAAGCAGAAAAAATCTAATTGAGTACAAAAAAAAAAACTTGTTGCCGACGATTAACCACAATATTGCAAAATTTGGCCATAATCTGCGTCGCTTTAGTTATCAGACCCAAAAATGGTTGTCATTTTTGTATCAGAAATGTACAAAAATTGTATATCATTTTGATATCTTTTTTTGATATCATTTTGATATCATGGTGATATACAAAAAGCGTTACATTCCGTATATCACTGTGATATCCTTTTTTTATCAAAATTTTGTATGTCACTGACAAATTTTGGATATCATTTTGATATATTTTTGATATACTTTTTTTGATCGGGATGGGTGGCATGCAACTCATGTCAGTCTTACACTCTGTTTACTCTTACGATAACGTCTTTGTGCTGAATAGGATGATCCGATAACAATGTGCTTATTTAATATACCATAGTACAATTACCCTTGTTATAAGCGATGTACACTGTTCTGTGCAATTTAATATCGTTTAATATTTTACTGGATTTGTCTAAGCTTTTGATTAAAACGCTAAGCTCATCGACTATCCGAATCGAAAAATTTTTTGCTATAAACGCAGGAGTTTTTAATTCTACAATTTTTCGATCTTCTTCAATAGGTTGAATATAAATGTGTCAACTATAGAATTATATGTTCACAAACAGTTTTGTGACAGCACGCACTGGTTCAAAATCCCTAAAAGCTGGTCAAAAGTCGTAATCATTAAAGTTTCGAGACGAAATTTTTTACCTGGGGGTTTTTGAGGTCGCTGATTACGAATTTGATGTTAGATTTTTAAAAAAGAAAATGGCGGATTCAAAATGGCGGACGGTTTGCATAAATATTCAACCAAGTTCAACAAAAAAATTTACTCGGCGTTTTTTTGGGGTCACTGATTACGAATCTGATATTGGATTTGTAAAAAACATAATGACTGATTCGAAATGGCAAAAAATAACACTTGCACAGTTTTTATATCCAATATAAAAATTTATTTCAAAACTTTAACTTTGATAGAGTTGTAGGCAATGTTAAATTGATCTACACAAGAATGGGTTTTAGATTTCTTTATCATAGAGTATCATAATATAAAAATTTTATCATTTCGGGCAAGCATCACATATTGACACTTGGCAAGCAATATGAGTTAAATTTTCCTCTCGTTGCTTCAGAAAAAACCGCGTCAAACAAAAAGGGCAAAAAAAGGCAGCTCAATTTTTTATATGTGTTAGAGAAGGTTTTAATCTTCTTAAATCCAAAAAAATCTTGGTGGTATTACGTGGTACAAATTGGTTCTGGACTTTTTTCATAACCATTGCAAACTGTTTTTTTTTTTAAATAATTTGATTTTAAGGTTATCACAATTGCAGCAAAAGTATAAATTATTGCAAGTTTTGAATATAGAGGTTCGATAGTATTTTCTTTTACAAAGAGATTCCACATTCTAACATTAAAATCGGTCCAATTTTACAGTAACCACACAATTTTTACAGTGAACATTAAATTTTTACTTTTAACTCACAGAATTTTTCGTCTGAGAAGCGTACTTTTGGAGAGATTCCAAGAGCATTGTAGGAATACCTTGATCTTTCTTATACATTTTTTGAGGTCTATGAATATCTGTTAGGCAATACGATCCAAAAAAAGTTAATTTAAAAAAACTTTTTTTTCGACTTTTGGCCAGCTTTTTAGGGTTTTGAACCAGTGTGCAGCATCTTAACTGCAACAGCAGGCAACATTGAACGACATTGTGAAAATAAGCGTTGCTGTATTTTTGCGTTAGGGAACACTTTATTTACAAAGTTTGACATTTCACTATTCGAATATAAAAAAATTGAAAAAAAAGATAATTGATCTATTATTGAACTGTTTCAATGAGATCAGTGGAAATTATTTCAAATATTTCTGTAAATTGAAAAAAAAAAAAAAAGAAATAACTTCTCATATTTTTCTCAAGACTTTTTCCCGTAAAATTGTTAGCTTTTATGTTGTGCACAGTGTCCTGCTTTATTTTACAGGTTTATTGTCAAAAACTTCCATTTTTGGCAGTATCAAAACAAATTTGTTTTAAATCATCTACAAAAAAGTTGATATACGCTAGTTGCCAATTAAATGCGTATTGACTTCTTGTATGCGGAGTTACGGAATGCTATGATTTGTCAACATTTTGTAGGAATGAATGACTTTGTATGTTTGCTTTGCAACTAACGTTTAGGAAGTCGCCCACACACTTACATATTTTGCAATGAGCTGCAAGTGTATCACCTTGTACTTCTGCAAGCCATCCTTGTGAAAATTAAATGAAAATTATTATTACTAACACGTGTATTAAATTAAATAATTTTGGAGACGATAACTTTATTTTAACAATTACATATATCCTCTCTTTTAATATGATATTTGGCCCTGGTTTTGTTTCATTTGATTGGAAAATATAAAGGTAAACCAAAGCTGTCCAAAATTGTTTTATTGATACATACTGCGACAACACGGGTGAATTGAGGTAGAATAAAAATAAAAATTTATACCTTGGAAATTTGGATTCAACTCCCATTCCTTCCTGTACTTTTGGACATATCGTTGAGTTTTACTTTCATTTGGCATTTTAAAAGTTAATTTACGAAAAAAGCACAGACAAAAAAATTATTAACTTAAACTTGAGTAAATTGAAAGAAAATATAATTTCTGTTGTTGTTGTATTGACGCCGCTTGCTGCGATTTCAAATTATTCAAAACAGAATAGCAATCAAAATTACAACTGAGAGAATAAAAAGAAAAAAATAACCGCTACAATAGAGGTGCCAGTTTTTATTATGACTTGAAACTCAGAAATTTTGTTAAATAGCCAGTCGAGATTAATTTCGTTCGCATATATGTATCCCTTAGATTTCCTCTAGGCCTTTTTAAAATCCCCTAAACTTTTTACACTGGTGGAAAATCTGGAAGCAGAGAAAAATACAATACATCTGCTGAGGCTTTGCATCATAAAAAGTTTCTACTAACTTTCTTTTCAAAGCAATTAATTCTTCGTAAAGTGTTGGTATATTTTCTGTTGCCTTCTCTGAGCTTTCTATTGTCTTCCAATATAGTTTTGTTTTGGTGAACGACAATTTCTTATAAGTCTTGAATATCTGTTATTTAAAGTGGACATTAAAAAGTTAAGAAAATATACAACGCATTTAAATTTCTTACTTTTTAGAGAACTGGACTCCGTGTTAAATGGTTGAATTCTTATATAAATTAACTGGTTTTCATTCAGGTCCATTTTCATTCCTCTAGGTGAGGTCAAAATACAATTAGTTCATCTTATTTAAACCTCAAATATTTTCTTTTACATTATCCGACGGAATTTACACGTATGTGTCTTAATATTCATCTGTTTCAGAAAAATATATGCCGTCACCTTAGACCAACAGAGTTCTATCTGCTAGACATTTTTTATGTGTCCAGAACTCTGTTGTTCTAAGGTCGCGAATTATTTCATTTTCTTTTTTGATTGCTGTAATAGTGTATATTTTATCTCTCATTGCAAAGAAGTTGTCTGGTAAATTTATAGAAACTTTCCCATTTTAAGTTATTAAAACCTTATAAAAGCTATAAAGAAAAAATTACCTGTGTTTTACGGTTTTCCATCTATCCAACTCGTGAAATGCTCTTGGTTTCCTATTAAACTCCGAAAGCGGATATTGTTTTGATAACAGAATATTATAATTGGATATCTTTCAATTTGTTCACTGGTAAGCGAGAAGGTTTCACCTTTCATTTAAACCCATAGCTTTAATAGTTGTCATAAGCCCCTAAGCATACCACGTGTATAGAATCCAGTGCGAACTTGGTAACAAAATTAATTGGACTTTGCTAATATGGTGTCCTGGTGGAGCTCTTTTTTTGACCGACTCATCCGGCCTGAGAACAGTGTGTGCCATTGGGAATGCAATCCGTCTTTTACAGTATTCACCCTTTTCAGTGCACTAAGTGCAACAGCAAAAGCCAGAGTGCGACTTTACACTTAATAAAAATACGCAAGCTGGAGCGTCACAAACAAAGTGCCCTACTTCATTTCCTTTATAGTCCATAGTTTCGCTCATTAATCGTTGTAAATATAAATTGGGATTCTCAGGCTTACTCATCATTTGAGCAATATTATTTTCATCCATGTTGATATAAACTAAGTACAACTCCAACTAAACTACGAGTAGCTGTACCGAAGGAAAATTTGGAATACAAACACATGAAGTAGCCATGAAATGGTATGTTTAATAGACCAATTGATTAAAAAAGTTTTCAAACCTTCGTCGCATTGTTTTCTTTGTCAGCATTTTTAGTAGTTATTCCCTGTGTCATTGCTCGTGATTGAGTCCATTCCCAAGGGGAAAAGTAGTGCTTCAAAAACCCTTCTGAAGTGCATCCTTTTCACCAATAAGCGCTTCCGCTCCGTAAGAACAATACTTTCTTTTTAACATTGCATGTCATAGGATGTAAGCGAGCAAAAGCTTACCGCAGCCTTACCAAAAAAGAGTTTTTAAAGCGCTTATTTGTAATGCTGCGGTAAGCGTTTTTTCAATAAAATTAAAAAAAAAGAAAAAAAAAAACTGGCCGCGGCAGGATTTGAATCCACGACCCTCCGCGTGCTAGATATTTTTTTCTTACATTTACCAACCCTTTAGACCGCTCCACCAACGCCCGATAATATGAAGAGGTACTAAATTTGTATATTAAGCAAATGTTGTCCTGCAGCATTACATAGAATCATTGTGCAATCAGTTTCAATTCAAGTAAGCAAAAGTAAATAAAAATGAGAAATTAAAATAGAAAAGTGAAATAAAAAAGGTTGAATAAAAAATATTTTAATAAAAAAAAAAATAAAGCAAAAACAAATAAAAAACGGAAAAAAAAAATCACCCGGGCTGGGTTCGAACTCACGTTGTTCTTACTGCAGCCTTATATGGAATCATTGTGTAATCAATTTCAATTCGGTTAAACAAAAGTAAATTAATGAGAGAAAGGAAAATAGAAAAGTGAAATAAAAGATGTTGAATAAAAAATATTTAATTAAAAAAAAAAAAAAAAATAAAGCAAAAAAAAGTAAAAAAAAAATCTAACGGGCTGGGTTCGAACTCA
Source organism: Calliopum simillimum (assembly GCA_951812925.1). Taxonomy (NCBI): domain Eukaryota; kingdom Metazoa; phylum Arthropoda; class Insecta; order Diptera; family Lauxaniidae; genus Calliopum; species Calliopum simillimum. Next base: position 53,973,590 of record OX638371.1, on the reverse strand, counting down.
CGTTGTTCTTACTGCAGCCTTATAAAAAATCATTGTGATAGTGCTTCTAAATTTCTATGGGGACAAGCACTTTTGAAGTGCTTGGATCAGAAGCGCTAGAAATTTTTCCTCTTGGGTTGTTACACCTTCCGGGTTCTCACTCAAAGCAATTTCACTTGCAACATGCAACATGCATAGGCAGACACTACATCAAAATTTTCACTCAAAGTGATTTCATTTGGAACATTTACAGTTCTTAATATTTCCTAAAGGAACTTACAGGCCTCTCTTTTAACATTTTTTCTACAATCCTGACGCTACATACCTAATTCAACTGCAATCTATGAAGCTATCCACGCCAGTGTACAAGCCCAAAATTTTTTTTCTCCGATTTTGCTAAAATTTGGCAATATGGTAGATCCGGTGTGCAATAACAACAATCTGGGAGGATTTGGTCCTAGTACCATTTGTTGTTAAAATACAGGGTGTTGAAGTTGGCGTTTTTAGTCATTTTCATGAAAAGGGTGTTTTTTCAAAAATTTATAGCTTACACTAAAGTTTGTAAATTGATAAATTTTTATAAAAATATATTTCTTGGTGAAAAAAATTTTTTTTCACCAAAATTTTTAACGCTTTAAAATACTTTTAAATTTAAAAAAAAAACCCTTGGATTTTTTTTAAAAGTACTTTAAATTAAAGCATTTTGAAAAAATTTCGAGAAAAATAATTTTCAAAAACTATTCAAAAAAAGTTTCCAAAAAAATACAAAAAAATCTCACGTATTGCTTAGACGATTCTAAGCATTTTTTGCCAGTACACTTTTTTCGTAAGATGCTTTCCTCTTGAGTTAAAAAAGATTTTTGCCTTCCGCAGGCGTTCAAAAGCCAAAAACTCCCATTTAGCGCCCGAATCCCATCTTGAGTCATACATCATTTTAAAGCTTATAAATTATGCTTAAATTAAAAGTACTTTTAAAAAAAATCTAAGGGGGTTTTTTTTTAAAAAAATTCAAAAGTATTTTTAAGTGTAAAAAATTTTGGAGAAAAAAAAATTTTTTCACCAAGAAATATTTTTTTATATTGTAAAAAGAACGCTTCAAAATGAATGGGTCCAGTAACTTAGATTTATCAATTTGCAAACTTTAGTGTAAGCTATAAATTTTTGAAAAAACACCATTTTCATGAAAATGACTAAAAACGCCAACTTCAACACCCTGTATTTTAACAATAGATAGTACTAGGACCAAATCCTCCCGAATTGTTGTTTTTGCACGCCGGATCTAACATATTGTCAAATTTGAGCGAAATCGGAGAAAAAAAAAAAATTTTGAGCTGGTAAACTTGGCGTGTGTTGACAAATGTGTTGCTTTTTTATTATACAGAAGTGAAAAAAAAGCATACTTACCAAATCGTCGGCTGAGTATTATTTTGCCGTAAACTTGTGCTCGTCTCTACACAAGTTATGTGATTTTGCTTTTTCAACGAAGTGGAGTTTACGGCAAAATAATACTCAGCCGACGAAATATCTAAATCCTCCCTTATTTCAAATTTGATTTGTGAACATTAAAAACAGACATCAAATAATATTTTTTATTTTTTAAATTCACTTTTATTTCTTTCACTTCACAAATGCATATGGCTACGTAGGTATGTAATTAAAAAAGAAATTGCATCAAGTTCATTTAAAAAAAATAATATTGTATTTTGCTTCAATTTGGCTTTAAAATGTTTTATAAGGAAAATTTAGGAAATTATTACGAAATGACCAAAGAGTTCCACGAGTGGATGGACATGTTATGTGACAGTTTAATAAATTGGAGATGATTAGCTTTAAGGTTGTTAAACTGCCAACGAATGCCCTTTTTATCAGCTCAATTGGTGTCATTTGATAGATACCTAAAAAAGCTATAAAATGTATGTACAAACATTGAATGTTATGGCATAATTTCCACGATATAACAATTTTTTCATATGGTCTCTGCTTTTTTAAAAATGTCATCCACTCAGCTCTTCAATTATAAACTAACCAATTTTTCTCCAACAAAAATGCTGCAAATTTGATTAGTTATAAAGAGAAAATCTCTTTTATTCATAAACTTGCTATTTCCTTAGTAAAAGTCCACTGCGTTTTGGACAATTAGCGTTCTGCCTTTTTGCGATAGTGCAGTAGGATCTTTTGTGGATAAATATGATTTGTAGATAACAGGTGGCAAACCTGTAAAACCATTCATTCATTTAAAAATTTTTGCATTAGCTTACGTGTTCATTGATTGAAAGTGGTGTTTTTGGTGTAGGTGTTTTCCACAAATAGCTGAATGAATTTAGCAAATTTCTTGAAAATGTTTCACCATTATATTCTTTATTCTAAAAAAAGAACATGTTACATAAAGTAGTTATAGCAATTCAAAATTGTCACATAAATATTCGCGGTAAATAAAAAAAAAGGTCAAATTTTTAAATAAGTTTGAACAAAGGTCTATTAAGATTTATTACAGAAATTTGAATTTTAGTTGTCCCTTTGTTTCAAAAGCAATATTGATAATTGTAAGTAAGACTTACATGTTGCTGAAACCAATTTTTTAGTTTATAACGAAACTCGACCTTTTTTGCAAGCTCGCTTTCTTCAAACATAACGTCCAAATCTTTTTCGGTAATATATTCCAAACTTTTAATGCGTGTAAATCCATATGCTTCAAAAAAAATTATGTAAAATATGAACGATAAGGCGGCGGAGAGACTTTGCTGAGCTTGACCAATATTTAGTATGAACGTTTCCGTAATACTTTTTTTAAATATTTACCAGCCACAAAAACATGCATGCAGACATAACATGCATGTCATTTGCCAAACCGCCACTCTAACCTAACCTAACCACACGCCTGTCCTGTGGGTGATTTGAATAAAATTTTCGAGTACCCCATTTTTTTTACGGAATTCTGTTAAACATCGTATTTCGACATGTTTTCAATAAAAAATTTCAAAATCCTTAGAGCACTTCGGAAATGATCGGCTAACGAACGATTACCATGTTGCTTTAGCCGAAGCAAAAAAGGATAATTCTGAAAAATAGTTCCAAATTAATTTTTTTTTCCAGAATTGTATTCACTAATGCATAAAAAATAACGTGTGGAAAGTACATTGCAAAATCGTATGCCCAAAAAAAGTTATTCAAGGTCAAAAGTTGCAAAAATAAATTTTTTTTCAATTATTTCGCTTACGGCTGCAGTTACGAAAAAATAGTGGTCGACAGTTATTCGCCGAGTACACAGTTTTTTAGCCTTAATGATTAACTACGAAAAAGCTCCAAACATTTTTTTCCTATTACTCATGGTGCAGGAAGTATGTCAATTTAAAAAGTTTTAAAACTTCGCGATATTTATATGTTGTACTTTTTAAATTGAGATAACCCTCGAACGACTAATCGCACAAAAAAAGTAAATATATACTTGTTTGTAGAAAATTATACTTCCTACAAACCATTCTCAGCTTTTTTTTTCGTAGGACCTATGGTTTAGGAGATATTTTTCACAAACTGTTCAAATTTTGAAAAACTAAATAGTTTTTAAGGAAATCTCTGGAGCTGTTTTCGCTAGATAAAAACTAACGGGATCTATTTTATTAACATTTACATGATCTACAAATAATATTTGATACAATTCGGCTAAAGCAACATGGAAATCGTTCGTTAGCCGATCATTTCCGAAGTGCTCTAAGGATTTTGAAATTTTTTATTGAAAACATGTCGAAATACGATGTTTAACAGAATTCCGTAAAAAAATGGGGTACTCGAAAATTTTATTCAAATCACCCACAGGACAGGCGTGAACCAAACTTAGAAAAAATTGTCCAAGAGAATACTACCTACTATACTATGTACACACAACTAATAACTATGCATATACTTACAGTGAAGTTTATACTCCAAACTTGATAAATTCCATTCGTTAAGAAGGGAGCTGACGTCTTCCATTGTTTTTTATTTATAAATTAATACAAACACAAAATTTAATTGTTTCAATTTAAACGCAGATAATTTTTTTTTTTTTAAAAAGTATTTTGTAGCTGAAAATTCGAAAATTTTATAAACAATTCTTAAAAATTCATTTGCTAAGCCCAATTTGACTTGTTTATCAAAAATTGTATCAATCCCAATTTTGGGCACAAAGTAAGAACGTGATGTGCTTATTTTGGGATGGTTTTGTGCTATATTGAGCTTTATTCTGAAAATTTTATTTAAGAACGATTTGGTTTTGATTTTAGTACAAATTTTTCTCTCCGTGTATAAATAAGAAAAATTTATTAAAATGTTTTGTAGCGGTTTACTATTTTTTTTATCCCAAATGTTTCTTGGTACATAGGCTGAAGACCAGATAGGAATACTGGAAAAGTAAAAGAGACTTGGTACTGCGCCAAAAATACCCGTCATTTTATAAATACATACTAAATTTTATTTTAATAGCTGTACTTAACGAGCTCATCTCGTTTTGACCGAAGAACAAGAGAAATTAAGCAAAAATTACCATTTAGCAGATTTTCATATTTAAAAACAATAGGGTTGTTCACAATCTCGAGTAACGTCCTAAGTAACAGAGTAATAGGGTAACAGTGCACAACCCCAACAACAAAATATGTAAGTTACTCTGTTACTCTTTTACCCTTTTAGTCAAGCTATTTTCTAGTGTAAAATAATCTTATAGTTTAAACACAATTGGAGCGTACGACGAATTTCGCCCGACGAATATTCGCTGTCAAAAAAAATTCGTCGACGAAGTTCGCTCTGTTAAACACAATCAGAGTGACGACGGCAATAGTTGTTTTTATTTTAAATTGTTGTTTATGTTCTCTGATGACAACTTTAATAAATAAATATTAAATAAAATCTCATATTCTTTGAATTTTTTCTAAGAAATATAAAAATTTTATATTAAAAACGTATTTTTCCGGTTTGACATTTCCAAAAGACGCTGGCGCCGGCGACAAAATTAAAGCTAAATCAATTGCAAGTTGCAACGAATATTCATCGGGCGAATTTCGTCGTTCGTTGCGGTTGTGTTCAACTTCATATACTCTTGTGAGTTTTAATATTCGTCGGGCGAAATTCGTCGTACGCTCCAATTGTGTTTAAGCTATTACACTTTTGCCTTTTTTTACTATTTCTATTTCTATAGAAACGTTTGAACTTGTTTACTATTGAGAAACAATTTTCGTTCATCAGAAATAAAAATTAGAATGAGAGCAAAATATTCATTTAAAAAATTTTTTTTTTGTCCTCAGTCGAAATTATTTTGATAAACAAAAAAAAATGTAAGTGCAAAAGTGTTGAGTATGCTCTCAATTCAGAGTAACCGAGTGCACTTTTACCCTGTTACTCAGCTCGTTACTCCAGATCGTGAATAACTTAGTATTTTTAACAAGAACGTGTAACAGCAAAAATCGGAGTGCGACTTTACACTTAAAAAAAGTGCGCGAGCTGGAGCGTCACAAACAAAATCCGTTTTCTTTATAATCCATAATTTCACTCATTAATCGTGCTGATTTTTTGAGCATCCATGTTTACAGTAGGTCCAAGCCAAAATCGTACATCAAACAAACTATTTTTCAATGCCCCAAAACTAAGTACGCAAAAATAATTTAAGAAATTTGAAGTACATTTTTAAATAGCGTATTTAATCCTTCAATTTTAACAAAAAACCAAACTTAAAATTTTCCGTTATTTTTGAAAATAAATAAAAAGTTACAGAAATCAAGCATATTCAGTACCAAAGCCAAAGTCGTACACCTTAACAAATTTATAATTTTTACATGAGTTTAGTAATTAGTGTATATTATTTTGTTTTTATTTGTCATGTTTAGTCCTTTTGGCATCCTTTGAATTAGTTTTTCACAATAGCTCGGATACATTTTTTCCCATTTTCCATGAATACCCTTTTTAGTTCAGTTTTTGAACAAATATTGTGCTGGCGAACTTTTGCGTCCAGATAATTCCACAAGATTTTAATAGCAATTATATCTGGACCCTGCGCCAGTGTTACGCAGTGTTACATTGGGACAGTTGTATTGAATCGAAGATCTCATATTATAAGAAATATGTTTGAAATCGTTATCCAAGTGAAATTTGGCTGGATTATTTAAAAAAAACGTTTTGAGTATAGCGATTTGAAGCTTTTGCTTATATAGGAGGTGCCACGCCCTTTTGTCCGAGTTCGTCTAGTTTTAGCTTAGAGCGTGCATTTATAGTCTTTAGTATATGAGTGAAATTTGGTTGGATTATCTCAAAAAACTCTTTCAGTATATCATTTTGAAACTTTTGCTTATATGGAAGGTGCCACGCCCCCTTGCCCGATTTCACCCAATTTTCTTTGAGAGCTTTAATTTATAATTCTTTGTGTCTGAGTCAAATTTGGTTCGATTATCTCAAAAAACGCTTTCAATATAGCGTTTCGAAGCTTTTGCTTATATGGGAGGTACCACGCCCCTTGTCCGATTTCACCCAATTTTTGTTGAAAGCTTTTATTTATGATTCTTAGTGTCTGAGCTAAATTTGGTTTGATTATCTCAAAAAACGCTTTCAATATAGCGTTTTCAAGCTTTTGCTTATATGGGAGGTACCACGCCCTCTTTTCCGAGTTAACTCAGTTTTTTTTCAGAGCTTGCGCTTGCAATATGTAGTATTTATGCGTATTTTGGTTGCATTGTCGTGAAAAATACTACTAAAATTGCATTCTGAATATATTTTTTGTATGGGCGGTAGGCGTGTCCGTTGTCCGATTTCGCTCATTTTCAATCCCCCGAGCTATCTTTGATAACAAAGGCTGTTCACCAAATTTCATTGAATAATCTTGCTCAGTTTTACCAAAAAGTGTATTTCAACACACAGCCAGCCAGCCAGCCAGCCAGCCAGCCAGCCAGCCAGCCAGCCAGCCAGCCACCCAGCCAGCTAGACAGACGGACATGACTATATCGACTCTGGAGGTGACGCTGTTCAAGAATATATATACTTTTCTATATCTGCCTCGCCTCCTTCTCTGCGTTACAAACGGAAGGACAAAGTGAATATACCCTGGGTGTAGGGTATAAAAAGTTATTACTGCAGAATTTTTTTTTTTTTGTTTTTATTTGCAATTTTTAGCAAAATTTTTTTAATGTCTTATTCAAGTGATTAATTAATAAATAACAGATATCATGGCAACGGTTCAATTTAAAATTAAAAATTTATAGCGAAATTTTCTTCGAATGCATTTATAAAAATATGTTTAAAGTAGAGTTGCAGAGTACTTATTGTGGTTGCTACATTTTAGCCCAAATTGGTGAGGTTAGATAACTAAAACAACGGTTATAAGCGAAATAAAATGCGTATTTAGTTTCAACGATTAACGCAAAACAAAGTAATATGAATTTGGGTGAAAATTATTATTACAATTTTTTTCAATATTCTGAAGTTATTACTGCAAATTTGAAGTTATTACTGCAGAAATATGTTATTAATACAGCTTATTTCAATGCCTGCAATGTAGTGATATGTATTTTGACCAAGAAAACGATCTCAAACATATTCCTTATAATATGAGATCATGGAATCAATAGAACTGTCCAAATATATTCGTAACACTGGCGCAGGGTCCAGATATAAATGGTATTAAAAACTTGTGAAATTACCTGGACGCAAAAGTTCGCCAGCACAATATTTGTTCAAAAACTGAACTAAAAAGGTTATTCATGGAAAATGGGAAAAAATTTATCCGAGCTGTTGTGAAAAACTAATTCAAAGGATGCCAAAAGGACTAAACATGACAAATAAAAACAAAATAATATACACTAATTACTGAACTCATGTAAAAATTATTGAGTGTACAACTTAAAAACCGGAATTTGACGGTGGATGTCCGTACTAACAAATATCGTGAAAGCTCGAACTTTATATATATGTCATTTTGAAGGTACATTTGACAGCTGTCAAAATCAGTCAACAAAACAATTTTATCTTGTGTGCATCATTATTATTTTTCACGATGAATAACTTCGAAAATTGGAGAAAAAGACAGCATTTGCGGGGGGGTTCTAGTGGGTCATTTTTTTGCAAAGAAAACAGCTGCCGAAAGTCATCGCATTCTTGTAGAAGTTTATGGGGACTATGCTCCAGCTGAATCAAGCTGTCGTGAGTGGTTTAAAAGTGGTTATTTTGATGGCGAAGACAAAGAACGTCCTGGTCAGGACCAGGTAGGTGTGATCCATTATGAGCTGTTGCCAGGTGGCCAAACGATTAATGCTCAATTCTATCGTCAACAATTGATCCAATTGAAGCAGAAAATCCAGGCAGAGCGGCCAACGTATGCGACCAGACAATTTTTTTGGGATGGAATTCATAAATTGCCTGAAAGATGGGGAAATGTTGTAGCTTCCAATGGCCAATACTTTGAATAAAATATATTGTAACATTTTTCCACAATAAAGCATCAAATTTCGCTAAAAAATTCCGGTTTTTAAGTTGTACACCCAATATAAATTTGGTTAAGTGTACGACTTTGGCTTTAGTACTGAATATGCTTGATTTCTGTAACTTTTTATTTATTTTCAAAAATAACGGAAAATTTTAAGTTTGGTTTTTTGCTAAAATTGAAGGATTAAATAGGCTATTTAAAAATGTACTTCAAATTTCTTAAACTATTTTTGCGTACTTAGTTTTGGGGCATTGAAAAATAGTTTGTTTGGTATACGACTTTGGCTTGGACCTGCTGTATATAAGTAGACTCCAACTAGCAGTACCGCAGGAAAATTTGAAATACTTAACAACATAGGCGAGAGTTAAAAAAGTGGTGAGGTTAAATTAAATAATGCGTGAGTCATCTGTACTTACGGTGACCATGTCTGTGTGAGCAAAATCGGGGACAAAACGATATTTATGCGAAAAAAAAACGTGGACAATCGGTGGAAAATGGGGGACAAATCGGGGACACAAAAATATTGAGGCAAACAATGACTGATGAGCTAAAACAAAAGATTTTCACCTCTAAATGTAACCTACTTCGAAGCGCAAAAGTATACCTACGTACGAGGACCTCAACGGTACAATTTTCTTCTTAAATTTAACAATTTAAACTTTATTTATTGGTCGTTAATAAAAGCATTTCTTTTACTTGTATTAAATTGGCTTTAACCTTAACTGGCAGGCACTTTGATATTAAATTTTATATAAAATTTATATCAATCCGCAATTTGAATTTAACCCAGATATTGTGAAAGCGGCTCTTAGTATTTTTTGGCAAAAGAAATTATTTTCAAAATGTCTCCGTGTGACGTCAAATATTCTTTGAGCTCGAGACAGTTTAAATGATAATTACATTTTGTTATCAAAATAGTTTTAAGTGTCTTTATTGTAAGCCTGGACTGTGCACACGTAGAGGGTTTTGTAGGTTCAACCCCCTCCTCCAGGAAGATCTTTTTCCCATATAAATTATATATGAATTGAATGAAATGTAATAAAATTAATCTATATGAAAAACCTCTTCCAGAGCAAATCCTGCGTATGGTGCTGCTTGAAGCTGTGTCGACGTTATATTCATAATGGAGAAAATTTTTTCCTTGGAAGCATTTGATTCTGGCAAACACAAGCTAAACTCAACAATTTTTACAAAAAAAAAAAAAGGTTATACTGATGATTTCGACATTTCAGTTGTTAATTGTTATTTGACAATGATTCTATCTGTTGCGAAATTATATGATCACAGTTTATGTTCGTATAATCTCAAGAGGTTTTTATTGTGATGAATTAGCTAAACAATTACGATTTTTTATTGATATTTTATACATATTAATCAATGAACTGTGCAAATACAGAACAAATAAGGGACACAAAACAAAATACAGAAATAAATTCTGGGGACATATTGCCGAAATACAGAACTGTCCCCGGAAATAAAGGACAGTTGGTCACTGTATCTATACTACATGCAAAGAAAATTTAAAAAAAATTTTTAAATATCTGGAAATTATAAAAAAATTTAAAAATTTAACTCTGAATAACTTTTTATACGCTTACAATTACAAAATTGTCTCAACATTTTTCTAAAGAAGTAATAGTTAGCGAGATATTTGCAAAAAAACTGATTTTTTGTACCTTTTCAGGCAGACTGATGGACTCGTAGTAAACATATCCTAAGCTATCGCTACTCATTTCCATTACACCTTGTTTTTCCAAATTTATATGCTCAGCTCTAAGTCTACTATGCACATACCCGAACTTTGTATTAATTTTTATACCCTACATCCAGGGTATATTCACTTTGTCCTTCCGTTTGTAACGCGGAAAAGGAGGCGTGCCAGGTATAGAAAAGTGTATATATTCTTGATCAGCGTCACCTCCTGAGTCGATATAGGCATGTCCGTCTGTCTGGCTGGCTGGTTGGCTCGCTGACTGTGTGTGGAAATACATTTTTTGGGAAAACTAAGCAAGATTATTCAATGAAATTTGGTGCGCAGCGTTTGTTGTTAAAGTTAACTCGGGGGATTGAAAATGAGCGAAATCGGTCAAAGGACACGCCTACCGCCCATACAAAAAATATATTCAAAATGCAACTTTTTGAGTAATTTTCACGATAATGCAACCAAAATACACATAAATACTACGAATTGTAAATGCAAGTTCTGAGCAAAAACTGGGTGAATTCGAACAAGAAGGCGTGGCACCTCTCATATAAGCAAAATTTTCGAATTACTACTGTGTAGGGTATTTAATGTTTGGCCAGGCCAAAGGTAACACCCTTACTAGTCTTTATTTTATTTTAAGGTGAATTGAAGCTCCCTTTCTGTACCTAATGCACTTTTTAATGTACAATATACATTAGAGTGGTCCAAATTTTGTATGGAAAAACCAAAAGTGTTAAAAAGTCAAGGTGCGCGCGACTTTTCTGAATCCTTGGATCCTGCTGATTACAAAAAGTGCTTTGGAACCAAAAAAAAATTGCGTTTAGATATTCCGCAACGAGCTTGAAGTTACTTTTTTAGGAATTTTTGAGTTTTTGAGTACTATTTTTAATTTAAACGCTATATCTTTTGAACCAGATAAGGTATTTGCAAAGATTAAATTGCATTTTGTTAAGAATATTTTGGGCCATTTTTTGCATTAATAATAATTAATGTTGTATTTTTAAATTTTTTTTAGCAGCACTTTAAACTTCAAAATTTGTTCATTTTTTGAGGTATTTGCACTTTCAAGAACCGATTTTTTTCTTATTTTGCTCAAGCGAATTTTTTTTATGTTTCTATTTTCTTACGCATTAATTTATCTATCAACTGACTCCAACAACTAAGCCACCAGCTTCACTTTACTTGCTAAAAACCGTAAAGTTTAATCAAATTTGGCCAAAAAAAAAACTTTGAGTTTAAAATTTTCCTGGTGAAACAGAAACAACAATAGTCATTTAAGATGTATTTGTTCATGAAAATTCTAAATCCGGTCTCATAATTGCTCTATCTTGTACGGTTTTAGAGATATCCTAAACTAAAAATGCAAAAAACACCGTTTTTGATAATTTTGAAGCTGTTATATAAGGACATGGTAACTTTCAGCTTGGTATTGAAAATAAGAGTGAAGGCATTATTCTTGAAAACCCAATTTAAATTAAATCGATATCTCTTTAATCCTCTGAAATATCGTAAGCAGAAATAATAAAAAAACGTTTTTTTTGCACTTTTCAACTTTTTAAGTTAGGATAACTCCGAGAATAAAAAAGATATCGGTATAATTTAAATTGGATTTTAAAGAAACAGACTGGTACTTTTAACCACTATACCATTTTTTGTGGCCGAAAGTAACCTTGACTTGTAATATCACTTTAAAAAGAGCAAAAACGGTGTTTTTTATACTTTTATGTTTGAATATCTCCTTAACCGTACAAGATAGAGCAATTTTGAGACTGAATTCGGAATCAACAGTAACAAATACATCGAAAATGGCTATTTTAGTTTCTTTTTGACAAAATTTTTTTTTAGTTTTTTTAGAAGATCTATGAAAACTATCTGTTAATCTGTTTTGCCAAAAAAAACAAGAAGTACAAAAATTTCGTTATTGCAAAGAATGTTGTTTTACTCAGAAGATTATCAACTAATGATTTTATAAAAAACAAGTGGTATCTTAAGTCATCCCATTGAGATATCTTATTTCAATGCCTTGAAAACACTAAAATGAATTTTTTTTTTGAGTCTAATTTAATTATACTTAATAGTTTTTAGTGAGTAAAAGTGTTACTAATAGCTTAGTTGTTGGAATTATTTTAAAGATAAATTAATGCATAAAAATATAAAAATGTTTAAAAAAATTTGCTAGAGCAAAATAAGAAAAAAATCGGTTGTTGAAAGTGCAAACACCTCAAAAAATTAACAAATTTTTAAGTTTAAAGTGCTGCTGAAAAAAATTGGCAAAAAGTAGATTAATTATTATTGATGCAAAACATGGCTCAAAATATTTCTAACAAAATGCAATTTAATTTTTGCAAATATTTTATCTGGTTCAAAAGGTATAGCGTTTAAATTAAAAAGAGAACTCAAAAACTCAAAAATTCCTAAAAAAGTACCTTCAAGCTCGTTGCGGAATATCTAAACGCAATTTTTTTTTGATTCCAAAGCACTTTTTGTAATCAGCAGGATCCAAGGATTCAGAAAAGTCGCGCGCACCTTGACTTTTTAACACTTTCGGATTTTGGACCACTCTAATATACATACATATTTTTGTATTCGTTATCTCCTTATAAAGAAATTCTGAATGCTTTGAACACATAAAAAAAACATCAAGTCAATTAAGCGGGGTCTACTGTATTTCATAAAAATATTCCAATCAATCTTAAGCTTGTTAAAAATCAACATCCTTCAGACTAAACCAAAAATATTTGACAACAAGAGTACCCAGTGTGCCAGACGGTTCAAATTTCCGCTTTTTTATCCGTTACGGATCCGTTACTGATCCGTTTGCGGGAGAAATTCCAAAAACGGGTAAAAAAGCGAAGATATGAACCGTCTGGAACACTGGGTATTTTCTTCCAAAGTGAAATATTCGAAAAAATTGAGTTTCGTGCGTGATAAAATTCCGCACTCAAATTAATATCATCTAAACGCTCAATAAATAGAGAATATACTCTGAAAAATTCAAACCATTTGCTTTAGTATAAACGGTTTTATAGGCATGTTAATAGACCAGTTTCAAACATGCACTCATTTTGCTCGCCAGTGTACATCTAATAAGGGGCGTGCTAATATTTTTAAAATTAAGTTTCTACTTAATAAATATTTTTTTTAAATTTCAACCAAATATCTTCATTCGACGTATACTTTTATCGAAAGCAATGACATACATTTTCTTAAAGCATTTTAAATCAGCATATGGGGATCAACTAGAGCTCGCAAACTACCGATAGTCGCGACCATCGATACTGGACGATAGTTTGGATACTAACTATCGATAGTTAGTATGCATGCCAATGAAAAACTTCACCTATTTCAACATAAAATGAAAATCATATAAGACAATTGCAGTCTTGGTCTTGTTCTTGCACATTGAGTCTTGGTCTTAGTCTTGGTTTTGATATTTAGTCTTGGCCTTGGTCTTGATCTTGCTCATTAAGTCTTGGTCTTGGTCTTGAAAAAACTTCTAGAGGTATTGAGTATTCAAAGTTTTAAAACCATATTTTTCCAAAGCAGTTGGGTTTTTAAGATACCAAAATTCAAATTGAGAGATGATTTTACCTTCGAAACGGGCGTGAAACACCTTTTAACTATAAATTACCAAGACTGAAAAGCAGATTTTGCAATGCTAAATCCGAATCTGGCCTTAGAATTGCTGTATCTCATACGGTTTTTGAGATATCTTAGCTTTAACAAGGAAAAAAATACCGTTTTTGACTAGAACTAGAATATAGAACATTCATGCATTAAATCCGACAGTATCTAAAAGTTCTAATCTTTTTCTTTAAAACCTCATTTAAATTATGTCAATAGCTTTATGTTTCTACGAAATATAGTAGACTGAAATAATGAAAAAACATGTTTTTTGCACATTTTTAACTTTTTAGGTAAGGATATCTCCGAGAAAAATAAAGATATCAACATAATTTAAAGTAGTTTTAAAGAAAAAGTTATATAGCTTCTAAATATAGCAAAAATGGTATTTTTTTCATATTTAGGCTAAGATATCTCAAAAACCGTATGAGATACAGCAATTCTAAGGTCGGATTCGGATTAAGCATTGCAAAATACATTAAATGAGCCGTTCAAAATGAAAATGGTGCAAGTCCAAAATGAGGCAAAAGTAATGTCATAATATTAATTGGCTGACATTTGGTTAGGGATGAATAAAATTGATTTCTGTTTTCACGAAAAATTTACTTGATATGGAATTGTTGAAATTAAGTTGAAAAAATGATATCGACCAAATAACCGACCATTATGGCAAATAAATTATATGACATTACTTTTACCTCGTTTTGAACTTGCACCATTTTCATTTTAAACGGCGCAAATATAAATATTTCTATATATGAGCCGTTCAAAATGACAATGGTGCTACTCCAAAACGAGGCAAAAGTAAATTATGTGCCATAATTATCGGTTATTTGGTCGATATCATTTTTTCAACTTAATTTTAACAATTCCATATGATCAAGTAAATTTTTTGTGAAAACAGAATTAAATTTTTTTCATTCCTAACAAAATGTCAGCCAATTAATATTATGACATTACTTTTGCCTCGTTTTGGAGTTGCATCATTATCATTTTGAACGGCTCATATGTTTGTTCCGTTTTTTTTTTTCTTAATTTTTTTATTTTATATGGGATATGTATTTTTGCGGTATTTCGCGGAGATGATCGGCTACGATTTCGGGGTTTGCATTTTTCAGAACACTAAACTAGTACAAATAAAACCCCATTCACAGATTTTCTCCACATTTTCATCAAACCTATCGGCTGTTCAAAAGCACTGTGAACAAGACGCAAGACCAAGACTAATTTTGCTCATCACTACCCACAGAATAAAACCTTGGCGCTCTTGGGCTTCACTTTGACATAAGAAAATAACGTTGCCAAGTTGTCAAAATTAAACGCATTTGAAAAAGTTGTGTTATTCGATATCATCAAAAGTACGAAAACAACTCTAGGATGAAAAATTAATGTAAATAATTGCTATCGATAGTTCGTCATAAACCATCGATAGTCGCGATAGTGCGAGACTATCGATAGTGCCTAACACTGCTGGGCTAATAGTGGGAATCTCTTACAACTAGGTTAAAGTAATGCTGCTAAATATCAATATACAAACACAAAATATGGATGACTTTTTCACAGATTTGTCCCATCAATCTATCGGATTAATAGAAACAATGGAAACAAGTTACTCAAATGCAGCAACAGAATTAAAATCTTGTGGATCAGATGCAAAGAAGTTTGAGCCGATAAATGAAAAAAAAAAAAAATGGCTTTAGATACAAATCCATCTCAATATGTACTATAGACATCCATCAAACGAAACAACACTGATACCTTCATAGCGTTTACTCCCACACTAACTTCCACATACACCACTGGCGCGTATTACATATGAGATACCTGTACCGTTGTACCTGTCCATAGAATGGTGCCTCACCGATATTGACAGTATGGGTATTTGATATTTCAGTCACATACCAATACAGAAGAAACAAAAAAAAAAAAACAACAACAATAAAGAAAGACGTGAAAACATCCATATTGCCACATAATGCCGTACAACTAAAAAGAGATGACAACAACCCCGCAATAGACATCTACAGTGTGTGAATCAAAGATAGAAACAGTTATGGAGAAAGTCAGAAAGAGAGCATAACGAACTAATTGCTGAGCGTGACTGCTGTACATAAACACGACTACAAAGCTACAACTACAAACTAACGATGGAGCCAAGGCGTGGTGTACTATTGCTCCAAGCATGATGGTGTTTAGTGTGAGCGAGACAACTAGCTGTATTCTGTATGTATGGGGTCATAGTTAGTACGTGTTGTGCACAGTATGGGACAGATGCGAGTGGAATAAAAACAACAACAACAGAGAAACAAGTTTTTATGGGAAGCACCGTTCGCACGTACACAACAACGACAGCTCCACAAAGCAGCAGCAACAACAAGACAGTAAAGAACGCCAACAATGAGGAAGCAAAGAGCACACAAATACATAAACATCGCGCTGACAAACAGCCACGCACGAAGCACTAAGCTGCTCATTATGTATGCGTGCGATGTCGATTCCGATTCGATGGCGGTTCCTACACGGCCTAGTCATATAAACACACACACACAGGCAGTGTGCATATATGGTATATAGTTGTATGTATCCTGACGGCAGTCACGTCCCGCCCATTTAGTTGCGCTGGCTTAAAAACTGCAAGTGAAGTGAGCAAGAACGAGATAGAAACAGCGATAAAGTGCATGAGCGAGAGTAAGTTCGTTGCCAAATATCACAACAAATTTGTTGAGCTGCGAGCGTGAGGCTGCTTAAAATGCTACTGGTGCGACCAGTACATGACCGCACCACAAGTCAGGTGCTACGCTCGCAATTCAACGACTACTATGAGGACGCGGCAACAGCGACGACTTTCAGCAGCAGCAACAGCACGCAGCAAGTCCTTTTGTATCTTTTGGTTGCGTCTTTGTTCGTAGCGCCGCACAGTGTGACATTTGATGAAAATATGAAACAAAAGTATTTCAAAAACTTTTCTATTTTTAGATTTTTGTCTTTTTGTTCATAGGCACAAATTATTTGTACTAAAATTTTTCGTGGAGTTGAATTATTAATTTTGATTGTAGCTACAAGCAAATATGAATTTAACATGAGCTAAGGCTTAAGATCGCATTTCTGTTTGAACATATGATATGAATCCATTTTTTTCAGCAAAAATCACTTAGCGTAGTGAATGGTAATGGTGACTTTTGACCATCAACCAGAAGCAATACTGGACGTTTAATATAACTCTTAGTAAGCCAGCCATCAAAACCATTGGGCACGTAGATACTCTAAAAATGTTTCTGATCTCCTGAAATCCAACAGATTAGTGATGGTTTCTTTGTCGTTTCCAAACGTAACACTGCATATATTTCTCCTGCTTAAACTTGCTAAAACAACTCCTGCATATAGAGCTAGAAAAATAAAATTTTTCAGCACCATTGAAGATCCTTGACGGTTCATTCAAAAGATCTTGTGATTCTATTTCTCTCAAATGTGCTTAGAGTTCTGTGAGCCAAATTTTTGTGGACTCTTCTATCCCTTCAGCTCGTTCTTTTGAAATACCCTAAGGGTTTTTTGAAATATTTCTGGATGACATTTAAGAAAGCCATATTGCTCTGTCTTTTCAGGAAAACCTTTAAATGGTGGCATATTATACTAGGCAATTTTTTTTTTACTGTGTTCAAAAGATCAGATGACTTGAGGAAATCCACATTTTGGCAAGTCATTCAGCTATTTAATGAGACGAGTTTCCTCAATTAAGCTTAAAATAGTCTCGGGAACCATTTTACTTGGATTTTCTTCAATTCTGCTGGAAATTCTGTCTTGCAAAGTAGCTCTAGAGATTTCATATTTCTTGACAACTTTTCGTATGGACCATTGATCCATTTGAACTTTCTCCAAAACTAGTTCTAGTGTTTTCCGCTGTATTGATAAATAAATCGACTTTTTTCAGAATTAAGTGTTCAATTCAATTCGATATCCGGCTTGAAGATCCTAGGTATATCAAGACTAAACACAAACGGCCGAGATTAGAAAACTGGTTGCCTCAATTCGGCTTCTCATTTCTTGACTTCATAAACAGGGGGCCAACTACTGAAAATCAAATAAATTTTGTAATTTTTTTCACAAATTTTTTTTATTTTGTACAATTATATTAATTTTTCGACAGCACTTATACCCGTATACGGAATTTTTCTAAAAACTCACTCGCGATTGATACTTTCGAAAGAAACCGGCAAACTAACATATTTATAGAAACAGCTTGATTCTAGAAATTTTTTGCACGGAAAGGAAGGAATCGTTATTTTTTTAAAAAATATTTTTGTTATCAATAACTACTCGTAATAAAATTCTGCGGAGGCTAACTATATGCCACCGGTCGAGTCACAGGTTACGGATAGTGAACGACCTTTAGATATAGAGGTTAGCCGCGAATACACGAATAAGCGGTCCCAGGCAGGTAGCGGGTGACCAGCCAGAATGTGAAAGGGCGTAGCGTTAGACAGCGCTGCATCTTGACAGAAAAACCCACAATGCCCGTAACTGGTACTGACAAGACGAGTTGATGCCGCAGTTTCTAAACAAAGAGCAAAGCAGTTACTTAAATTGAATAGAAAATGATAACGAATTATTACTGAGTGGGACACTGACCAAATAGAAAGCATGTCTCCTACTTGGGACTAGTCCAGGAGATCTTGCAAAAAAGAAGAGAAAAAAGTAGAACGTATTCTATGTCACTGTGACAGTCTCGCGAGACACTGACATCATCCATTCTCAATCACATATCCATTTACATCAGAGGTAGGCGTTCTACCCGCAAGGGACATACTGGCATAAGTAAGTATATTAATGCCAATCGCCTAAATGCATTCTTACTTTTAGTTAGGCCATATTAAGTTTCTCACAATAGACCTTATAGGATGGAGGGATTTTGGTGACTGGATCGCAAGAATCTAATTCCAATATCTCAAATTGCAAATTGTATCGAGTTCTGTGAATCAAGTTTTGCTGTATTTTAAAGTTTCGAGTAAAATTGTGAAATTTGTTTGAATTTATCCATTGTGCGCTGCGCAGATTTGTCAGTGCTATTTCGCATTGCTGTTGATGTTTTTTTTTTCTTGTAATTTTCTTTACTCTCACCATACTATTGTACGTACATGCGAAGTCAACGATGTCACCCCGACGTATAGAGCTCCAGTTTAGACAAAGCGCTGCGAAGAAGCAACGGTTTTGCAGCGAGCGATGAATTTCGTGTACGGTTTCGGGTTTGAGTTTGGTTGTTGTTTGTTCGTTCGGTCGGTTACGGGTTCGTTTTGGTTTTTTCATCTTAACAATTTGGTTTTGTTTGTGACGTGCGCGTGTTTCTGAATTATTCTGCACGTACTCGTCGGCAGCAACGGACGCATCGTCGAAAAAATCTTCATCATCGTCGTCGTCGTGTCGTTAGATACGTGTTGTTGTTGGTTTTTATATTAAGATTGTCGATTGTCATTCATTCCATCGGTCGTTCATTCGGTCGGTCGGTCGTTCGGTTGATCGTTTTGACTTAAAGTGAATTTCGTTCAATAAGTGCACTCCCTCCGCCCCATTCCCTAACGACGAAACGCATAACTGCCCTGGCACACAGTAATTGTGCTCCACCCCACCCCCAATACGGCCTTGCGTGCGTGTGTGTGTGATTGCGTATGCTTGCGAGGCAGCTGGACCTGCTTTGGCAATTTTAATGCTGACGTGCCGAAAGTGAACTTTTGCGACCGCAACGCATCACAACGTAACAGCATAACGCCGCAACGAACGTAACGCGTTTGACGTGCAAGTCAGATAAATTGAGTGGACGGGACGGACAAGCGCAGGCACGCGAATGTCGAGGATTCGATTGGAATTACTAATCTGAATTTTACGTCACGTGACACAAGCAGCGCGCGCAACACAACAATAACAATTTAAGTGTCAATAATAAAAAATAATAACAACAACAACAATTGCAGGACATACGCAATGCATCCTGCTTCTGCATTCCTGTGGAAATTACTCGAATAAAAGCAAAAGTGAATTTGGGAATAAAAAACCAATTGATTTAATTGAAAAAAGAAAAAAATAAAAACGTGAAAACTATAATTTTGTGCTTAGCGCCTCAAAATAGGCTACAGAAAATAACTGTTTTTTTTTTATACAATTCAAGAAGAATAGATATTTTAAAAAAACTTGAAGAATGAATATCTAAAATTTCTACTCACACATCTCACAACCACAATTTAACCTCAAATACACGCGCTCCTTTTTTTGGCGACATCATCTCCTTCTACTCAAAACTTATGCTCGACTCATCATTCACCATGTTGCCATATCAAGCTGTTGCCATGGATTATGCTGGCTATCAACGTCAGGCAACATCTGGCCATCCTGGTGGTCCTATGGGCACCATGGGTTCTCTAGGAATGCCGGGTGTAGGTGGTGGACCCTTTACGCATTCTTGGCTGGTGCCCACACAGGACTTATGCGCTGTGCCATATAACAAGATGCCAAATCAACATCAACCGGGTCTTGGTGGTATGCACGGTCAGCAGCAGCCCATTGAACCGGGGTCAGTAAAAGTTTAAATTTTGTATATATGTACATACGTACATATCTTTTTAAGAAATTGTATGTTAAACTTCGTGAAAGATAGAGAATGTTATTTCAGTGTTAGGAGGGATGAATTAAATACGCCACTAAGTTTGAAACATGTCTCAACTGGATCCCTAGTCACTACGGAATAGAGTTCAATGAAATTGCCGCCATAATCCGGCCCATGATAGAACTACATTTAGAACTCTTGAAAAAGTATTTTTTTACTATCTTTTAGAAATTGCTGAGGTTCACATAAAACTTTGCAATGCCTCCTAAGGTCTGACGTGGGATAAAAACCAAAATTAATTGCATCTACATCAGGGTGGGCCAATTTGCCAACTGACTTTGGCTACCCCTATGTGCCAGTTCATTCAATTCTAAGAAAAAATGCTTACGTTCAACTTCAGTTCAGCGCATTTTCGATTGAAAATTTTACCTTGCATTCATATATTTTTAATTTATATACATGCAAAATTTTCAGTTTTTTAAGGATTTTTCAAGCAAAATACCAACCCAAGTATTTTTGAGTACTGGGTTCCCGAATGTAACATTCATTCTTCACCAAGGCGCCATCTGGTGGCGGTTTTAGGAACTAAATTGTCAGTTATTTTCTATTATACCCTAAAACTGTCAGTTTAATTCGTAAAGCTGACACCAGATGGTGCCTTGGTGAAAAATGGATGTCAAATTCGAAATCCGAGTACTCAAAAACACTAGGATTGATGTTTTGCTTGAAAAAATCAATGAAAAACTTAAAATTTTCTTGCATATAAATTAAAAATAAATGAATGCAAGGTAAAGTTTTCAATCGAAAATGCGCCGAACTAAAGTTGAACGCAGAGGTATGGCTCCTTGGGCATTTTTTCTTAGAATTGAATGGACATTTTATATAGTTGGGTAGACGAAGTCGGTAAAACTTCTTCCATGCAATTTGTGCCCACCCTAATATACATATGTGTTAGGGTGGGCCGATTTGCAAGCTGACCTCGGCTAACCCCCTATGTGAAAGTTCATTAAATTCTAAGGATAAATGACAAAGGAACCATACATCTTCGTTTAATTTTAGTTCGGCGCATTTTCGATTCAAAATTTTACCTTGCATTTAATATTAAATGTCATAATATGAATTGGCTGGTATTCTGTCAACAATTAATGAAATTGGGTTCTGTTTACACGAAAAGTTTACTTAATGGTGTGGAATTGACGGTATTTACTTGAAAAAATTATATGGGTCAAATAACGGATAGTTATAACCCGGTTTCAAAATAAACGATTCATATTTTTACATGAATTTTTTCAAACAAAACACCAATTTAGGCTGCCGAATCTGACATTCATATTTTTTCCAAGGCACCATCTGGTCGCAGTTTTAGGAACTAAATTGACAATTTTTCTTATTTTAGACAACAAACTACCATCGATTATTTTGAAAGTGGGTCATAATAATCGTCTTTTTGACCGATATCATTTTTTCATATACATACCATCAATTCCACATCATCAAGTAGACATTCCGTGCAAGCAGAATCCAACTTTATTTAATTTTGACAGAATAGCAGCCAATTCATATAATGTCAAATTTGTATATATAAGATTTTTCAAAATGTAGTATAAAATTAAAAATAAATATTAAATGCAAGGTAAAATTTTCAATCGAAAATGCGCCGAACCAAAGTTGAACGGAGAGGTATGGTTCCTTTGGCATTTATCCTTAGAATTTAATGAACTTTCACATAGGGGAGTAGACGAGGTCGGTAAAATTTCGTCCATACAATTTGGCCCACTCTGATATGTGTGCCTGAAAAACCGCCACTGAAACCTTAACCTGAAGCCAATAACGGTGGCATAGTAAGCTAGACCAGGGCTTTTCCTCTATCACGACAGGATTTCAAACTAACCCGGCGCTATTTTGAGGCATATGTAGGGCTGCCAGATTCAAATTGGGTTTTGTCTGGACTTTTGAAGAAAAATCTGAAATTTTCTGGAAACTTGAAAATCTTTTGGCATTTGGATTTTTCTTGGCATAGAAATTTAAGTTTATATAAAAATAAAACATAAACATACATATCTGTGGACTTTTGACAAAACAACCTAGCTCGAAATTGGCCACTCTTCAAGAGAGCCTGAAAACTGATCAACTACTTTTCAATAATATGGCTCAATTTCGTTGATACAGCGTTGAATCTCCTCTTTCTATACATTTTTACTAATCTTAAAATGTCAGCTATCAAACTATTTTTTTCTTTTGGTTCATTACACTTCACCGCACGAATGGCGCTAAGTTCAAATCTTGCGTGAACTATGGGACACCCTTATATCTCTGGAACAAGAAATCATAGAGACTTGACGATTATACCAATAGAAGCGTATTTAAATTTTATATTTAGGGCTAAAATCCTGAGGAATTGTCTCATCTCAACTTAGGTTGTTTTGTCAAAAGTCCGCAGATATGTATGTATTTCAGTCTGTTATTTAAACAAAGCAGAACTTTCCAATAAGAGTACCGCTGAATTAAATTCTAGTACATCATAGTGCAGGTTCGAAATATAAATAAGCCTCTGATGCTCCCATACTTCGTCTTCATTGACAATTTTAATGTTTTATTTTTTGAAGTCCAATTTTATAGCAGAATTTTCTAACTTTTCAATTGTAGTAAATGCCTTTTAACTGTAGGCCAGCCAAAACTCAGAGTTGGTACATGAGAAAAACGATTATCATATCCTAAATATTATTTCAAATTTATATATTGGTGGACCTCATTATCTCCGAATTTTACGAAAATTTATTATATCAATGCATACAATAAAGCCAAACTAAGTAGTACTTATGTATTAAATTTTGAGCCCTGAAACTATACTTACCAAAAATAAAATATTGTTTAAAAAGTGTATCGAAAATCTACTAAGATTTAATTGAAATATTTGGAAATATTTCAAATTATTGGATTTTCCAAAATATTTATTTAAAGTTCAGTCGTAAGAGGTATTCTTCATGCTTCATTTCAAGGTGAAAAATTAAGATACGAAATGATATGGCCAATATCTCCAAAATTACAGAACTTATGGAGAAATAAATTGCAGATTCGAATTCAGTTGCTTAAAATCCATAAAAAAGTTGAATATTATAAATTTTAAAACACAAGTTCTTTTAATATTAAGGAAGTCTTTTTGGTTTGTAAAATTATTAGCATCAAAGAGAACATTTTGGTGCCGTGGGAGCGCAATTTTAAGCAAATTTTGGTGTTTCATACAAATTTGAACCTGTCTAATGTACAGTGTAATAAGTACGTAATAAGCAAAAACTGTCACTACCATGTATGTACATTAGACTGATTCAAAAAAATCGAAGGTTTTCAAAACCTCGATTTTACAATCTAAATGTCTGCATTAAGCCGAAAAATGAAGCCCCAAAAAATTTCAGCTCGATCTAAGCATTTTAACTGGTCGCTCAACGAGCATTTTGATTTTACATTTGAATAAAATTGAAAAATTCTTTGATTTTACCTATTAACTAGTGTAGGTCACTACAGAGAGATCTAAATGTTATGAGACTACGTGTTTTTATGCAAAATTTTATAACCTTTCAGAATCCGGCGTCAGAATTAAGATTGGTGGCTTATTTCGGGAGCTGTGAGCAAATTAGTGTCGAAAAACGTGGTTTTTGCGTAAATCGTAAATCATATTTACATACAATCAAAATGCTCGTTGAGCGACCAGTTAAAATGCTTAGATCGAGCTGAAATTTTTTGGGGCTTCATTTTTCGGCTTAATGAAGACATTTAGATTGTAAAATCGAGGTTTTGAAAACCTTCGTTTTTTTGAATCAGTCTAATGTACATACTGTTCGTCTTAACAGGTGCCGGTTGCAAACTCATAATAAATTTGTTTCCTGCTGTGAGGATCAAAAAATTTGTGATACCGTTATAAGGACATAAATACTACAAAGTGTCAAAATGTTATGGATAGAAAATAAAGCAATAAAAATTACACAAAAAAAAAAAAAAAATGACAAAAACCCTAAACAAAATTAAAAACCGCCTAGATGGAATCATTATTGATTCCGTGAAATACTAATAAGGACTCTATGTTTTTATTTTTACACATAACGGTGAGAAAATAATTGATCCTTACTATAGATAAGGACAATTCACACACACAATATTTTGAATTGTGCTGTTCTTAGCGAAAGATTAGCAGATTTTATTAGTGACAAAAAAGACACAAAGACATCAGTAGTATAAAATAAAGAACTAAGTATTTCGTCCTTTATTTATTAACACTTCATTGAATCTTATTGGCAAAATTTTGTTTATTCTTTCATATCAACATCTGATATCGAAATTGAAGAATTTCTTTTAAAACTAATCAGCTTACACATCAAAATACTATCAAGAGAAAGGATTAAAAAGCAAGAGGAACAATGTGAACTGTGTCTTACTTACTATTTCAGACTTAAATAATTGCACCCTTGTTGCTACATTAATGTCTTGCTGGTAGCAATA
The DNA here is from genome assembly GCA_951812925.1 of Calliopum simillimum. Lineage (NCBI taxonomy): Eukaryota > Metazoa > Arthropoda > Insecta > Diptera > Lauxaniidae > Calliopum > Calliopum simillimum. Next base: position 53,948,759 of record OX638371.1, on the reverse strand, counting down.
ACAACAATTAGTGCTTACATAGACATTTTAATATCGCAATGATAGTCCTTTGTATCCTTGTTTTTCTGTTTGTTTGTTATCTTCTTTGAAGGGCGAAAATTTGTGGTTTCTTTTACACAAGACTCCATTATGTTTTGCAATTTGGCAGTCTTCTTTAGCGCAATTTTCCTTAAGCGAATTAACTCGCATTTACACTCATAATTAGCGCTACCACATTAAGGTAATAACATAATTTTCAAGTGTTAAATTGCAATAAATTGTTACAAATTTGCACGAACACTGAAAACTCTGTAAGGGTTCTCTGTACATATACATTAGAGCGGGTAAAATTCTTTTGGCAAGTTGCATACCCCCTCACGGTATTTTTTGGATAATTTTAAGAATTTTTGCTCAAGAAACCATAACTCTTAAATAAATTTCTAGACTCCCAATTTTTCAAGTTATTTTCCCACAAAAATGCGATGAAATACAGAAGCGCCTTCTGGCGGCACTCAAAAATAAAAACAAATATCAATAATGAATTCCTCCAATTGAATTTTTCGTACAACATCTGAGTCACTTTTTAGAAAAAAACTACCTTTAAAAATTGGGAGACTCGCGATTCGTTTCAAAGGTATGGTTTCTCGGGCAAAAATTCTTAAAATGCTCCAAAGAACACCGTGAGAGGCTACGCAACATTGACATTTTCGGCCCCCTACAAATTGATCCACCCTTATATACATATATCTCAAGGTCATAATATTTATAAAGATTATGAGGTTACAATGTGAGATATTTTAGTTTTCAACCTGTCCTCATTCGGTTCTCTTTATTTTTTATTAAAGTACACAACCCTCCACTCCCCTCGGACTCGTTGCGTTCACATAGGAAGGTTAAAAAATATAAACCTTATTTTCGAACACCTTGTACAAGTCGCTCATTGACTACAAGAACGGCACAAGTCAAAAGTTTTTTTTTACGTTTAAAGTTTTCAATTGAAAGTTATTCTGTTCTCAAACCGTTTTTTGAGTTGTGGCGTTCTTATAGTAAATGTGTATGTGATGTGTATGTGTAAGCTTACCATCTCTACTGAACTTTTCAGGAGTCTCCTCATTTTTTATCTGGTCCCCTGATTGAATCTACTCCTGAATTAGCTCTTGATTTCTGGCCGAATGACTGAATGAACGAAATTTAACCGCCAAAAAATTTCTAAAGGAAAAAATATGCCAACAGAAGAGCGTTGGGTCGAAATATACGTATTCACTCGCGTGATTAGAGAAGACGTTCGCATGAAAAAATATCGTTTCAGGAAATATGCGACTTTAAGGAATCAATGTTGTACGAAAAAATTACAGGATATGTACAGTGGCAAAGCTTATGTATGGCGACAACCAAACACTGGTGTCGATTTTAGTGTTTATCAATGGTAAAATGGATGATTTTGGTTACCTTAACATTTGAAACATGATATTGAAGATAGTTTTGCATTTTTCCATTATAAAGACCCGGAGCATTCTTTCCATGTAGCGCAATTATGGTTGATACAAAACTGTCCAAAGCTATTGGAAACGCGTCCTCAATCACCTGGCATCAACGTGATATAAAATTTATGGACCGAATGGAGCAAGAAGCTCTACAGCAGGACTATCCGTAACGTAACTCAGATTAAGGAAGAATTGGTCAAAGAATGGCATGATATTCAACCGGATGTTTGCTCAAACTTTATAAAATCCATGAAAAATAGTTCGCAAGCTGTTATAAATGCAAATGGACTATCAACAAATTATGGAAGTGCCAAATTTTAATATTACTTTTTAGTGTCCGATTAAACGTTTGAGCTCTAAAAAGTGAGTTTTTTGAATTATCGCTAATAATATGCATTTAGAACAACATTTTTTTAGTTTTGTTGATACCGATCAAAACTACAAAAATAAATAAAGTTAACTGCATCTTTTTTTTCCAACTGAAATCTCCTATTTCTTTATACTAAGCACTAAAAAGAAGCTGTCCGGTTAGTCGTTTGAACCACTGTACATAATTAAGAATATTTTGAATTGATTCAAAATCGAAAGCTGGAAATTGTGGTTTTCACTCAAATAAGTTAGCAACTTAAACTATGTGCCATTCTGGAAACGGTTTGTAAATGGTTGACTGGGGAGTTTTGCGTTTCTCAAACAATGACTAAACTATAATAAAATTATATAAAAGATATTAGAAAAACCCTTTCTGAGAACTTTCCCATGGACAATCAATATTTGCTGAATAAATTTGTAAGACTATATAGGGCACTTCAAACGAGAAACATTGTTTTGGTGGCAGCAATAAACTTTGCTTTGGTAAGCGGAACTTCGGGTATTGTGGTGTAGTCGTTTAAGTGGTATAGTCGCATATCTCCAGTTTGGATGGTATGTGGACGGCATGTAATTTTTTCGCCTAGAAAACAGGAAAAACCCGGGATGTATTCGAGCCATGCATCAAATGTGACCGTCTATTGGAAAAGCTACCTTACCTTGACTCACAAAATTTAGCAGTACAGCTAAAAATAAGAGATTGGGTCAAATTTACCGGTTTTCAGTTTAAGGTGGAATTCAGAGCTTAAACATATTCCGAACATTATACAACTGATTTGAGGTCAATTATCAAATAACAAACACCAATTAAAGTGATCTTACCGAACCAATACCCTGTAAAAATTGATATCTACAAATTTGAAATTTCATTTTACGATTTCGAAATGCCATAACTCAGCCAATTTTTGGAGTTTTCCAGTGTCATTTCATTGAAAATTGTAAGTATTTTTAGAAAATACAAAAAAACAAACTGTTTTTTATTTTGTATAGATATGGTACCTTTTCCACTGGACGGTCAGAAATATAGTTTTTCCTCGGTCAAATCAACGAAACATGTGATGGCGTATGGTGGATTTTTTAAAAAAATGCGTTTATTTTCTTTAAAAAAAAATTAGTTTTTGTGGTAGTTTTATGTATATTCGGGTAAGGTCAATACAAAATTTTAAAAAATAAGTGTTTACGAGTGCTTATTTACAATGTTTTCCAGTAAATTTTTATGTCTCTGTTATTTTAGAAATGGGCAAATGTGGTACAGTTGAAGGCGGCTAATGTGATATTGGAATATTTTTTGTTATTCATAACTTTATTTAATTGATAAGTATATATTTTTTTAAAAAGTATGACAATGTTAATGTGAATTTATTTTACACTTTTCAAAATTGATATTGGTTAATATGGTATAGTATGCCCCATTTCCCTACCTATATATACCACATTTCCTGTCCATTTTTCGTGTGCAGGTTTTTGACATATGCCAGATTTTGCTCTATAACTTCTTCTTTTGAAATTGTACACATTTTTTTGAAACACATTCCGTAGCCAATACTTCACTAATCAGCATAAAAGGAAGGATGAAATTGATTCAATGGTTTGCTTGAAAATTCCAAAAAGCAAATACATACCTATACCACAATACTAGAACTTCCCTTATTACCTTAAAACTGGTATAATTAAAACAATCTTCGACTTTTAACCAATTGAACATAATGATCTTTAGTATTTAAAATCTGTTAATAATGCTTCCATAGATGTACTTAGTACGTAGTATTCCTTTACACTTAATTTTCCAAAGATTTGCAAAACTTCATATTGAAGCTGCACAACGCTCATTGACACGCATGCCTCTCGTATCACTCATCCAGCACCTGATGCACGATGCAACACCTCATTTATCTCTGGTATAAAATGACAATGAAAAAATGTTGCTGATGAAATGCTGTCAACACAAATACACACAATAGCAATATGTTTTTGTATTATTAGAAAAATTTCTATCAAGATACAAAAAAAAAACATAATGTGACCATAGTGCTGCATTATCCGTACATGAAAAATTGCAGCCAATTTATTTAAGTTTTGACTTCTTTTGTCGGTTTTGAACAAAATTTCTAGAGTGATGCACAATTTTTTCTTTTTTCTTTCAACTACATAAGACAGTGTAAATAAAATGTGAATTGTCTTCGGGATGAGTAATTTTTTTTCCCACCAACATAAAGGAAATTTAAAGAAAATAAAGCTAGAAAAATTGCCCTTTTTCTGCGTTACAAATTTTAAATTTTTCATCTTTATTTTAACATTTTGAAGAAAATAAAAAAACCGCTTGTGAAAAAAAAACCAAGCTCGGCAGTAACAAGTTGAAGAATAAACATGCTGTTGTTATAACAAATTACCGCAACCAAGTTTATCTTTTTGTCAACACTGAGCGGATCTTGCAAAGTTAAAGAAACGTCTGTCGGTCTGTCTGCCTTTGTTGCTGAAGTGTTGCGCGCTTGAATAAAAAGTAGCAACCGATGCGCATGTGCAGCAGACTTGAAGCTTCGTACACTAAAAATAAAAAAAAGGTAGCCTCCCTCAAATATGCAAAACGTTACTAAGACACACTAAAACTGTTAATTTAACCTTATGGAACGCTATAATTGTTAATTTCCCGACAAGAAAGAGGTTCAGGTTTAGATCCGATTCGGATCAGGCTTATCTGAAAAATGATCAGGAACGAGTCAGGCTTTCTGATCCGACAATGACAAATAAACGTCACACCTCATATGAAACGGACTTGATCCGTATGAGCGGATCCGATCCAGATCCCATAAAGTTTTCAGGAACGGATAACGATATATCAGGTCCTCATCAGAAATGTTATATATTTATTAGTGAGGATCGAATCGTATCCATGCAAATAAATTTTCATTTCGTCCGGCCATAAAATGCTGCCCTAAAACATTTTCTAGCATTGATTAATGTGTTTGATTTTACGTATACATTTGTTATAATATAAACATGATAGCTAAAATGTGTTTGAGAAAACTTTCTGTGGTCGTTTTGATATGGAATATGTATTACAAAAGCATTGGATGAGATGAATTAAATTCCTTACTACGATTTAGTTTGGCAAATTTGATTTCAATAACGCACTAAGACTGTAGTAAGATTTGGTATCAGATCCTGATGAGGAACTGCTCAGATGGCCGTATGAAGGAATGCCTGATCCGGATCTGATCCTAATCCGGAATTCCTCAACTAATTTCTTGTCGGGTTAATATGATAGAAATGTTCGTTTGTTGAATGTTTGTATGTTAAATTAAAAGTTTTCGCATGTAACGCTGGATTAACATTTTAAAGGTTTTAAATTGACGGTTTGGCATGTTAAATTAACATTTTACAAATTATTGGAAACTATCCTTTAATGTAGTTGATTATTGTAGCTTAAAACCCACTAAAACTGTGACCAGAGTACATTTACATACATTTAATAATAAATTTTTCATTCTAAAGTCACTTCTAAGACTTTAGCTAATACAAGTTCTGTTTTGACTGTGGTCGTGACCTAATATTCAGCTACATATAAGTAATAATCATAGCAAACTGTGAGATATGGTTTCATTCACAAAAGCGTTCTAAAAGCGCTCTAAACCAAGTTCGCTATTGAATTTCTTTTGTTTTTTCTGTACTGTGCTTGTCGTCTGGGGTCGGTTTCATCTACAGTCTGTCGGCGTTTTATGCTTTTGTAAAAAGTATCTCATAGTGCTCATCACGATCGGTATCTACAAGATAACTTCATAAGAAAAGTCGGCTTTAAGTTGTAATAATTTTTATTTTTAGGTAGGTAGGTTTGCTGTCTCTTCTGATTTCTACTAAACAGCTGCGAGAATTTTAAAATTTATTTTATTGTTTATTTTTAAATGATTATCACAATACTTTTATGCTTCTTTCGTAACTTCTTTTTCATTTTCTTTCTTTTTCACGCTTGAAAATTGTGCTTAATTGATCTTTATCTCAGTTTAGCTTGAAGTTTTATGCGTAAAATCTTTTTTATTTTCTTACATTCAACAATTAAAATGAAGCATTAAAAAATATTTTTGTAACATGTGCTTGCCACGGGCCAAAATATTAAAAAAAAAAAACAAACCAGCTACCATAATAATTTTTGTACTCATGATGTTGTGATAGCTTTTTGATATTGTCCTAATTTAAAAGTAAAAATTATGCTGAGTTACTCAAATGATGTTATAGTTTTTCGCTTTATATTTTGTGTAAATTGAAGCAATATTATTAGCACATTTTTTTCTTTTATATTATGCCAAAACATGTTGTTTTTTTTTTTTTCAATTCCTTAACCATCTACCTAGTCCCGATATACATAAGTATCCCTCATTGCAAGAAAATCGTTTTTGATCTTCGATTTTAAATCTCTATATATGTGAGCACAATTTTCTTGTCGGTTTTTGTACTACCGACACCGTTCGAGGCCTGTGGCAAATTAATTGAAAGGAGCTCTCCTTCAATGTAAAAAAAACTCAATTTATTATGAAGTTAGTTTATTGACTGTTTTTTATTGCTTGTATAGTACTAATGAAAGTACCAACGCGCTTTTTCTAAATTGAAGTATGATAATTTTATATTGAACTAATTAAACAGTCATTTTTGCAATTTTTCAACAACAGACGAAAGCAAGTGTTAACATGGAAATTGATTACATATGTTTCGGCTACTTCCACATACATATTTATATATTTTCATATATAAACATGTATATAGCCTCATCAGATCAGTTTTAGTTAAATCTTGCCAGAAACCGTACTCGAACCCGTGACTCCGGTTTTCTAATGAAAGATAACGCGGTGCTTAAGCGATTGTGCTATAGGCCACGAGTAAATTGGCAATTTTTCACAACAGACGGCGCTAGTGAGCCTTATGAGTTATGCATAATGGCGATCCTGCTCAGAGAGTTTACTCGTGGCCTATAGCACAATCGCTTAAGCACCGCGTGGTGGAAGTGGAAGTAGCCGAAACATATGTAATCAATTTCCATGTTAACACTTGCTTTCGTCTGTTGTTGAAAAATTGCAAAAATGACTGTTTAATTAGTTCAATATAAAATTATCATACTTCAATTTATTTCTATTTATACTTCGATATAATTTTAAGATCGATTTTGAAAAAAATAACGATTTTATTTCTAGTCAAAACTTAAATTAGTAGGGTAAGGGTGAAAATATTGACCACCAATCTTTCTTTTTTAAATAAAACTCAAAAAACATAAAACAAAACAATTAATTTTATGTCATTCATTAAAAGAAAGAATTCACCTTTATTCTGATTCACTTTTGGATAAAAAATTTGCTGTTTTCCGGTTAAGTTTTCTTTGGTGGTTAGACCTCAATATGTTCAACGGAAGTCCATGACTACAAGGTTGTTGACTAGAATCAAACAAATTTTAGGTTAACCGTAATCTAAAACGTCTTTCTATGAAATTTTAAACTAAGTACAAATAAAGGGTTCTTAATTTCAATTTCAATTTTATTGGTAGTACCGTAAGACACAAGTCTCATAAAGTACTTTTTTACATATTTGGAAAGTTTTAAAAATTATTTACTTAGAATATAAAACTTAGGGCCAATTTCACAGTGTGAGCTTAAGCGTAGTTTATCTGTTGAGTGGAGTTTAACTAAAAATTTTATTTTCACAGTCATTTGAATTTAAGGGCCGCTGAAGCGCCAGTCATTCGACGCTCAAGAAAGTTAGGGCGGTTTATGTCGCAATTGACATTGTCAAAAAAATAAAATAAATTCAAAATCAAAAAATTAAAATTAAAATTTCAAACATAAACGAAAATTTCAAATTTAATAGAAACAGAAGATTTTTTGGTTTCTGACTACAAATATGCTTATTCGAAAATTTGATGAACATTCGCGTGGATTTGTTAAATTGGGTAATTGCAAATTGCGATGGTGGCTTGACATGGACATTCACGAAATTACCACTTTTGTACTTAGCATTGCGCTTGGAAGAAGTCAATCAAAACTTTGCGTACTAGAAATTCACTAAACTGTTTATTGATGAAGAGAAGCTGCAGGGGCATGGAGACGTATTTGGCTGATGCTTCTGACGTAGCAGCTAAAAGAAAAGCCAATGTTAAAACGGAATTACAATTTTGTGGCCTCAAATTTCAATTTGGAGTTTTCTAGCTCGTATATTTAAGATAAGTAATTTCTTAATGCCATGGATGAAATATGTAAATTCTTCATGTTAAATAAACATATTTAAAATAAAAGATTTCATGAAAATGTTACAAAAATGAATAAGATAAGCATGCAGCAAATTTCTAATAGAAGTTTTTTATAAGTTCATTGAAATATTTTGCAAATTGTAAACAATATTAACGTCAAATTTGTTCAATGTTCTACCTGTATTTTCGGTTTGTGTCTTTGCTAATGACAAATGTGAGCTAGTCAACTGTGAAATTGGAAATTATTTAAGGGCCGCTTAAGCTACACTAACGGTTTAGCTAAGCTAAAGCTTAAGCTGACACTGTGAAATTGGCCCTTAAAGTATAAAAATAAGTAAGAGATGAATTTAATTGATTTAAACTATTAAAAATATAGATTAAAAATATTAATAGCAATGAACAAAAGAATAAAATAAAAACTAAAACATTGAAAAACTACAATGAACAATCAATTTGAAATATTGTAAAACCTTACGACTGCCTTTTTAAAACACAATTTACGATTTTCTGTTTTTATATCCCTTGGTAACGAATTCCACAATACTTCAAAAAAGAAGTAACAAATTCAATGGACAAAATGTTTAATTTTAACTACCTTTTTAGAAATACTTAAATCCCAATTTTCGAAATGTGTTGTTATAATTTAACCCACAAATGGTAACGCTTTCAATCCTTTGATAGTAGTATTCATTCAATTGAATGAATATTTCCCGAAACCCACTTATTTCAAGCTAAATATCTATACTCTAATTTGTAAGATTTTTTTATAATTTTCTTTATTTCTTTAAAGGGGTGTAAAATACGATCAACAATTTATTTTTTTTCTCCACTACCTTTACAATTTATAGTACAACGCATAACATTGCCAAACAAATTTCGATTAATCAATTTTATATTAAATTCTTAGAAAAGCACAACTTGCTACATATTTCCCTTGAGTTCAAAATTAGCAGCAATTTGCTACTAATTAGTTACGCTTCATTTATCGCAAGTTATCAGCTTCACTGGTAAAAATTTAAATTTTTTTCTGTTGTTTCAAAGACAATCAATCAATAGAAAATCAATTGTTTTCAAATTGCTGTCAATACATAAAGCGACGGTAGATGTTAGACATAAAATTTCTTGAACTGTTTGTTGTTTCTGCTATTTAGGGTGACAGTGATGAAAACATGTTTACAACGGAAAATTTACTTTTTACACGATATATGAACATACTAACTTCAACATATACTGCTACCATTATTCATTTCATCAAAGAAAATGTTAACATGGATGTCATTTGTCCATTGTTCTTTATTTGTAGGTAAAGGGAGGTCACAATGCAATTGATAAATGAAGTAATGTTTATGGCGAAATCCTGAGCGTCTTGCAATTGAAAAGTGAACAAATTACAGTTAACACTGTGTGACATTTCTCATTAGGTCTAAGAGGTTGATATATATACTCGTAATGCTAAACATTTTGAATTCCGAAGTTCCGAAGTTCCAAAAAAAGATTGAGCTTAAAGAACGAAAAAGTTTGGATTGAATTATGCCAATATTCGACAAAATGTATTTGGGTAATTACGTGGTAACTCGCGTTACGTGCAAAAAGGTTTTTATAGACTTTAATGAAGGTTTTGGACTCAAGACCAATACACGCCTGTCCTGTGGGTGATTTGAATAAAATTTTCGAGTACCCCATTTTTTTTACGGAATTCTGTTAAACATCGTATTTCAACATGTTTTCAATAAAAAATTTCAAAATCCTTAGAGCACTTCGGAAATGATCGGCTAACGAACGATTTCCATGTTGCTTTAGCCGAAGCAAATAAGGATATTTCTGAAAAATAGTTCCAAATGAATTTTTTTTTTTCCGTAATCGTATTCACTAATGCATAAAAACTAATGTGTGAAAAGTACATTGCAAAATCGTAGGCCCAAAAAAAGTTATTCAAGGTCAAAAGTTGCGAAAATACATTTTTTTCAATTATTTCGCTTACGGCTGCAATTACGAAAAAATAGTGATAGCCAGTTATTTACTGAGTCAACAGTTGTTTAGCCTCAATGATTTACTACGAAAAAGCCTCGCATATTTTTTTTCTATTGCTCATGGTTTAGGAGGTATGTCAATTTAAAAAGCTTTAAAACTTCGCGATATTTATATGTTGTACTTTTTAAATTGCGATAACTCTCGAACGACTAATCGGACAAAAAAAGTAAATGTATACTTGTTTGTAGAAAATTATAATTCCTACAAACCATTCTCAGGGCTTTTTTTCGTACGACCTATGGTTTAGGAGATATTTTACACGAACAGGACAGGCGTGCAATACTAATTTTGCTCATCAGTAGTAACTACCAGGTCCATACAATCGCAAATAGATCGTTATAATTTGATACCTATGTTTAAATACTTCTTTTGTGACTAGAAAATCCGATATTTACGAATGCCAAACCTTAAATTACGCCCTTGATAGCCATATTTCTTCAAATCAACATTAATTTGGATATGGTTGAAGGTTGAAAAGCAATGATAAGTTTTGCTATACCGTTTTTTATCTGTGATGACATTTTCAGTACAATGTCACTTTTTTAGTACATTCGGGCTCTGAAAAGTACGCAAGGACAACGGATTGCTTTTCAGTAGCTTTTCCGAAGCTCTAGTTACCACTTAGTGCTGAAAAGTATTTGAGTAAAGCGGAGTGATTTACAGTCCATTCAGAAAAATGTATTTATTAAAAAGAAATAACGTTGATTAATTTATCTTAAACTAATTAATTTTTTTTTTTTTTTTTCAATTAATAACAAGGTTCTAACAATGAATTTTGGAGAAGTGGACCAAAAAAACTATACATGTTTCTGCGTTTTGATAGTTTACGTCTGAATTTTTATAAGGGGGAGTCAAAGTTTTCCACTTTTAACACATTCTTGTGTTAAACTGACATGTTAAAAAATGCTCGGAATGAGTCGTGTTATTTCTTAAATTTCGCCTTGAGTCAAGATTTATAAGAAAAATAATATACTCATATAAAACTTGACATCAACCATAGTTATATAAATCATTATTTTCCTTTAACTTCAAATATAAAGATAATGCATTCGTGTATTGCAATATTTTTTAACAGTTATTTCTGCTCAAAGATGGCAAAAGCTGTTATCGAGCAGTTTTTGTGAAAATGAGTTATGTAGTCCAGGGTATTGTTCTCGGTGAGATCTAAAGCTGGCAAAATCAGATTTGCTCTAGGTCTGGTAGTTCCTCAGAAAAAACTTTTTTTTTTTTTGTTATACAAAAAAATATCATGTCAATTAAAAATTTATGTCGTTTTCTTTTCTCAAAAAAATGTTACACTTTTTCTGCCCCGTGCAAAGGCTGTCAAAATATTATGTTCTTTTCTAAAATTTTCTAAAAATTGTTGCCCTCTGAGCAGGCAAAAGTGTAACATTTTTACACTTTTTTCAATCGACGGGGTGAGAATTTTGAATTTTGATTTTTAACAAACAGATGATATTGAAAGTTTTTATTTGGTTTTTTTTATATACAAACATTCCATTTAGTGCAGGCAAATTAGGTAAAGACAGGTATTCATTTCTAATTTTGTTGAACATGCACCGATTTTGATCCGACAGGGCTCATTTTGTTCGTAATAAAATTTTGAACAAAACCAACACATTAGTTTTTTCCGGCCTTTCCCCAAAATTTCTTTAGTCCCCCGTGAACCCTCAAAATCGGATAAATTCAATAAAACTGTTCTAAAATGCTTAAAAATGGAAAGTTATGCAATTCACGGGGTTCTGTAGATTGCTGAATCCAAATATGATGTTGGAAAATGAAAAAACTCAAAATGGCGCCCGGAAAACTGCGTACATAGTCATTTTAAGCACCAAAAATGGGAAAAAATCGTTACAGGGGGTTTTAGCCTAGAAGTCTTGTTACATTGAATGAATTTAAACGGTCGGTGTGGGATATTGTTTTTTTATACTATAAAAAGTAAAGTTTACCAACAATTTTTTTGTGTTTTTGATTTGTTTATTATTTAAGCAATAATTACAGTGGTTCAAACGACTAACCGGACAGAGCGCATAGCTTCTTTTGAGTGCTTAGTATAAAGAAATAGGAGATTGCAGTTGGAAAAAAATAATGCAGTTAATTTTATTTATTATTCTAGTTTTGGTCGGTACCAACAAAATAAAAAAAATGTTGTTCTAAACGCATATTATTAGCGATAATTTAGAAAAACTCACTTTTAGAGCTCAAACGTCTAACCGGACACTAAAAAATAATATTGAAATTTGGCACTTCCATAATTTGTTGAAAGTCCATTAGCATTTATAACAGCTTGCGAACGATTTTTCATGGATTTTATTAAGTTTGAGCAAACATCCGGTTGAATGTCGTGCCATTCCTTGACCAATTCTTCCTTAAGCTGAGTTATGTTACGGATAGTCCTGCTGTAGAGCTTCTTGCTCCATTCGGACCATAAATTTTATGTCACGTTGATGCCAGGTGATTGAGGAGGGGTCTACAATAGCTTGAGACAGTTTTGTATCAGCCATAATTGCGCTACATGGAAAGAATGCTTCGGGTTTTTACAATGGTTACATGCAAAATTCTCTTCAATACCATGTTTTTTAGCGTTTTGCATAACATTATCTTTCGAAATGTTAAGGTAACCAAACCCATCCATTTAACCATCGATAAACACTAAAATCGCGACACCTACAATGGAATTATAGCCCCAACGCACTACAAAACCGCCCTATGTTTCACTGTAGAACGAATAATTTTAATATTAATTTCAGTGTTTGGTTGTCGCCATACATAAGCTTTACCATTTAGAAAAATGGGAATAATTACAAGAATATGTGTTATTTAAGGTCTTATTTAACGACCAAAGAAATGTTTTTTGTGTGATTCCAATGGCAAAGCTTATGTATGGCGACAACCAAACACTGAATTTAATATTAAAATTATTCGTTCTACAGTGAAACATGGGGCCGTTTTGTAGTACGTTGGGGCTATAATTCCATTGCAGGTGTCGCGATTTTAGTGTTTATCGATGGTTAAATGGATGAGTTTGGTTACCTTAACATTTCGAAAGATAATGTTATGCAAAACGCTAAAAAACATGGTATTGAAGAGAATTTTGCATGTAACCATTGTAAAAACCCGAAGCATTCTTTCCATGTAGCGCAATTATGGCTGATACAAAACTGTCTCAAGCTATTGTAGACCCCTCCTCAATCACCTGGCATCAACGTGACATAAAATTTATGGTCCGAATGGAGCAAGAAGCTCTACAGCAGGACTATCCGTAACATAACTCAGCTTAAGGAAGAATTGGTCAAAGAATGGCACGATATTCAACCGGATGTTTGCTCAAACTTAATAAAATCCATGAAAAATCGTTCGCAAGCTGTTATAAATGCTAATGGACTTTCAACAAATTATGGAAGTGCCAAATTTCAATATTATTTTTTAGTGTCCGGTTAGACGTTTGAGCTCTAAAAGTGAGTTTTTCTAAATTATCGCTAATAATATGCGTTTAGAACAACATTTTTTTTATTTTGTTGGTACCGACCAAAACTAGAATAAGAAATAAAATTAACTGCATTATTTTTTTCCAACTGCAATCTCCTATTTCTTTATACTAAGCACTCAAAAGAAGCTATGCGCTCTGTCCGGTTAGTCGTTTGAACCACTGTATAAAAAGTTAACACAACTCAAAATTAAAAATATTTGTAACATTTTGCAAACCATTTTTTCTAAACTAATTTGAGGTCGCTGAACACGAAAAACCCAATTATTTTTTTTTTCCTTGCGGCCGTTACCGAGTTATTCGTTAATTTATATTTTCGAGGTTATAGCTTCATATACATCAATATATTTCTATGACGCCAAGTCTGATCAATTTTATTTTTCCACGTTTACAAGGAGTGATTAATGGCGCTTCTAACAAGTACACCAATGATCATGCTTCGAACAAAATTGACTGAGCTACAGCAGGAAAAAGTTTAAAATTTCACAAATTTTTGAAATTTTTCACATCAACTTTAAATTAAACATTTGGTTTTTGGCATATAATTTTTTTTAATACTTGTTTTTTAGTGATTTTATTAAATGGCGCATATAATTGCAAACATTTTAAGCCTATGTTGAGCAAAATCGAATGAAATTTCCAAAAGATATTAAGGTTTTAGTGCAATAAGGAAGATATGAGAATTTTCGAAATGTTCGGCCTGAGTCAACAGATCCAATTTTTCAGCCTCCAGATAGGACACCCTACACTAATTGAACACTTTGAAGATGTTTTAAGTAACTTCTAACCATTCTCTGTAGAAGAACATTGCGGATTGTATCAAAAATATTAATTTTTGAAAGAAATCGAAATTTCCCTATTGCACTAAAACCCTAATATCTTTTGGAAATTTCATTCGATTTTGCTCAACATAGGCTTAAAATGTTTGCAGTTATATGCGCCATATAATAAAATTACTAAAAAACAAATATTACAAAAAATTATATGCCAAAAACCAAATGTTTCATTTGAAGTTGATGTGAAAAATTTGAAAAATTTGTGAAATTTTAAACTTTTTCCTGCTATAACTCAGTCAATTTTGTTCGAAGCATGATCATTGGCATACTTGTTAGAAGCGCCATTAATCACTCTTTGTAAACGTGGAAAAATAAAATTGATCGGACTTGGCGTCATAGAAATATATTGATGTATATGAAGCTATAATCTCGAAAATATTAATTATCGAATAACTCGGGAACGACCCCAAGGAAAAAAAAAAATAAATGCATTTTTCGTGTTCAGCGACCTCAAATTAGTTTAGAAAAATGGTTTGCAAATTGTTACAAATATTTTTAATTTTGAGTTGTATTAACTTTTTATAGTTATTGCTTAAATAATAAACAAATCAAAACCACAAAAAAATTGTTGGTTAACTTTACTTTTAATAGTATACAAAACAATATCCCACACCGACGATTTTTTCCCATTTTTGGTGCTTAAAATGACTATGTACGCAGTTTTCCGGGCGCCATTTTGAGTTTTTTCATTTTCCAACATCATATTTGGATTCAGCAATCTACAGAACCCCGCGAATAGCATAACTTTCCATTTTTAAGCATTTTAGAACAGTTTTATTGAATTTATCCGATTTTGAGGGTTCACGGGGGACTAAAGAAATTTTGGGGAAAGGCCCGAAAAAACTAATGTGTTGGTTTTGTTCAAAATTTTATTACGAACAAAATGAGCCCTGTCGGATCAAAATCGAAGCATGTTCAACAAAATTAGAAATGACTACCTAATTTGCCTGCACTAATTGAATTCAAATTTATTAAATTAAATAAAAACAAATGTCACAATTGTAAGAGAAAATTTATTTTGTGATTTGTATAGAGTTTTTTGTTCTATTCTTATTTAAAAAAATGTAACATTTTATCAGGGTAGAGGGCAAAACTAAAAAAAAGTTACACTTCAAACATGTAACATTTTTTTAGAAAAGAAAATGCTATTAAATTTGCTCTCCTGAAAAATTATAAAATCATGCGATTGCAGCTTTTGCCATCTTTGCACAGAAATAACTGTTAAAAAATATTTGAAATATCGAAATTAACCATTAAAAAGTTTCTAAAAATTATTTTTGTGTGAATTTTAAACGTTAAAGCAGGTTGTATAGAATTATTGAAATCATTCGGAATTACCAAGCTACTTATACAAATTTTTAGCTAACTTAAGCGAGAAATACATAAAAAGTATGCATGCATCAAGAATTGTCAAATTGAAGTAAAATACATGTCTGCTTATGAGAGCGCCCAGATAGAAAGTATGCTCTCGCTTTATTGATTAATTTTATTGATCTTAAATTTAAATTATTTTAATTATACTTTTTCAGAATCTTAGAACTTCGCAAGGAAAAATCACGTGACGCAGCGCGTTCACGACGTGGTAAAGAAAACTACGAGTTCTATGAATTAGCGAAAATGCTTCCATTACCTGCAGCAATAACAAGTCAACTGGACAAGGCATCGATCATAAGACTGACGATAAGTTACTTAAAGTTAAGAGATTTTTCGGGACACGGTGATCCACCATGGACGCGTGAAAGTTCCAGTAGCAGCAAGTTAAAAAGTGAGTACAATTTTTCACTATCCAAGAAATAATTTAGTAAAAAAGGTCCAACTTAAAAAAAAAAATACTCTTGACAATAATTTTTATCAACAACATGGCTGTCTTGTGGCAGAACGTTTTTAATAAAAAAAAATATATGTATGCGCCATTTAAAGAAAGCCAACCCACACATATCGAGTACACATGGCTCTGAAAGACAGGCATAGCAAGAATGTTGAAAAGACACTTAAAAAGAATTTGAAAATTTACATATGCACACCGCCATTTAAAAATGGCCGAACACCAAACGAGCGAAGTATTAAATAAAGAAAATTTCAAAAATTAAAATAAAAGGAAATCATTTTTTATTTTGTTTTCATTGAATGGCGTTGTCGCATGAATTTTAATTAACTGTCACAAAAGTAAAGGAACATAGAAGAGAGAAAAGGAATTACCAGTTAGTATGAAGATATGTAGGTAGGCAGTTACACGAAGAAAAATGCTACAAGAATAACAACTTTGCATTGAGCATAAAAGAAAAATAAACAAAATGTAAACAATTGCACCTGTCCGACCTCTACACAGAGAAAAAGATTTTCATGTGTACCAATATCAAAATTTGGGTATATACATATAACAAATAAAAAATATATATGGGCAAAATAAATTCTGTGTCAAAAAGGTAAAAAAACTTAAGTCAACTTTGGTAAAAGTTCAATATTCAATAAGTGTTTGGTTAAATTACTCGTTGTTTTTGGAAATTATTAAGAGCTAAATAAGCATTATAAAACATCCAAATATGAAAGTGTACTTTTGCCTAGAACTAATAAAAAATTGAGATTATTGCCGCAGATTATTGTCGGAATTCGCAGGAAACAGTTTTTAACTCTTTTCTTCTTTTTCCCGCCCTGACAGCAAAATCTGTTTGTATTCAGTGCTTGCAGTAAAGTTTTACTTTTATGCTTAGCTCTGTAATTAAACATTAAAATCGATTAAAATGCAATAAAAAAATAATAATTTCATTAACCATTCTGTTGGCGCAGAGCGTAATTGAAATTAATCTCTTATTTGTGTTTGTTTTAGATTATTTTTTCAAATTTATTTGACATTTCCCACAATAAAGGAACACGTGAAATCGAAAAGATTTCTCTTACTCTTTTTTCTATGTTTCTCTATTCCTGCATGCGGGAAAATAGAATTTTCTGCTCTGCTCTAACTCATGAAATTTCAACTAACTGTTTCACTTACACCTGTTCCTGCATTGATTGTGGATAGGGCATAACTCCAATTTTGTTAAGTCGCACAGTGGTCGGAAAATCGAAAAAGCTGGCCAAAGTCCTCAAAGTCGGTAATAAGGGGTTTTTGATGATGCTGATTACGAATCCGAAATCCATTTTTACAAAAACAAAATGGCGGATCCTCAATGGTGCATAAATAATGCCTAACCAAATATATTCTCACAAAAGTCGTTAATTTGAGGATTGTGATGATGCTGATTACGAATCTGAAATCTATTTTCCAAAAAAACAAAATAGCAGATGCAAAATGATAAACTAAATACTGCTAAGCTGCAATTATTACCACCAAAAACGGTGCATGGGAGTTTCAGATGTTTCTAATAACGAATCTGAAATCTAGTTAACGAAATAGAAAATAGTGGAATAAGAAGTGAGTTATTGGGGTTTTTGAGGTCGCTAATTGGAAATATGAAATTAATTTTTGTAACACAAAATGGCACATCCAAAACTTCGGTCAAAATATGCTGAACAGCATCTTGATCTACAAAATTTTTGTTTATGGGATCAATTATTATGGAAATGAATACAAAAGTCCTAATAATTTTCTGGCGGGCATCTCCGGGCAGCTAATTTTTTTAAACATTTGTAGAAAAATTTACCCTGAATAAGATGCATGCGGAAACTAGAGGGATGGCCGTAGATGCTGTAAAATTTATCATATTAAAAACCACTTTAACAATTTTTTTTGTTTATATATTTTCACGAAACAGTTTCCTATTTATATAAATTGTGAACGAGATAAAACGCTTCGGATTTGAGAAACATATTTAATAAACTTTCACTGAGAGACTCCATTTCGTAACATTACAAAAAGATGAACAGAAGATCTTTTTTCCACTTGTTTACTGAGATGCTTTTTACTAAAAACAATTCTTCGCAAGAATAGGTGAACTTCAAACTCAAACGGAAGAATTTTTTAGGCACAGAGGTCTTTCTGACCACTAAAACGAGCAAAGTGGATAATATTCTACCATTACCAACAATTAAAAGTGGAACAACAACAACTTTATTTTTCGGATTTTGACCACCTTTTTTGATTTTCCGACCAGTGAGAGTCGGCATAAGCTGTCTAACCCTTTTCCTACTGAATCCTTAATATCAGTGGACTCGTCAAATATTATTCTACATGAGCTTGTATTTTTATCACAGATTAAATATATATATTATGCGGATGGAACATTCTTTTGTTGTCAATATATTCATAAATTCATTAGGTTTAGGTAAAAATCAATATCAAAAATGTATATTTCAAAACACCAATAAGCCTAACGCAACAAGAATTGACCACACCATCTCGGATTTCGGTTAAATTTGGTACATGGTTCCGTTTCATGCCAAAATCCATAAAAATTTTGGGTTTTTTTTTTTTTGTTGATTTTGGAGGGGTGCAAATAATGAAAAAATCGGTAAATTATGACAAACACCCCTTCATAGAATTGTTATAACTTGAATATTCCTTAACCGATTTTCATGTTCAGACAATTTTCGGAAAGGTATTGAGTATAAGTACAAAGTACTTGGTAGAAAGTACTAAATCTAATACATTTTCATTACTAAAATTACAAATTACAAAAAAAAAACGCTCCATTGTCTTCTTTTAAGATCTGCAATGTAAATTTTGTGGATTTCAAGATAAAATTATGTTTCTTGAATTTCTTTTCATAAAATATGGAGTCTTCTATGAAATTATGACTTACATTACTATCGATCAATTACCAAAATCCTGTGCAATAAAACTTAATTTATTATTTCTACAAAAAAACTAGTAAGGGTGTAAATTTTGGCCTGGCCAAAAAATAAATACCCTACACTGCAGTATTTTGAAAAGTTTGCTTATATGGGAGGTGCCACGCCCTCTTGTCCGAGTACACCCAGTTTTTGTTCAGAGCTTGCATTTATAGTTTTTAGTGTCAGAGTGAAATTTAGTTGGATTATCTCAAAAAACTCTTTCAGTATAGCATTTTGAATCTTTTGCTTATATGGGAGGTGCCACGCCCCCTTGTCTGATTTCACCCAATTTTTGCTGAGAGCTTTCATTTATAATTCTTAGTGTCTGAGTCAAATTTGGTTCGAATATCTCAAAAAACGCTTTCAGTATAGCGTTTTGAAGCTTTTGCTTATATGGGAGGTGCCACGCCCTCTTGCCCGAATTCGCTCAAATTTTTATCAGAGCTTGCGCTTACAATTCGTAGTTTTTATATGAATTGTGGTTGCATTGTCGTGAAAAATACTCCTAAAATTGCATTTTGAATATAATTTTTGTATGGGCGGTAGGCGTGTCCGTTGACCGATTTTGCTCATTTTCAATCCCCCGAGCTAACTTTGACGACGGAGGCAGCGTACCAAATTTCATTGAATTATCTTGCTCAGTTTTCCCAAAAAGTGTATTTCAACACACAGCCAGCCAGCCAGCCAGCCAGCCAGACAGACGGACATGGCTATATCGACTCAGGAGGTGACGCTGATCAAGAATATATATACTTTTCTATACCTGCCACGCCTCCTTCTCTGCGTTACAAACGGAAGGACAAAGTGAATATACCCTGGGTGTAGGGTATAAAAAAAAAAAAAAAAATGCAATTGAACAAATCAAATACTGTGAAAAAATAACTTTTAAAGTACAATAATAATACGAATAATATCGGAACACATACGAATACAATGTGCGAATGTGTGCTTAGTTTTTTCTATTTTTCATTGAAAAAAAAAACACAATAAATTTGCATGACGTACGCAGAAAGCGACGCATTTGAGGTTAACTGTTATTGAACGTCAGCCATTTTTTTTTTTTCAAATTACCAATTTGTTTTTTACTTTTTGTTAGGTTCATTTTTATTACTTTCGAGAAGGTAACGGAAAACTTGGCTAAAGTATTAATTTTTTTCCTACAAATTTATTACCTTGGGTTTTAATTATTGTATTTGTTTTGAGTTTTTGATTTTTTTTTTTTTTTTTTTAAGTTTCTTAACATTGACGCCATTTTCGCTGTTAATGCCTGATTAATAGTCTCAATAAAATTAAA
Source organism: Calliopum simillimum (assembly GCA_951812925.1). Classification (NCBI taxonomy): domain Eukaryota; kingdom Metazoa; phylum Arthropoda; class Insecta; order Diptera; family Lauxaniidae; genus Calliopum; species Calliopum simillimum. The sequence continues at coordinate 53,928,286 of OX638371.1, read as the reverse complement.
TGATTCATTGGAATTGCGTTTTTGATTTAATGCAAATTTATTTGGGATTTTCAAAATTGTCAAGCATTAAATTTTTGTTTACCATCTTAATAACTTTTATTTTTTTTTGTGTGCAATCATACGTGACCTGAAATATTAATAAATATTCGAAATCAAACTTTCCATTTAAAATTTGAAAAATTTCTAAAGATAATTATGTATCATCGCAGTAAAACGGAAGTAGCTGAAATTAATCACTAACTATAATTGAGCTTGAATATATTTAATAAAAAATGTTTGGAAAAAAAAGCAAGAACTAAGAAAATGTTAGTTCTACATATGAATCTGTAAATGTTAAGAGGGTGGAAGTCATGAATTATTGGTTTTTTTACAAATTCTTAACGCCAGAGGATAGCTCTATCGTCTTGTGTTATAATGGGGCTTGAAAAAAAATTTTACCTTGTCTGTACAGCCTCTTGAAATAATGGGTTTTTGTTAAAAGGGCAGAAGTCACGACTAGCCAACAAACTGCAGACTGCCAACAGCTAGTGACTATAAATTTGGCTAAGCTATAGTGTCATAGTAGAGAAAATTACGACCGAGTATTTTTTCAAAACTTTCGAAAATGGCGGAGATATAAGACTTTAGCGCGGAAGGGTATTTTTTTTTGGAAAGCTGTAGCTTTTGTTCTGCTTATCCGATGCAATGAATTGATTCAATGGTCACGTGACGCCAACGTAGATGATGTCGAGTTTTGCTAAATAAATCCATTTAACCATTTTTTTTACTAAAAACTAGCTATGACCCAGAACCGCTCATTTTTTTCTTGAGCGTTATTTAACTTAGTGGCCACACATTTTTCTAACGAGTGTTAAGTATTTATCTTAGGGACCTTTATGCATGTGCCAAATTTCTTTCCTTGCGTTAAACAGTTTCTGAGATAAGTCAAATTTTGTTTTATAGCGGTGTAACTTCGCCCATTTTTCTAGCTCATAATATTCCCCTGATTTATACCTAATATATCCTGAAAATTTCATCCAATTCGGTCAAGTGGTTTTTGAGTCTATAAAAGACGAACAGACAGACAAACAAACTAACAAACGTTAATTTTTTATATATTAACACGTTGAGTGCCACCATACAAGCAAAATGTCCTCCGTCAGGTGCCACGTGAACCGCCGCACAATGGGAGATTGTGGCCATAAATAGGTAAAATTTGAAAGTGCTATGGATTAAAAAAAATTTTACGCCAATCGTCAGATAATACTTAGGGACGGAAAAAAAAACTATAAATGTTTAAAATTTTGTTTTGGCTTAGCAACACAGTGAGCCCAAAGTTGGACTTTAAACAGAAAAAATGCTCTACAGAACTTTTAAAATTAGGAACTGCTGGATAAACGCTCTAGTTAATTTGTTTTAAGCCCGATCCACTAATGTAGCATATCGTTAGAAAGTATATTGTTCCTACTTTGTTAAAAATATTTTTATTTTTTTTTGCCGATTTTATGTGAGTTATAGTGGTTTTTCAAATATTTAAAAAAAAATGGTAAAAATGGAAAAATTGCAAACTTTGACATTAAAAAAAAAAAACACATTTTCTGATTTTCATTATTTTTCAATATAATATGTGGCCAAGTATGCTTAATCGATATGCAAAGTCCCTACTGCCTTTTTTGAGAACTTTTTTTTTTTATAAACTTTTTCATATTGTGGTTTTTGACGTGACAAAATAAGTTGACTTTTTTGGAATGCTATTTTTAATTCGTTTGCATCGAAATATATCAAGATAGCATTTTGTCAAAAAGTACAAGCATTTAGCTTTTAAAAAAACATTTGTTTGAGTTTTTATGTATGATAGGTGAATTATGGTGATTTTTTCGAAAATTTAAGCTCAAAAAGCCAAAATCGATAAATTGTACAAACTTTGACATTAAAAAAAAAAAAAACACATTTTCTGATTTTCATTATTTTCCAATATAATATGTGGCCAAGTATGCTTAATCGATATGCAAAGTCCCTACTGCCTTTTTTGAGAACTTTTTTTTCTATGAATTTTTTCCTGTAGCAGTTTTTGAGAAAAAAAATATTTTTATTTCTTTACATTCTGCAACGTTTTACAATATATTTATCAATTTTAAGCTTACAGTCTTCTTAAATTCCAAAAAAAAATTTTTTTAAGAGAAGTGTGACAGGTAAGTGGTATATTTCCTCCTTTAAATCCCCCTTGGGACTCACCCTTTCTTAAAATAAGCCAAGAGCATATTGAAGGCTATACAAAAAACATTATAATTGGTATAATATCATACAAGCACTTCAAATACCAATTAGTAGTCTTTCCGAAGAAGCTCAGGAAGCATCAAACAAAGTTTTTAAAAGCGCTAGGTTACACAACAGCAGATTGTGCTCTAGAGTAGCAAACAACGAAGACGTTTTGCATTACATGCTGATCTCTTCTGATCCGATTATTAGCCAAATCCGAGTAAAACGTGATAAAAAATATAAAGAGTTATCACCAGAAGCTCAAGAGGTGTTGCAATTAAATGAAAAAACTAATTAAAATAAATTTATTTTTTGGTAGGCGTGGCACTGCCCATTTTTCTAGTGCGGATTATTTGTTCTGATGGTCTTTTCATATATACCAAATAATATCTATCTTCGTCAAATATTTTCAGAAATATGATGAGTTTTCTTTTTTTGAAGGCGTGGCACCGCCCATTTGTCCTAGGAACATTATTTGTCCTCATGATTTTTAAACATTTACCAAATCTCATTTATCTGCGTCAAAGAGTTTCGGTGATATGATAAGTCAATTTTTTGGGGGGCGTAGCACCGCCCACTTTTTTAGTATATAGCTTAGCCTTTTTTTGTACTAGCATAATATAAAAACTTTTTTAAAATCGGATACTTAATTTCCGAGTTAATAAGGGACAAATACACAAACAAACAAAATCTATTTTTTATAAAGTAGATTTTTGTTTATTCCTCATATCTTGAAAACTATAAAAGATAGCGCAAAATTTTTAACATTTTTGAAATAAGCGGGGTCAAGTTATTGAAAATTGATACCCATTTTGAAAAAAAAATCGGACCACGCCCCAACTTTGTATGGGAGGTAGGCGTGTCCGTCGGCGGATTTTGTTCATATTCACAGATTTTTATTATTTTAATGTAAAAAACATCTGTACCAAATCTCAATAGCCTAGCTCTATTATTACTATATATGACCGCCGTTCCATACAAACCCTCCCATTGTGCGCCGGCGGTGCATTGCCACATGTGAACTTAATGCAATATATATTCTGAAGCACTGCAGTAAGGCAAAAATTTTTTGTGTTTCATCACAGAGGAAAAGGTATTTTTGGTTAGAGTTTTGAAATTTTTTCGATACCTTTTATTTTAGAAGAATTACAAAAGTTACAAAAAGAGGAACAAAAAAAAATTTTTATTGGAACAAAAACTAACAAAAGTCAAAATTACATTTAATCAAAGGTTATAAATAATAAAAACTATTGACTAATGTGTTATGTTGAAACATTCCAGTCAAAAAGGTGGATTATAATCCATAATAATTATGATAATTATTTTTACACCTATTTCAAAATGTTGCGAACTTTTTGGTTGTTTTTATTGCTTCTTCACCTCAACATGTATATATAATTTGTATGGTGGCACTGTGGTCAAATATTTCCAACGAACCAGTGGTGAACAAGGTACTTAGATAATTTGGTTTCACTCATGTGCCACGTGTACCGCCGGCTGTCACGCCATTTTATAGGACAAATAACACTTATAAGCACAAATCTCTTTCCACAAACTCATATACCCCTATAGATAGTAGTGCTGTGCAACGAGCCGAACTAGTTCGATCAAACTCAAAACTCATGAGCTTTTCACACAATTTCAGTACCGAACTGAGTTCGCTTAGCTCAGCTCAACTCAGCTCAACTCAGTTCGTAAGTTCGTGAGTTTTGAGCTGATCGTTTGATCGATCAGCGAATTCGTTGTGAGCTGATCGTTTGTTTGTTGAGCTAGTAAGTTATGAGTTTTCACGTTTGCTTGGTTACGTTCAGCGTGTTCGATATGCTTTGAATATGATTGCAAATTGCAATCAGCGTTGCAAGAATTGTGTAAGAATTGGGATAAGTTTAAGGTTTAATATTATACACGAATATTAAACAACTATTTTGCATAGTTGTTTCTTTGCTCTTAATTCGAAATTGTGAACTTCAAAAAATTTAAAATAAAAACTAGGAAGCTTTGTACAATGATTTTGTTTAACTCGGCTGTTTGAACTTCGACAACTTTCAGGATTGCCACATGTTTTTTTTGCTTAAACCTTACATTTCAAAAATTAAAAAAAAATTAAATTTTAGCCTTTAACCGTTTCGATAAACTTTTAAAAAATCCAACACATTTTTTTGGGGTTGCCACCTGTTTTTTTTAATAAAATCAAAATTTTCTATCAATAAATTGCTGAAGTCATCATTTTATCTCTATAAATTGACATCTTGGGTCCAAAAACTACGAAACAAAAAATTAGGGTTGCCATATCAGGGTTACCAGACGTTTTTTTGCAAAATTGTATTCCTTTGTCAACTTTCTTTATTGAAAGTTATAGAATCGACCCAAAAACCCATAGTAAATTTTTTGGGGCTGCCACCTGGTTTTTTTAATAATATCAAAATTATCTTTCAATAAATTGACATCTTGGGTCCAAAAACAACGCAAGAAAAATTTAGTATTGCCATATTAGAGTTGCCTGACTTTTTTTCGAAAATTGCATTTCACTGTTAACTTTTTTTATTGTTTTTGGACCCAAGATGTCAATTTATAGAAAAAACAATTATGATTTTAGCAATTTATTGTAAGAAAATTTTGATTTTATTAAAAAAACCAGGCGGCAACCCCAAAAAGTTTACTATAGGTTTTTGGGTCGATTCTATAACTTTCAATAAAGAAAGTTGACAAAGAAATGCAATTTTCCAAAAAAAGTCTGGCAACCTTAATATGGCAACCCTAAATTTTTGTTTCGTCGTTTTTGGACTCAATATGTCAATTTATAGAGAGAAAATGATGATTTTAGCAATTTATTGAAAGAAAATTTTGATTTTATTAAAAAAACCAGGTGGCAGCCCCAAAAAATTTACTATGAGTTTTTGGGTCGATTCTATAACTTTCAATAAAGAAAGTTGACGAAGGAATGCAATTTTGCAAAAAAACGTCTGGTAACCCTGATATGGCAACCCTAATTTTTTGTTTCGTCGTTTTTGGACCCAAGATGTAAATTTATAGAGAGAATATGATGATTTTAGCAATTTATTGATGGAAAATTTTGATTTTATTAAAAGAACAGGTGGCAACCCTAAAAACATTATCTTTTCCATTCAAAATTATTTGTCAAAACGTCTTAGTTTTATGTTAAATTTTATTAAGTTCACAATTTCGATTTAAAGCTAAAAAACAACTATGCAAAATATTTGTTTAATAATCGTGTGTAATATTAAACCTTAATACTTATCCCAATTCATAAGCAATTCTTACAACGCTGATTGCAATCATATCCAACACATATCGAACACGTAACGAACGTAACCAAACAAACGAGAAAACTTATAACTTACTAGCTCAACAAACAAACGATCAGCTCACAACGAATTCGCTGATCGATCAAACGATCAGCTCAAAACTCACGAACTTACGAACTGAGTTGAGCTGAGCTGATCGATCTTGTTCGTTGTGTGTTGCGAAAGTTCGAACAGGTTCGATCAGCTCATTGCACAGCCCTAATAGATAGATCAATATTCAACAGTTATTATTAAGTCGACATTTTTCATACATATTGAATTTGTATGGTGGCACAGCGCTACAAGTAAAGTGTGTACCGCCGGTGGTACACATGGCACTCAACGTGTTAAATTTATTAAAAAAAAAAGTTGATTTAGTTGAAAAATGTCATAAAACTAGTACTATTTCTAATGACTTGTTCTATTTTTATACCCTACACCCAGGGTATATTCACTTTGTCCTTCCGTGTGTAACGCAGAGAAGAAGGCGTGGCAGATATAGAAAAGTATATATTTATATTCTTGAGCAGCGTCACCTCCTGAGCCGATATAGCCATGTCCGTCTGTCTGGCTGGCTGTGCGTGGAAATATTTTTTACGGGAAAACTAACAATGATAATTCAATGAAATTTGGTACGTAGGCTTTGTTGTAAAAGTTAGCTCGTGGGATTGAAAATGAGCGAAATCGGTCAATGGGCACGCCTACCTCCCATACAAAAAATATATTCAAAGTGCAACTTTCGGAGTATTTTTCACGACAATTCAACCAAAATACACTTAAATACTACGAATTATTAGCGCAAGCTCTGAGAAAAAACTGGGTAAAATCGGACAAGAGGGCGTGGCACCTCCGATATAAGCAAAAGCTTCAAAACGCTATACTGAAAGAGTTTTTTGGAATAATTCAACTAAATTTCACTGAAATAGTAAAGACTATAAATGCGCACTCTGAGCTAAAACTAGACGAACACGGACAAGAGGACGTGGCACCTCCCTTATAAGCAAAAGCTTCAAAACGCTCTACTTAAAACGTTTTTTGAGATAATCTAACCGAATTTCACTCAGACACTAAGAACTATAAATGCACGCTCTGCGCAAAAACCGGATGAACTCGGACAAAAGGACGTGGCACCTCCCATAAAAGCAAAATTTTCAAAATACTGCAGTCCAGGGTATTTTCTAAATTTTAAGATGTAAAATTCTCCATTAGACCCAAAAACATAGCAATAAGACCGTTTTTTCAGTTTCCCGAAAGCTTACATGTATTGACTTCCGCCCATTTAACATTTGCCGATTCATATAACCTGTTGTTTTGTTATTCTGGACAATAAATGTCTTTGATTTTGAATTAAACCTCCCATTTTTCAAATATTCAAATATGTTATATTTAGTCCTATAATCCATTTTAACTAAAAAAAGAAAAAGTATATGGGGCATTACTAAGCTGACCAAACGTTCCGTTTTGAACGGGACAGACCCGTTTTCAAGCTTTCTATCCCTCAAGAATTCAGAAATGTCCGGTTTTCGTAAAATTGTCTCGTTTTGAAAAATTTTTTTTTCAAATTGTACTTCGAGCGTTACTCATTGGAATTTATTTAATGTGTACCGGGCAGTGATGCGCCTATAGAAAGAGTGTTTTCGGAAATGAATATATAAGATATAGTGCTAAAAGCAATATTAACTGTTTAAAATAATATTAATTAAACATGTCTACAAATGCATACTTATTTAGAAAGTAAACCTAAAGAGTAATATGTTCTATCGAAATCGGAATGGAATCAATCTTAAGGTCCTCTGCATTTCGATATTGAACAACACATCGTAATTACGTTTCAGTAAATCGAATTAAGCCCAGTGGTCAATTTAATTTGTTGCATTTTGTTTTTCGAATCGGAAAGCAACTTATGATCGATTTCATTCCGATTCCAATCAAAATCGCAATTTGTTTTCTAGAAACTTTTTGTTTGACAAAAAAATTTTGAAATTAAATTTTCAACTTTCATAACAAAATTGTTATTTTATTCAATGATTAAACCTATTCTTCGATTTTTTGAAAAAACGATGGGATCTATTTTTTTAATTTACAAATAATGAGTGAATGAGCACTAACTAATTCATCGTGGTCGGGAGGTTAAAAATGTTCACCGACCTCCTTTAATTTTTCCTCCCAACATTTCTCTCAAACAAACTACACTTCTTTTCCACCACTTAAGGGGCCTTCAATACAAAATTGATATTTAGGAAAACTCAAAATTTTTGCCAATTTTAACATTCTTGGTTTGAGGGCGTAGAAGCTAAACGTAGTGTCATAAGTGCTTAAAAATATGGTTATACGATCTCTGTCATTTTTAAAAAGACTCGTTTTTTTTTTTAAATACGTATTAAGGCCCCTATTGCGAATAACAACGAAATTTCGTTTATTTCCATTATCTCCAAAACTACAGGACTTATATAGAATTAAATTGCAGAATCGAATTTAGCGGCTTAAAATCCATATAATAGTTTAAATTTAAAAAAAAAAAATTTTCCCAAATTCAGGACCTTTTCGGTTTTTAAAACAGTTTGGGATGAATCAAATGTTCTCTGAAATGAACAAAATTTCTCTTATTTACGTCAAAGAGAACATTTTATTGCCAGTTTAATGTATAAATTTAATGTGTAATCAACGATCTTGTGAGTCTGATTTTGTTAGGAGTCTTTCATCGGGAAAATAAAATTCAACTTGGTCATCTTCGATTCAGTGTTTCCACTTCTTAAATAACAAAACTTACAACAAAAACAATAGACGTTTGAGTATTGGTGATGAGCAAACCAAGACCAAGACCATAGCAGTCTTGGTCTTGTTCTTGCACATTGAGTCTTGGTCTTGATCTTGCTATTAAGTCTTGATCTCGGTCTTGAAAAAATTTTCGGAGATATTGAGTATTCAAAACCATATTTTTTCGAAGCAGTTGGGTTTTTAACATGCCAAAATTCAAATCGAGAGATGATTTTATCTTCAAAACGGGCGTGAAACAACTTTTAACTATAAATTAGCAAGACTGAAAAGCAGTCTTGGTCTTGACAATTATCGTGAGCAAGACCAAGACTATAGCAGTCTTGGTCTTGGTCTTGCAAAAATATCAGCATCTTGGTCTTGGTCTCGCAAAATTAGCAAGACCAAGAACAAGACGCAAGACCAAGACTAATTTTGCTCATCTCTATCGAGTATGTACATAAGTATATGTATGTAAGTAAGTGCGAGTATGTACAACCTGCAGATGTGAATTTAAAAGTGGTCACGGTTGTTCCAAATGACCCACCCTAGAAACCGCAAAGAAAGAAATTCGATTTACACTTCACATATTGGATTTACACTTCCATATGCGAGCTTTTGAAAAGGAATTATTTATTTTTTCAGCTGGCTTTTTGATCCTATTTGACCATGTATTTATTTAATTCAATTATGGAATTTTACGATTATTGCACATAACTCGAAAAGAAACAACAGCGGAGGCGGACAAGTGTCGGAAAGCTGTTTCTGTTTTGGGGCAACCCTTATTTTCATATTTCTAAGCAAACACTTAGTTTGCCATTTCCTGCCTTAAGGGTATTTCCGTCTTGGTCAATTCCCCAATGATATAAAATCATACATGCGAGTATGTGGGATAGATGCTCATTTTTTGCGCGAATTCAACACAATACTCATAATACCCCAGAAAGTTGTTTATATTCGTATTAATGAGGCAAAAAAGCCCACTTTAACGACGATTCAATAATTCCTTTCTTGTGCTTTATTTTGTTCGGGGTTGGTTTTTTTTATCGCGCCCCTTCAATTGGTTTTTTTTTTTTTTTTTATTGCTTAAAGGTCTTCTTTTCATATTTTATTCATATGTAAGCATTTTAAGTGCTTCTCTTTAAATCCACGCCGTTATGCGGGAATACTTTTTAAGGTTTTTCTTTCTGTTTTGCGTCTACACCTCTTTTGAGGTTGGTTATTAAGGTACTTAACTTCTTTCGACTCAACGCCTTTGTTGTGACATTTTTGCTTTTGTATTTTTGCTGTTATAAAAACCACTTAAAGACACGATTTAGCGTGATAATAATGTAACGTGATCAACGTTGCATGACTCTGTGGGGTAGACGCATGTCCATATGTTTTAACTGTCAATCCGTGACGCGAAATTTTCAGTTAACATACGAGTATCATAAGTGTCAGGAAAATCAATTGGTCAATTAACTTATTGTAAACTTTAATTATTGTATTTGATAATTTTTTTGGAAATGTCAAAGAGAAGATACATATATATAAGTGGGCTATCAATATCCCAGAGTTGTAGAAACCATCCACCCGAGGGCGGCCATTCACTTGAATTTGACAGAAGGCTAAGCTGAGACAAACATGTCGATTCGAAAGTGGAAATTGATTCAAATGAGTCTTTAAAATTCTCTAGAATTAATTCGACTATCTCTATATATTTTTCGCAGTATCAGAACCTCTTTTCACTACTTAATGTCTAATTCAAGAGTAATAATTAGTTAGTACCATGGAATAGTTTTTACCATGGATAGAGGGTTTTGCTGATGTTTAAAAATTAAGTAGTTCAAATACTTATTATCTCCATCAAAGACTTATAAATTTGATATGTACATATTGTCTTTAAGCGCACCCTCAAATTTATAGCTTACTAATTTTTCTAACCTCAACCCACATATCATACAATAGTTTCTTTATTAATTTATTTTTTTTACTTTCAGGTGCAGCCATACGACGCAGCCCTGCTGTTGACCTATTCGAACAACATCAGGGCACCCACATTTTGCAGGTACATTGACAAATTATAATTTCATCCGGGTTCTATAATGTGCATAATATTTGTAGTACTTATGATTGATTTCCTTTTTCATTTTCCCTAAAAACAGTCACTAGATGGCTTTGCTTTGGCTGTTGCTGCTGATGGACGTTTTCTGTATATATCCGAAACGGTTTCCATCTATCTTGGTCTCTCGCAGGTTGAAATGACTGGTAGCAGCATATTCGATTATATTCACCAGAGCGATCACGCAGAAATTGCCGAGCAATTAGGTTTAAGTCTAACCAGTGGTGGTGGTAGTAGTAGCAGTGCTGCTGGCTTAGCATCGCCAACATCAGGTGCATCAGATGATGGTGCCGGTACACATGGCACAAATAATCCAGATGGTAAGTAGAAAAGTTAATTTCTTTATTTTATTAAGCTTATACAAAGGTATTGTTTTTACGGGGTGTAGGCGGTCAATCTGTGATCTTCAAGCGTTGTTAAAGCGAAATAGCAAAAGTCAACAATAAAACTGATGACGTCGATTAAGTTCACTAGGGCGTTATAGTAATAGCGTTATGGTAGTTCTTTGAGGCATGGAAACTCTAAGCCCAATATTATTTTTTCATGATCCTGTAGGATGTGATTTCCCTTTTTGAAAAATAAAATAAAAACTTGAGAATTAAGCTATGTGGATATAATTAAGACCTTTAATGTCTTAGTTAAGAAGCTTCAAAATCATAATGTTTAAGTACTTTTTGATCTTCTGAATAAAAAATTAATTGAAATGCATGGAAATTATTTATAAATATGTAGATAGAAAAAAAAGTGGAAATAGAGCCTTTGAAATTAAAATTACTTGTTATTATTTTTTCATTAAACTCATAGACCATTCTTACTGTCCTGGTTAAGATGAATAAGTAAGTTTACATCTAGTTAATCACAAATCGGATGAATTCAAAAAAATTCCCAGAGGGGAATTTTTAAACCCTACACGCAGGTGTATTCACTTCGTCCTTTCGTTTGTAACGCAGAGAAGGAGACGTGCCAGGTATGGAAAAGTATATATATTCTTGATCAGCGTCACCTCCCGAGTTGATATAGCCATGTCCGTCTGCCTGGCTAGTTGTCTGTCAGTCCGGGAAACCTAAGCAATATAATTCGTTGAAATTTGGTGCCCTGCCTCAGTCTTAGCGGTCTTGATCTTGGTCTTGATCTTTGTCTTGGAGATTGAGTCTTGGTTTTGATATTGAGTCTTGCGTGTTGGGTATTACGGTTGGTCTCGGCCTTGGTCATGTTTTTGGACTTAGTCTTGATCTTAGAAATATAAAGTAACTGAAAAAATTTCTAAAGGGTGTTTATTTCGTTTGAGGTACGGTCAATCACTGTGCAAATTTTCTCAATTTATTAATTTGAGTTCCGCCCATTGTGCAGTGTCATTGAGCGTTTCGTTTGTGCGAATGGGATCCAAAATTTGGGTAGAAATAAATCAAAGGCAAGTAGACTGCTGGTTTTTTTTTTTTTTTTTGGTGATGAAAGGCTACTAGAGGACTAAAGTTGTGATCTCGGGGCACGAGGCGGACGGCTTCCTCACTGCACTACGTTATTAGTCCTTCCTGTATCCAAAAGATTATTTTTGGAGCCGCTAGTTTGGGTCGTCAGCCGCATTAAAAATTTTGTTTAACTCACTTTTGCACTAACTTTGGATCCCGATTGGCATAAGCGAAACGTTCAATGATGTTCTGCACTATGGGAGGAACTCTAATTATCATATTGAGCTGTTTTGTCACAGGGATTGGCCGTTCTTTGGACGACTTAACACCGATTCTTGCTGCTCGGTGACCCATTTTTTTCCAAATTCAATTTTGTACCCTCATATGCACGGGCTCACTATAAATTGGCTGCAGCTGATTGCGAGTGCCACACGGAGAACATGAAAAATTTAAGTCCGGTTGGATGGCGCTAGGTGCTTGGCTCAATGGAGAAATAAGAAACAACATGAAATAACCGATGACTTGAATTTCTGCTGCCCCATTTTGATGTCGGTCCAATGAATGCCCCTTTAACGCATATCCAAAAGTAAAAAATGTAATTTTTAAAATTTCATATTTTTGTTTATTTATATTTTGTATTGGATTCTGACAAACATTTACGTTTCTTATCAGAAGGAAATCTGATAGAAATTTTATCTGTAGCTTCGAGTGTGAAACAGAAAAAATTTATCAGGCAGATTTATCTCTCAGATTATTTATCTGCTAGATTACTATCAGCAAGTTTATCTGGGAGCGGTGAAACAGGCCCTTAAACTATTAAAAATATAGATTAAAAATATTAATAGCAATGAACAAAAGAATAAAATAAGAACTAAAACATTGAAAAACTACAATGAACAATCAATTTGACCTATTGTAAAACCTAACAACTGCCTTTTTAAAACACAATTTACGATTTTCTTTGGTAACGAATTCCATAATTTCACAGCATTAACAAAAAACAATCTAGACGAGATTAAAATTTTAAAACTAGGTACAATTAAATTATGAGCACGGTTTGATTGAGCAAAACAAAACATTTTGTGTAGGTATTCCGGAGAGCGCGTATTGAGTAGTTGGTGTAAAAAAACAAGATTACAAGTATATAAATAACATTTAACATCACAGTTTAGTATTTTTATTGCACAGTCAGATACACGTATATGGTCAAATTTTCTTTTATTAAAAACATATCTTGCACAATTGTTAATCGCCAGTTGTAATTTATGCTTGGATACAGAGTCAATGCTGCCGTATATTTGTGCACTGTATGACACAAGAGGAACAATAAAAGTTCTTACTAATTTAAGTTTTGTATCTTGTGGTATGCATGATGCTGTCATCCATAATTTACGCAGAACATAGTCAATTTTGCCGACTGTAGCATTTATATCATCCACGCAACTCAGTTTTGAATTTATTACGAAACCCAGGTTCTTGACGGTCTTGACTAATTTTATATCTACTTTGTCAAGAGTTATTGGGGAAAGATTATCTAAGTCATGCGAGCGGTGGGAAATAAGTGCATTTCGCTTAAGATAGTTTTTCTTGGACCACGTATCAATACTATCGATATCCTCAATGATTCTATATACTAAATCCTCAAAAAGACCAATTGGCCGGGACAAATAAATCTGTGTGTCATCGGCGTATAAGTGTATCGAGGAGTTTTTGCAGAAAGTGACTATGTCGTTAATAAATATTCTGAAAAGTATTGGGCCCAGTATAGAGCCTTGAAAAACACCAGACAGAGTATATTTTAGCTCAGACGTAGAATTTTTTGTTAAAACTCTTTGCTGATGATGTGTTAAATATGATTTTAGAAAATTCAACGCTGAATCACTGAAACCAAAATAATGCCGAAGTCCTTTAAGTAAAATTTCGTGGTTCACTGTGTCAAAGGCCTTTGAAAAGTCAAGCAGAACCAAAACTGTCACTTCATCTCTATCATATGCAGGACGAATATCCTCTAGGATTTTTAGAACTGCCGTTGTGCAGCTATGGCCAGTTTTATAGCCTGATTGATTCTCAGACAGTAATTCATTAACAGATATATGGTGAACAATCTGTACAGCAAGAAGCTTCTCAAAGGCCTTCGACAGAGCAGACAAGTTACTGATAGGACGGAAGTCTTCAGATATGGCTAGGTTATTCTTTTTAGCAATCGGCGTTACATTTGCCATTTTCCAATTTTGAGGAAAAGTAGATGTCGTTATTGAGTGGTTAAAAATATGTGTTATAGAGGGGACTATAAATGGTAAAATAGTTTTAATAAATTTTAAGCTTATTTGATCATCACCAACAGCGTTAGATTTAACTGAATTAATTGCTTTAATAACTTCATCAGGGCTAACAACTTCAAAAGAAAACTCATGTCGAAGCTTATGAAAAAGATTTATGTCAGGGACATAAGAGGATCCATCGATACATAAATTTGAGGATAAGAAATAATCATTCATAGTATTAGAATCAATAGTACACTCCATCGTGTCCTTTTTGAAGCCAAACTGTTTCAAATAGGCATTAAATTTTGGTTTTGGTCTAGAAATTATATCAGCGTCTAGGCTTTGGTCTTGGTCTCGAAAAATTACCAAGATCAAGGCTTATTTTGCTCTTCACCAGCAAAAAAAATTAGATAAAATGAAAACTGTTTGATTGAAAACGCGAAGGACTAGTATCCTCCCATACTTAATATCTGTCTAATTCCATTTTCACCCCGTTCTTTACTGCGCTCACTTATTACGCAGGAACAAGAATTTTGCATCTCCTTTAGCCTTCGGTTTGAGCCGTAGTTAACTTGAAGGACATACGCTTTGAGTTGGAGGACTTCAGAGTCCAGAAAAATGTGGGTAGTATTTTTTAACTTGACATGAAAAAGGTGTCTACCAATCAATAAAAAGTTCGAAACCTGATTTTGTTCACTTTTCTGTAAAAATAAAAATTAAAATAGTTAGCTATAGATAAAAAACAAGTGCATCAAAAAGCAAGTAAAAAACCTGGCTTGGAAGCATAGTTGGTGAAGAAGTAAAGCAACTCTTCAATCAGAATTCCGACACTTTTGTACAAGATAACACTCTAAGGGCAGGCACCTTGAAATCTTCTATACAAATCCCAAAAAAGAAAAGTAAGCTGAAGGCCTATAGAGTTCAAAAAGTACCAGATCATTCCTATGAAACGCAGCTGGTGGCTTAAAAGCGAATCCGAAACAACTGAGCAAAGCTTAATAAGGGCCTCAAGAAAAAAGTACAATATTTTACAGAAAAAAAAAAATATTTATTAATAGTTGTAAGGTTATTTATATTTGTTATACTACACATAAATAAAAAAAAATTTTTAAAAAATTCATCAGGTATTTTTTTATTGATGAAAAATAAAGTATCAAATTTTTCTGGGACTGTCCTTTCTTATCGACTTGCTGTGACGGAATTATGAATTTTTGTCTTGAGATGTTGCATTGCATATTGCGACAGTCTCTAGACAACTCCTGCTGCTTGCCCGAAAACTCTTATTTGGCATACCGTATTTATGGCTATCTACCCCCTGCAGCAATCTGAATCTTACAGCGGAACTGAGTTCTCGATATTCACTTCCGACATACCGACTCATTTTCGATTTTAAGATTTTTGCTACAGAGATGCCCGCGATAAATTTCATTAAATATCTAATTGGTCTAAGTACAAGAATATTTTATTGGGGTTGAACCTTTTCATATGCATTACGTCACCAATGTTGAAGTGCCTCAATGTAAAGTTCCAATAATTTGTTTGTAACATTTGAAATTAAAAGTTTTCGCTTTGCGGGCAGGAACCTAACATTTATGGTACAAATAAAATTTTTTGTTTTTTTGAATTTTTATGCTTTTTCACGATAACTTTCTTTTTTACTAATAATTTATTTTCTTTCATTACAGTTTCTGCTCAAATGACAGTTACTTCGACCGCTGGCTATAAGGGTTATGAGCGTTCATTTTGTGTGCGCATGAAATCGACTTTAACAAAACGAGGCTGTCATTTTAAATCTTCAGGCTATCGGGTAAGTTATGGTTCTACATTTTAGCAATTGGTTAATAAAGAACGTCACTACATGTATGTATGTATTTTAGATTAATTTTATGCTTTACATTTGCAATCTTTTAAGTTTTTAGAATTCGCTCTTTTTAATTGCAAGACATTGATAATGTGATATTCGAAGTAGCATTGTAGTTTTGTAGCTAAGTAGTTACCAGATCTTACTAGCTATTCAAAATAATAGTAAAAAAAATGTTATTACCATCCCATCCCCTACTCATCTACAGGATAACGATGTTACGGTCAATGGTGGTAAAAATGGTAAAGCACCGGGCACAAATTATTCGGTACGTATCAATTGAAATCAGTCATTAAATTTTTTTAGTTTATTTTTTGGAAATTGTTATTTAAGAAGAGCTCGAATTTGATAATAATTTACTATGAAATAAGTGCTAACATTTGCAATCAAATTAAAAATCGCGTTTCAACAAAAGATTTTTGTTTTTTACATAATTTTGCTTAAATGCATATAATTAAATATATGCCATTTTGAAAACAATTGAGTTAAAGCTGATTTAATTGATCAGTATCGAATATATGCAGATCGTACAAAAACAGCGTATTATAAACATATATATTTTTATTTTTGTCCTTTTAAGTTAGATACTTTGTACCATTTCGTTTAGCAACAGCTTTATGGGGGTACATCTATTGTCAACATTTTTGCAAGTGTTTTTTAAAAAAACAAACTAAATGAATCTGAATTTGCAACTAACAAAACCATTTTTTTCTTTTTCTGTTTTATTTCTTCTAGGTGGTCCTTTTGCTGGTCAAATTACGACCTCAGTACACATTTTCGCATACGAGAAAATCACAACCACCACTGCTCGGTATGGTAGCACTGGCAATTGCTTTACCACCGCCATCTGTACATGAAATACGTTTGGAATGCGACATGTTTGTGACACGAATTAATTTCGATTATCGAATAGCTCATTGTGAACCAAGGTAAGTTAAGGTGTAGCGATGAAAACTGAGAAAACAAATTAAGACAGATGGTAATACCAAATGACATTTACCACCAAGATTTTGTGATAAGTGAAAATTTTAAGCTTTTGTTGCCATAAGGGTGGTGTGGTCCCAAGCTCAGATCTCTTTTTTTGTATGTTTCAGTTTTCGTTCTATGATGGGCAACAAACCGGAGTAGATTGTTTATTTGCAAAATGCCCATTTCAGAGTTTCAATTGGCTGCACTGTGATTTAAGTGTTCCCAAATGCAGAAAACTTTTTTGTGAAATCCAAGTATCTGATAAGCCTAAAATTAAGGAAAGGCTCTAAGGCCTTCAAAGTCATTGGCTTCTTGAAAGTGTCGAGTTGTACAATCTGGAATTGACTTCTATTTTTATTGAAACTTTTAAAGAAAAATGCTCTTTAGCTTGGTTCCACTCAAAAGCGGCCAAAAAATAGCGGCCAAAAAAAAGCGGCCAAAAAATAGCGGCCAAAAAAAATCGGCCAAAGAAAAAAAGGGGCCAAATACAAAAAGGGGCCAAAAAATAGCGGCCAAAAAAAAGCGGCCAAAGGAAAAAAGAGGCCAAAAATGGTTAAAGTGTTAAATTATCATTATTTTATTAAAAATCAAAGACATTAGGTAAAATAGTAAAGTAAATTGACAAATTGTGTAAATAATACATGGAAAAAGTTAGTTAAGAAGTACAATGAAGTTAATTATAGTGAATGTGATTGCTGACATTAGTTACCTAATGTCTTTGATTTTTAACAAAATAATGATAATTTAACACTTTAACCGTTTTTGGCCTCTTTTTTCCTTTGGCCGCTTTTTTTTGGCCGCTATTTTTTGGCCCCTTTTTTTTGGCCGCTATTTTTTGGCCCCTTTTTTTTGGCCCCTTTTTATATTTGGCCCCTTTTTTATTTGGTCGCTATTTTTTGGCCCCTTTTTGTTGGCCGCTATTTTTTGACCGCTATTTTTTTGGCCGCTTTTGAGTGCCACCCTTTAGCTTAATTAACTTATTTACTAAGTATTATAATTATTAAAGTTACTTTCTTCGTTCAAATATTCATTGTTATGGCTAAGAGTTTTGTAACTTAAAACTAACTTTTGTACTAACTTAAAAAGAAATTAAATTAAAAAATAATACACTTGTTTTATATTTAAGGGCCTTGTCTTAAAAATTTCTAAGGACTATTCGCCTTCTTCAACAAATATTACAATAATATTATTTAACGAAGGAGCTAGATAGGGGTTATTTTTCCTATAAACCCCAAATAATTTTCATTCATTTCCAATGTGCTGAGTCAATTCTTTATGATGTTAAATTGACAAAATCGATTTCGAACTTCAGACCCTTAAGGGATTGAATTTCTTAAAGAAAAATTAGACTCCCTCAGGCATAACTCCTACATATAAATCACCAAATAAGTAAAGCCAGAACAAATTTCAGTGAAACTGCTTAAAATAAAAGCGGTCCATCCCACTGTGCACAAAAATGGATGAGGATCCGTTTCGAACCCGTTACAGGTTCATAAAGGGATAAAAACGTAATCCGCGGTAAGGGATCCGTTTCGAATCCGGAACGTACATCAAAAACCAATTCAAAACGGATTTGCTTTTAATAATCTTAATGCTGTTTAAATAAAAAAAAAAAACATTTTGAAGCGCTTATTAGCGATTAAAAAAATTAAATAAAAAGAAAAAAAAAATTAACGGTCCGCCTATGGTAGAATTCAAACCCGAATAATTCCGCAGTGCGGACACGTTTCGAGGCCGCAACGTATGTACGTAAAAACGAATTCAAAACGGATTCGCTTTTAAAAATGTTAATGCTGTATATTAACAAAAAACTAGTAAGGGTGTAAAATTTGGCCTGGCCAAATATTAAATACCCTACACTGCAGTATTTTAAAAATTTTGCCCATATGGGAGGTGCTACGCCCTCGTGTCCAAGATCACCCAGTTTTTGTTTAGAGCTTGCATTTATAGTTTTTAGGGTCTGAGTGAAAAACGTTTTCAGTACAGCGTTTTGAACCTTTTGCTTATATAGGAGGTGCCACGCCCTCTTGTCCGAGTTCTTCTAGTTTTAGTGTAGCATTTTTAGTCTTTAGTATTTGAGTGAAGTTTGGTTGGATTATCTCAAAAAAATCTTTCAGTATAGCATTTTGAAACTTTTGCTCATATGGGAGGTGCCACGCCCCCTGGTCCAATTTTACCCAATTTTTGTTGAGAGCTTTCATTTATGATTCTTAGTGTCGGAGTCGAATTTGGTTTGAATATCTCATAAACGCTTTCAGTATAGCGTTTTGAAGCTTTTGCTTATATGGGAGGTGCCACGCCCTCTTGTTCGAATTTGCTCAGTTTTTTCTCAGAGCTTGCGCATACATTTCTTAGTATTTATGCCTATTTTGGTTGCATTGCCGTGAAAAATACTCCTAAAATTGCATTTTGAATATATTTTTTGTATGGGCGGTAGGCGCGTCCGTTGACCGATTTCGCTCATTTTCAATCCCCCGAGCTATCTTTGACGACGGAGGCAGTGTACCAAATTTCATTGAAATATCTTGCTCAGTTTTCCCAAAAAGTGTATTTCAACACACAGCCAGCCAGCCAGACAGACGGACATGGCTATATCGACTCAGGAGGTGACGCTGATCAAGAATATATATACTTTTCTATATCTGCCACGCCTCCTTCTATGCGTTACAAACGGAAGGACAAAGTGAATATACCCTGGGTGTAGGGTATAAAAAAACCGTTTTGATGCGCTTATTAACAATTAAAAAAAAAAAAAAAGAAAAAACAGGAAGAAAAATAAAGGATAAAAACTCACCTGTAATAGGATTCGAACCTGTGTAAATCCGTTTCGAATCCATAAATACTTCAAATACGAACTCAAAACGGATTTGCTTTAATTAATGTTAATGATGATAAAAAAGCATTTTTGATTTTTTTTTTTACGTGTATCTTTTTATTTTATTGCGTATGATTATTTGTAAACTTTTCAAACACTGTTTGAAGAAACGTTTTTGATTCCAAATTTAAGTATTTAATATTTTTTATCAAAAGAAGGGAAGAGAGAGGACACAGAATACTTTTTGTTTAATATACAAACTTTAAATCTCAACATCAGATAAGTCTACACCATATCGGTCAATTGCCTAGTTGTCTAACGCAGTGTTGCCAAAAAGTGTTAAATTTACCTAAAACGGGTAATTTTCTGCTCCTGAGGTAAAAAAGGTAAGAAAAATTAAAAAGTGGTAAATTTTGCACGCGGACTTAATTTTTATAACTTCGTTCAATACCTTAAACAGGAGCCCTGAAATGAAAGCAATAATAATGCTTCTTTAGACATATTACTTGAAATAGCTCACAATTTTCTAAGTCCAACCTGCAAAGGCCTTTCTTTTGTAGAGCAAAAAGATATAATAAAAAACTATCACATCAAAAAATACACGTTGGAGGAAGCATATTTGGGACCTTTATGTGAAAAAGAAATTGCAAAAATGCGCTATTCTGATGCAAACATAATAAGGAACAGTTGCCAAAAGTTCTACAAGAAGGCATTTTTATAACTGTTTAAAAGACTTTCTTTCAATGATAAGGAAGGAATTCACTGAAATGGAGTTTTTGTATTTTAACATTAATAACAGAAAAAATATAAAAGAATTATCTATACTTCCGAATAAAGTTAAAGGTATTGACATTGTAAAACTTTCTATTGAGTAGAAGGAAGCAGGTGTTTGCTTTAATGACCAGGAAAAAAAAAATGTTCTTCGATGCCAATAGATGAAATGTGGTCCGAAATTCAACGTCTTAAAAAATTTAGCGATGTGATAAAATTTGCAAACCTTTGCAAGTTGGCTTTTCATTTTTTAATATTGCCCCATTCCAATGCTGAAACTGAGTGTATATTTCTTTAGTTACTGATGTAAAAATAAAAAAAGAAATTAAATGGGAAAAGATTTGCTTAATGCTACTCGTATATCTATTTCACGAGAAAAAGAAACCTGATTATGTAGTGAAAGTCGATCACCTATCAAAGTATTTTACAAAAATTTTTATTAATTTGTTTTCAAAAATACGCTTTTATATACATACATACATTTAAATGAACTAAACTGAAAAATCAATGTAGTAAATGTTATGATCTTTTTTATTGTTCTAAATTTGTTTTTTTTTTTTTGAAAACAATAGGTCACAATAAATTAAATTATTCATGTTAAACCTGTAACTCTCATGTTTTATTAAATTTTTTTGAAAGTGGTAATTTTTGTCCAAAAAAGGTAAATTTTTAAGTAAAATGAGGTATTTTTCAAATCATTTTACTGGCAACACTGGTCTAAAGTCTGGTGTTTGAAACGTAATACTCCGGGGTTCGCCTCCCGGCCGGGTAGTATTTTTTTTTGTTTTTTTTTTTTTAATTAAAAATAAGCGCTTCAATATTTTTTTTTTTATAAGCAGCATTATATTAAAAGCGAATCCGTTTTGAATTCGTTTTTGATGTACGTTACGGGTTCGAAACGAATCCTTAAAAGTAGAAAAAACAATTAGCTTTTTTTTTTGGGAATTTCTCCCGTAAACGGATCCGAAACGGATTTCGTAACGAATAAAAATACGAGAATATGAACCCGTTACGGATTCGTAACCCGTATACACTTACATACATATATGATGTAAGATTTCTGTTCAGTATTATTTTGTTCGGATCTTCACCAAGAAGGAGTTAACGACAGCTCAGAGATAATATTTGCCGCAAACTTAATCACAGTCTTAATACTCCTAAATCTTCTGTACGATAAATTTGATCAGAAAAAAAAAATTAAAAATAATAGAAACGAAATTGCAATTAGATATCGTCACTTATGCCATATTCACGAAGGTGAAAATTATTGAATTTGAGCTATGTATATCTATTTAAAATTTTTAATTATATTTAAATAGTACATAAATTATGCGCTTTCTTGTTATAAACTTTGCATTTGCTAGTTAAGCCACTTCAGACATAGCTTTCATACTTTCATATTAGTTTAAAACTGAACAATTTGCACTTTCGTGAATATGGCCTAAGAATGACGATATATCCCTTTATACATCTAAAATTTTACAATGAGCTCTGTACTTCAAAACTGTTACATTAATGGCATGTTGTTACTTATAATTGAGTGGCCTGATAGTGTAATAACTTGTACCTTTGCATTAATTCGTTCCATTGAATTAATGTGATACTACCATTAATCCAATAGTATGTCCAATATCACATTCAAATAATGGTTGGATTAGAAATAGCAATGAGAGAAAGTTCTTCTTTAGAAAGAGAACAATAAAAATATAGATTTGTTCAAACATTAAAGCATTAGATTCAAAGTCAGAATTATTAAAGAAGGCATAATCTTATAACTACTCTACAATTTTTTTATATTTCGATTACAGAGTCTCTGATTTACTGGACTATACTCCTGAAGACCTCGTTGGAAAGAGTATGTACTCACTATGTCACGCCGAGGATGCTAATCGCTTGCGCAAATGCCATATGGACCGTAAGTTCAACAAATATTTAATTTTCAGTTATAACTTTTTTCGTTTCTTGAAGAATTTTTCCAAATCTTGCCAATTTAATTACGTTTTGTTTCAATATCTTTATAGTTATTGAAAAAGGCCAAGTTTTAACTTGCTATTTCCGGCTAATGAACAAAAATGGTGGCTATACGTGGTTGCAAAGCTGCGCCACCGTCGTGTGTAGCACGAAAAATGCCGATGAACAGAACATCATTTGTGTGAATTACGTAATGAGGTATGCTCAGGCTGGCGAAAATGTTTTAGCTTTTCAAATCTAATTTGCGACTTGTGACCTTTCTTTTTTTCTTCTTCATCTTTCAACAGCAATAAAGAAAATGGAAATCTTATTTTGGACTGCTGCCAACTAGAACCCAGTGTCGATAGCATCAAAAATGAAGAGACTGGTAACGATAAGGGTGCAGGTTCCCCAGGTGGAGATCCCACGTGCGACGGTCATTCAGGTGCAACGAGTGATCCAAAAATTCAATCACCAAAAACTGAAAATGAAGGTCATAACCAGCGCACTCGTGGGCGCAATAGCAGCAGCTCCGCTGCAAACACAAATACCAGCACTTTGGCACTAATCAAAGATGGTCCAACGGGAACAACAATCGGCATCGATGTTGATCCTGTCACAACAAGCACGTTGCCAACAACTGTTACAACACCCGCACCTCCACCGCCAACAGCCACAGCAACAACAACAACGACTAAGAGGAAACGCAAAAGCAAAGCAGCGATACAAGCAGAAGAAAATGCAGATGCAGCTGTTGTGACCGCTGCTGCAGCAACGACAGTTTCCGATCAACCTGTTGCCAAAATACCCGCCTTAGAGCGTGAAACACCGCGCAGTCGTTTGCCATCAATGGTAGATGAACAACAATTGCAGCAACAGCAAACTGTTGCAGCGCAACATCAGCAGCAGCAATCGCAGCATCCTGAGTCATCTGTGAAAGATTTGGAAAATGCGATGTCAAAGCATCTTCCCTCACCAAGTGGCACAAACAATGGCGTTGTACCTACAACAGACTTCAGCACAGATGCATTGCTTAAACAGCAACAGCAGCAACATCAGCAACAACAACAGCAGCAAAATGAAAAGAGCAGCACCATACAATGGATCGGTACACCGCATTACCAGCAACCGGCACCGATGCCAGCAACAGCGCTGTTGCGGCAACTCTACGCGAATCGGGAAAGCGTCATACGTGCCACAGCACGTCAAACTCCAACTGGCGTCTACTACGGTGATAATCAGAATGGTCCGCTACCGACACCACCAGGCAGTGAATCATCCTACGATAATCAATATCTGCAGTTGCATTCGCATCCGCAGAAAACTTCAGCGGATGCCTTTACCAATCTCGTCTCTACCTATGGTGGCTACCACAGTTCCATTGACTATCACAATGCCATGACACCACCCAGTTCAGTGTCACCGCGTGACTCAGGAAATGCACTAAATGCTGCCGGTAAAACAAATAGCACCGGTGTCGTACATCCTAGCAATGGATACGGTGATTATACCACTGATCCACTAAGGGCACAATATAGCACGCCTACAGGTGGAGATAATGGAGGCACTCCTGCATTGCCGTTGAAACCGCAACCTTATTCCGCAGCAGCAATGCACACGCATCACGGAGCTTCCGACCCGAGTGTCGCTTATAGCAATTTGGAGCAAACGCAATATTTCACACCGCATTCCAGTTTTCATTTGTATCACAAGGGTGCACCCACAAGTGGTTGGTATTCCACACCGTCATAGGTAAATGTTGAAGACTACCATCATCATCACCACCATTATCATCAACAACAGCAGCAACAAGAACAACAGCAGCAGCAGCAACATCAACACCAACAACATTCTCAGCAGCAAGCTTTAAGCAATAGTTGGGACATTGTAGGAGCTTTGGGTAAAGTAGCCAGAATGTTTTTTAATGCTCGAAAGTCCAATTAAATTTAACACACGTTTTACTCAATTTCAATCCTTAGTTTAAGGTATCGAAAAGAATAAAGTTTCTTAGTTTGTCAGTTAATCCTCTTTGGTGAGTAGGCTAAGGAATAAAAATTTCTCTCTTAATTAAAGACAAACAGTTTCCTTAAACTTTCCAATCGCTTTTGGCATTGTTTTATAAAAAGTAGCATCTTTAGACGGTAAAGCTTCGAGTTAGGGTTGGCGGATGATCCAGAGTTCAGATAATTTAAAACATGTTCAGATTGAATTTGGACAAAAAAAATGACATTACGAACGCAACTATAAATATTTCTGGTATGAAAAACCTGTACAAACTCAATGGTTTTCATTGTTTCCTACATCGACTAATTTATTACCGTCATACGATTAAAAACTAACTTTACCCAAAGAATAAAAACTTGGCGTCCTTTGGCTTCACTTTGACATAAGTAAACAATGTTGCCAAATTGACAAGTATCGATAGTGCCATCGATAGCTTGCGAGCTCTAGTAAATACCTATGTGCATATGTATATCCTTTAAAATTAATATTTTTAACACAGCTATTTCTTACTCTCTGAATAAGCTCGAGTACTAGCAGAGTAAAACTGTTAAAGGCATTGTCTCACGATTGAAATTATAATAAAAGTCACATTATTGCTGACATTTAAGCCACTAATCCTGACATTTAACGGACATTATTACAGATATTTGATGAAACTAAGCTGAAAAGAGATAGAACAAAGAAAAAATCCCATTAAACATTAATGACTCTGCCAAAAAAGAAGAAGAAAAACGTATAAACGCCGTTGTCAAGGATTAACAGACATTAGTAATAAAGACACCACAGTCAGTGTCAATTTATGTAGAAACTGGGAGTTATAGGGTGGGGATAAATTATATGCATAGAGCATGGATGGTGATACATATTACAAATAGAATGAGATTAATAAAGACAATGGGTGTGTTAAGCTTTCTAAGTATGACGTTGCAATAGGGTTGTGTTAAGAAGTGAGTTCATTACTGCAGGTGTAACATTTTGATGGTCACATTTGAGAAAATGCAATAAACACGCAAAATTTGATTGGCCAAGTTTTTCGTATTTCAGAATTTCAAATGAATGTGAAACAGGCAGACCACACGTCATTGGTTGGCAATAGTCTATATGCGCCAGTTTTCTATGATGATTACCATAACTCAAGTAGTTCGTCATCAAAAAATTTATTTCCAATACCACATGTCTAGAATTCAAGGGAAGTATAACTTAAAATGGTTATAAATTGGTTCTGAATGAAGTTCATATTAATGGGAATTAATTATTTGTGATTTTAAGCACCACTTCTCTTTTATAATATCAAAACTCGTCTCAAAACAAGAAAATTTAATGATGGAATGGTGGAACGATACAAATTTTTAACACCTTTCCGGTTTTTTGGAATGATTTATACCAAAACACATATTACAAAAAAAGAGTGACATACTAAAGGTTTAGAAATTGATAAACGAAGCCCATCAGCTTTAAAGGAACTAACTGATAGAAAGGTACAGTAGTGCCAACAAACATAGAAACCCAGTGTGCCAGACGGTTCAAATTTCCGCTTTTTTATCCGTTACGGATCCGTAACTGATCCGTTTGCGGGAGAAATTCCAAAAAAAAAACGATTCGCTTATTTTTTGGGAATCTCTCCCGCCAACGGATCAGTAACGGATCCGTAACGGGTAAAAAAGCGAAGATATGAACCGTCTGGCACACTGGGAAGAGACTTTATTTTAACAGTTTTTTTTTGAATAAACCTTCTGCCTACTTATTTTATGGAATGTTAAAATCATCCATGATGCGAAAATCATTATAACAAAAGTCTTAACACTTCACAAAATCATTAAATTGTTTTTAAAATTTATTTCTCATAGTTTTTTGCAAATTCAAATATGTACATTATTTAAAATTGTTACAAACACATAATACTGTAAAAAATTAGATAAACTATCTATAGCAATTATAATTCAATAAATTTGATTTTTATTTGATTTGTTTAAAAAATGTACATAAATAACTAATTGAAAAATTGCACTTTTGAACTTTTGCTCCGATAAAAAAACTTAAATTTAAAAATTTTTTAATCACAATATTTGACTAGTTAAAGTTTAAATAAAGGATATATAATAAAAAATAATGTTATTAAAACATTTAATGTTGTTATATTAATTTTAAGCTTGTAAAAATAATGTTTAAAAACTCATTTTAAACTAAATTAATACTCAAAAAATAAAAAATACTTTTAATGGTTTGCATAGCATTAATTGACTAATGCTTTAACTTATAAACATTTAATACTATTACAATATATTAATAAGACTTAGATAGTGTGCCAAGAATTAACAAATTTTAATGAATTTATTAATTTTTTATTTAAAATACTCGTACATCTAGAGAAATTATAAAATAATTATTTAAAGTAAGAACAACATATCGAATGCTTCCTCCACCATTAAAATAAGTTATCATGAAACGGAAAAAAAAATGTATTTATGTTTATTATTGCACAACTCTGTTAAAATTTTCCTTATATAAATTCATTTTTTTATCAATATATTAAATTTTCAAAAATAAATACATAAATCAAAAAAAATTTTAGTTAATTAAAAACATCTGTAAAATAGTTACTATGAATTATAAATTAAATAAAAATTTAACTTCACTAGCATTTGCTTAATTGTTTTGTAAATCACTTATACATTTTATATTTAACGAAATTTAAGTTTTTTATATACATAACAGTTTTACAGTTTATTATAAGTATGAAGTTATTATAGAAGAAAAAACAAAATTAAAATCCTATGCTATATAAATGTTCGCTATAATTAAATAATGCTATGTGGTTAGCAAAATGGTTTAAATCAATAAAAGCAATGACGGAAATAAAATTTAAAAGATTGTTTTTTAACTGAATACATCAAATAGATATGAGTGGAGTACCTAATGCTGTGCTCAACTCTCTTTCCTTCTATTTGTAATAAGTACCTGGAGCACCGCTTGGCCAACAATCTGATCTGATTAATTTTGGTCGATGTCTTTTATTGCATTTTTTATATGTGTTCGTATTTTTTACGAAACATACTAAGTAACTACATTGATTAAGTATCGAATGGTATCAAGAAAAAAAGGAATATAAACACTCACGGTCAAAAAAAGCCGACAACGATTTTTAGCTAAAATTGTTGGTTCTCCGCCTTTTTTTATGTAGTATGCCTGTTGTTGGAAATCCGAGGTTCTTCCTCAATAATAAAACACGCCTTTGTTTCTTTGCGTATGTAGCAGTGTTTATTATTCTAAAATAAAAGTTATTTCATGTCTTA
The DNA here is from genome assembly GCA_951812925.1 of Calliopum simillimum. NCBI lineage: Eukaryota > Metazoa > Arthropoda > Insecta > Diptera > Lauxaniidae > Calliopum > Calliopum simillimum. The sequence continues at coordinate 53,900,549 of OX638371.1, read as the reverse complement.
CAATTTAATATAAATAAAATAAGGTTTTACCGATTGATATCCTCTCGTTTGGATTCCAGCAACGAATTAATTTAAATAAAGAATTTAAGGCGTACCAACATTAAAGTAAAAATAAGTATGTTCGTTTATACAATGAAAAGTTTTGTTCGTTTTTATATAAAAATCAAAAATAAGTTCTGTTCATTTACTTAAGTGGTTTAGTCGTCGACATTCCACCCCCCGTGAAGCCCACAGGTCATGTGGATTCACCACAACGTGCCTCGACGTCTAAAATAGCCAACCTTGATACTGGACGACGAATTTTTGTATTTTTGGCGGTTACAAGCTCAGCTGTTCTTATAACTCCATCCTTTCCGGCATACGTTTGGGTAATTTTACCACGTATCCATTGAGATCTTGGAAAGTCTGGCTCACACACTAATACTAGGTCATTAACCTTTATTGGCTCCGAATGCTGGCACCACTTTGCTCGACGAGTCAGGTCTGGTAAGTATTGTAGAATCCACTGCTTCCAAAATGCGTTTTTTAACTGTTGTGAAATTCGCCATTGCTTGCGCATACACATAAGTCTCCAATTAACAGGTCCAGGTGTTTGTGTCGAATTTGGCTTACCCAACAGAAAATGATTCGGTGTAATGGGCTCGGGTTCATCTATAGTTACTGGAATGTCTGTAAGTGGTCGACTGTTAACAATATTTTCTGCTTTACACAAAACGCTTTGCAATGTTTCCAAATGCGGAGCTTGTTCCTTGAGTACGATATTCAGTACCCTCTTGACGCTTCCGATTAGTCTTTCCCAACAGCCACCTGCATTTGGGTATTTAGGACAATTAAACCGCCACTCGATTCCAAGGGGACTTATAGCAGATTGAACAGCGTTATGATCTAGAAAGTCATGTACATTTTTTAGTTCATTTTGAATGCCTACGAAATTTGTTCCGCAATCACTTCTTATGCGCACAGGAACTCCTCTTCTATTAATAAAATTTCGCAAAGCCATCAAAAAGGCATCAGTTGATTGGTCACGGCATATCTCAAGGTGTATAGCTCTTGTCGTCATACAAGTAAATATTGAAACCCAACGCTTTTCTTTATTTCTCCGATTTTTTATGAGGACTGGGCCAAAAAGATCGACACCTGTATAACTGAATGGACTAACGTAAGGTGTTATTCGATCCAGAGGCAATGGAGCCATAATAGGTTGTCGTGGCTTCGCATTAATCAATCGGCACTCTTGGCAATTAGCCTTTGCTTTTCTTACTAACACCCTTAAAGATGGTATCCAAAATACACGTCGAATTTCGGCAGCAATCAAGTCTTGGTTTTGATGATGAAATTTACGATGGTAGTAATTAACTATGATTTCCGTCAAAAAATGTTTTTTGGGTAATATAATAGGCGTTTTTGCGTATATTGGCAAGGTTGAAGCAACTTGCAACCTACCTTCAGCCCTTATGACATTTTTATCATCGTCAAAAAATGGATTAAGTGTAAACAATGAACTATGCTTTGACACTTGCTTATGTCCTTTAAGACTGACATATTCTTCATAAAAAACTTCTTTTTGTACATTGGAACATAAATAATATTCAGCGTTTAATTCTTCTTGCGGAGTCAATTCTGTTTTTATCCGCCCATTTTCACCATTTTTGCAATTATGGATGAACCGAAATATCCATGCTATGGAACGTCTAAGCCGAGAGTAATTTGAGAATCTTTTTATATCGATAATACTTGCCAATTCAGATTTATAATCCATATGAAATAATGGAGCACGAATTTCAAAGTCTTCAATTTCCGAAATGTTACGTTCTTCCTTCGTTTGCATAGGCCATTCGCTGGAATTAAAACGCAGAAATTCCGGTCCGTGAAACCATCTTGAATCTTTGTCTAGATTAGTTGGAAACCTTGCCCGAGTTGCGTCATCGGCAACATTTTTGTCTGTTGGAAGCCAGTTCCACTGTGATTCGTCACTCTCTTCCAGAATTTCAGTTATACGGTGCTCCACGAATTGTTTATATCGGCGGCTATCTGAATTTATCCACCTTATGACAGTCTTGGAGTCACTCCAGTAGTATATTTTTTCGATCTTTACATCGTGCGCAGTTATGATTGTGCTTTTTAAACGAACACCCAATAAAGCTGCCTGCAACTCTAAGCGCGGAATTGACATTGGCTTAATTGGGGCACATCGAGTTTTTGCAGCAACCAGTGAAATGTCAATATCTCCATTAAATTTTTTGACTCTCCAGTATGCAACAGCAGCGTAGGCATTCACGCTAGCATCCGTAAACACATGCAACTCGATTTGACCGGTCCTGAAACATGTTGAATAACATCGCGGCACTGAAATCTTCTCTACGGCTTTAAGTTCGGCAAACCAGAGTTTCCATTTGTTAAAGATATTCTGTGGTATAGGCGTATCCCAACCAATTCCGCTCTTCCAAACTTCTTGCATGAGTATTTTTGCACAAATTACATAATGGCCCAACAGTCCAAATGGGTCAAAAATGCTCATTACCACACTCAGCATTTCACGCTTAGTAGGAACTCTTTCATTATTAAGGATCTGCTTTGGCACTTTGTTGAATTTCAAACAAAAAATGAATTTGTCTTTAGTCGTATTCCAAAACATTCCCAAGATTCGTTCGCTCTTGTCGGTTACATTCACGTTTACATCAAGCCCTGTTTTTGTATCGTCGAACACTCCCAAGCTTTTCAAAACATTTTTCGAATTTGAAACAAAATTTGTCAATTCAAAATTCGCATGCTGATGAATTCTGATCACATCTCCTATCACCGATATTGCTTCATCTTCCGTTTCAAATGAATCTGCATAGTCGTCAACATAATGTTTTTCGATAATAGCACTAGCGGCTCTTGGATATGCTTCCTGAAAATGTTTTGCATTCATATTTTTCACATGTTGTGCCAAGGCAGGAGAGCAAGTATAGGATTTTGATGACAGCCATGTCTCCACAAGAACCGCTGACAAACCTGATCTTCTTTACGTATGTTTACTCTGTGAAACATTTCTCTTATATCGGAGCAAACAGCAATAGGGGCTTCTCGAAATTTAAAAAGTACATCCAAAAGAGTCTGATTCATGTCAGGTCCTGGCAATAGTTCAGTGTTTAAAGAAACTCCTCCTACCTGTGCCGCCGCGTCAAAAACCAATCTTAACTTGTTAGGCTTATTAACATTTACAACACCAAAATGGGGCAAGTACCATATTTTTGTAGATTTTGTTTCAATTTCATTTGTTTTAAGTTTATAAACGTACCCTTTCTCTAAATATTCTTTAATTTTATTTTCGTAGGCAAGCGCAAGTGATGGATCCTTCAATAATTTATTTTCCAATAGCTCAAGTCTCTTTAAGGCCATGTTGAAACTATCTGGCAAAACCACATTATCTTCTTTCCAAAGCATGCCTACCTCATAACGATTACCTACTCTTTTTGTTGTTGCCGTCATGATTTCTACTGCTCTTTTATTTGCGTTCGAAAGTAATTTTTCTTTTGGTTTTATTATACCCATGTTTTCGATAGTAAAATAACTTTGAACCATATTATTAATGTCATTCAACAATTTATCGTCAGAATCTTCTTTATTTTGTATTGACAAAACTATATTTGGAACGTTTGAACTATCGGTACAATCATCTTTTGGTCCATAAACGACCCACCCTAATTTGGTCTCAGCCACAAAGGGGCCATGTAATCCTAAATCAAATCGTTTTGTTTCAACTCCCAAATATGCATTCGACATTCCAATCAAAATAGTAGGTTTTGCATCAAAATAATTACAGATCGGCAACCCTGCTATTTCACTATTTTGACAGTTCAATAAATTAAAGTTCATTGACTGCACAGGAAGATCTAAATTTTTTATAGTGCAAAAATTATTTAATTTTAATCTCTTGCAACCTGCATCCATACCCTGAATGTCAAACCCAACATAAGTGGTAGGTAAATCTACAGTGCTATTTTTCCAGATCTGCCTCGCAGCCCAAGTTGGTTGGCAATGTCATCTTCTATTAAGGAAGGCATAGCACAGTCGTCTAGATAAGCGAATGTGTCAACGACCGATCCATTTTCTCCAAACAAACGAACGGGAATTACTTTGAAGAACACTTTAGGATTCCTTTTATCCTGCAGTCTATTCAGCGTACACAAAAGTTGTGAATTTTCAGCCTCGGCAGAGGGCTCTGTCGACGGTGGCGCAGGCTCTTTGTGAAGCAAATTGTTGTGTTTACGTTGACAACAATTAATGTTACAAATTGATTTGTTCTTACAATAAAAAGTGTTATGTCCACCTTTGAGACAAGAAAAACATAACTTTTTTTCTTTCACTGTTTTCCAGCGTTCATCTATTGACATTTTTATAAACTTTTCGCAATCATCCAGCAAGTGCATTTGACTACAAAGACCACAAGAACGCTGCGTTGGACCAACATGCATGACATAATTTTGTTTAGTTTTGCTATCCTGCATATTTTGTGACATGGTACGGCTGTAGGTGCTGCGAGTGTTTGGCGAAACTGCTACACAATCGCTGATGGCATTTATAATTCTTGCTTCGGCATCCAACCAATGGCTAAAGTGTTGCAATGTTGCGTAAGGCTTAATTTCAACTTGTTGACGTGTCCATTCCAACCTCCTACTCAATGGCAACTTTGCTGTAAGTTCTTCGAGTAAAGACGGATTACATAAATGTTGTGAAGCACCGGCAGCTTCCAAAAATATAACAAGGCTTTTTACTTTCATAGCCAAGTGAACTATTTCGTGCAATTTATTTTCCGGAATTGGTGGAATTGTCCGCGTTTTTTCCAATTGGCTTTTAATAAGTCGTTCAGGTCTGCCAAAATTGTTTTCTAATTCCGAAATGACGTCATTTAATTTTTCTGCATAAATCATAATTGGATCGACTGCACTTTTTGCAGCTCCGTAAAGACATTTCTGCAGTCTCATTTGATTTTCTAGTGCTGTATAGCCAAAATATTTTGTTGTTTCTTTAAATGCAGAAATAAATGGTGGCCATTCCTCAGGAAATCCTCCGAATCGAGGAAGATCATGAAGCACGCGGTTGGCATTTAATCGTGGCTCTGAACCTATGTGAAAAGCTGTGCTGTTAGCCGGCATAGGCTGATGATGGAATGGTAAGTGGCTTTGTGGCATATATAGTGTTGGCTGGGTTCTTACATTTGAATGTGAGTGCGTATATATGTAATGACTAGAATCTTGTGGCAAAGAAAGATTCTGTGGCGTCGTAAATGTATGGAATGAAGATACATCTTTGTGCTGCGGCAGCGTGGCAGCGTAGGGCGAAGACAAGGCGAAACTATTATGCTGCGGCAACGTGGCAGCGTATGACGAGGCAGGGCTATTATGCTGCGGCAACGAGGCAGCGTATGACGAGGCAGGACTATTATGCTGCGGCAACGAGGCAGCGTATGACGAGGCAAGACTATTATACTGCGGCAACGAGGCAGCGTATGACGAGGCAAGACTATTATGCTGCGGCAACGAGGCAGCGTATGGCAAGGCAGAAATATTATGCTGCGGCAACGAGGCAGCGTATGATGAAGGCATGGCGGAACTGTTGTGCTGCGGCAACGAGGCAGCGTATGATGAAGGCATGGCGGAACTGTTGTGCTGCGGCAACGAGGCAGCGTCTAGACCTGTATGTGTGGACGTATTTTGGCATGGCAATGTGGTAGATTTCTGTGTCGACAACTCAGTAGGCAACGTTGTGGGACTATGACCTATATCTTGGGAAACGGGGGGAATGGTTACAATGTCAAATACCTGTGTATCGGAGTCTGAATTCGTGTTCATGGATACCAATGTTTCTTGTATCTGCTTCAGCATTCCGGAAAACTTTTCTTCCATTTGATCCAACTGCGACTGAAAATCTTTTTGCTCCGTGATAGTTTCGTCGTTCATATTTGATTCGTTTTCTATGTCGTCTTTAGAAGTGTTAGACATCTTGAAGTTTTTAAATTTGGCTGGTAATTGCCCTTTATTTTTTCGTAAGCTTCTTCTTAAATTACTGGGGCTCATGTAAAAATGGCGTCTCAATGGCAATCGAATAATAAAAATGTTGTTGGAAATCCGAGGTTCTTCCTCAATAATAAAACACGCCTTTGTTTCTTTGCGTATGTAGCAGTGTTTATTATTCTAAAATAAAAGTTATTTCATGTCTTACAATTTAATATAAATAAAATAAGGTTTTACCGATTGATATCCTCTCGTTTGGATTCCAGCAACGAATTAATTTAAATAAAGAATTTAAGGCGTACCAACATTAAAGTAAAAATAAGTATGTTCGTTTATACAATGAAAAGTTTTGTTCGTTTTTATATAAAAATCAAAAATAAGTTCTGTTCATTTACTTAAGTGGTTTAGTCGTCGACAATGCCTTATAAGTACGGTGACCATTTATTTAAAACTGAAATACTGAACACAAAAACAAAAAAGGAATCTACAGAAAAACCGAAAAAATGTGAAATTCTAACTAAAAACCAAAAATATGCTAAAATAATAATTAAAAAAATATAATAAAAACGAATTAAAAGTGAAGCTAATTAATTAAACAAAAAAAAAACAGGAATTCAAAAGAAACATAAATGACTTAAAGTGCAGTGCAAAAAAAAAAACCAAAAATTTGCATCGCCAGCAGTGTAGTGCAGTGAATCCTTTTTGTAAATACAAAAGGAATGCAGAAATATAAAGACTTTTGCAAAACAACCTGCAGCACGGTTTCAAATAATGGAGAACGTGGAGGCTCTGGTAACACAACGGCACTAAAGCTGGAATAAGCCAAGAAGTAGCGTTCCGTAACGTGACGGCTGTCAAAATCTATCAAACGGCGTGCTGAAATCGTGTCGTAGCGGTACGCAACATTGAGACCTGTTGAAATTAGATTTCCAAACGTCGCGCTACGTTGACAATTCATTTGTTAGTTAAAATAAATTAAATTTGGATGTTATAAATGGAATTTTTTGAACAAATTAATTAAAATAAGTAGGACAATGGAACTGGAATTATTCAAGTAATTTTTAAGTTGTAAGGTGACATTTCGAACGTTGCCTACCGATTTCACTAATCGATGCTACGTCAACAAGCAACCGTGACATTACGTTACAAAACGCTACTTATTGGCTAATAATAAGAGAGCAGTTCACAAAATTTGCGTCGACAATGATGTTGTTGGAAGCTTGAACCTTCCAAAGGGGGCAGGATGTTCGGAGCTGCGTTCATAAATATTTTCTTTTTTAAATTATATTTTTAATTTAAAGTTTCTTATTATTTGGATTTAAATTTAACTTATGGCAAGGCTATTACTTTGCTATAATTGTTCATCTTAGTTTTTAACATTTTATATCACTACAATGTAATTATTGCTTGCCATAATTTGCCTTTGTCCCTCGCTATGTACTAATTTCAGTTCAATTATTTTTTGACTCTTGCTGTATGAAGTTAAATTCGTTCTTGCTAAATCAAGTATTATTTCTTATTCTTATTGCTACATCGACATTCGGTAGGAATAATAAAAAATTTGTAAAGTTTATCGAAACTCGTCTCATTTCTTATTTGAAAAAATAGGCATCAAAAAAGCTTGCTGCCTCAATTAGGCGATCTTGCGCCAAATTTAAAGCAAAAAATTGGACAAGTTTGCATAAAAATACTTGGTTTGGCAAGCAATTTGTAAATGCGGTTGGAAGAGCTTAGCATTTGTACAATTAACCACCAAATATATTCAGCAGACGTTTCTATTAGCACTCTTTCACATAAGATACGCTTTCACCAAAACCCTGTGTTATTTTGACCAGGTTTGGCGAGTTGTCACTATGGCAAATTGGCCATGAATGGGGTCAATGTTGTACCGAAAAATGCGAATCCTCCGAATTGTCCTGAGCTTCGGCCGATTGGAAAATACTGGGCTATAGTGAAGAGAAAATTGCTAAAAACGAAGAAATTTGTCAAAAACTAAAAGAAACTAAAACAAAAATGGATCAAGGTATCATCCCAGGTCAACCAAAGTGATGTGCAGATCCTAAAGGCAGGTGTTAGTTAATTCAAAGTTACGATATTTTGCATATATCACAACCAAATGAGCAAACGTTTTCATTTTCTTAAAGATATACCCACACCCTTGAGCTTCAAAAAATGTGTTACTTTATTTTTTTGGTAAAAAAATAAACATTTTATGCCCATTTTTTTCGACTACTTTTTTAATTATACACAGTAAAAATTTAAGTTTAATTTTAAAACCGAAAAAGTGTTTATATAGAACAATGCCAAAAAAAGTTTTAGTTTTAAACTATTTTGGAGTAAGTAAAGAGAGAAAAATTAAAAAAAAAAAATAATAATTTTAATTTTAAACTATAATTGGAAAAAAAGACAACCCATCCATACTGAAATTCGAACCAAGGGAACAACATCTTATACCTATGAAGATAAATTACGAAGTCTTTAGCTCATTCGGCTTTTAAGCTTATTGACATAGTTGTGTGAAATTGTGTATTTAAGCAATTGAAAAAAAAAACAAATTTTTTATTTTGTTCGCGTTCTTTTTTTATGCTCTTTTGATAAATAAAAGGTCCATTCGTTCAAAAAAAACTTTATAAATATTTGTAATTATTTATAAAGTTTTACCACAAAAAGCGTTCGTTGAAACAAAAATTTGATTCTTGCTTCACAAAAAATGAGAATAAAAAACAGCTGATCATTTCCCCTCCAAATAAAATTTTCAATTTTTACCCAGACAAATTTTTTCTGGGCAAAACTTGAAGACTGTCAAAATAAAAATTATTTGTCAAAAGTTGTTTACGTTTTGAAAAAAAAAAAAAAATTTGAAAAATTAATTAAAACAAAAACCTATTTCTGTGCTTTGTTTAACAAAAAAAAAAGTTTGATGAAGTTAAGGAAGGATGTTGGTGGTTTTTTCAGCACGTTTTAATACACCAAAATAGGTAATTAAATGTGCACTAACAGGTGTTCTGACTTTTTTGTTTATTTTCTTGGCAGTCTTAAATTTTTTCCCATTTTTGCGTTCGTTGATTTTTTGTGGTGTTTTCAGCTACTCAGAGAAATTTCTGTCCTTAGTCTGTAAAAAATTTTAATTTGACAGTCTTCAAGTTTTTCCACAAATTTTCAACGAATAGACCTAAAATTTCTCAAATTTTGAAACTGAAAAGTCTCCCCAAGCTAAATTCAAACTTTGATGGCATTAGTTTCAAACTAAACGTATTAAAATTGGCACAGAAAATATTTTAATACTTTCCTTATATTCATTTTAAATCTAAAAATGATGCGTTTTTTGAATTTAAAGTAATTTTAGGATTGTTTTTAAGCCATTTTGGTATTAAAAAATGTAAAAAACTAAATGATATAAAAGTAAATATTTTTTGTAATAAAATTAAAACCTACCCGAATAAATTTCAACCTTTTTTTGGATAAATTTTGAATTTAATACCAAAACAGTTTAAAATCAATACCGAATGGAATCAAAAGTAAACTATCATTTTTTACTGTGCACATGCTTTATGTATATAATCTTATCTCAAGAACGAATAAACTCCCTAAAATATGTCTAACAAGACAAAAAACACACAGTTATCCACAAAGTGACATTCGATGATGCAATTTCCATAAAACACACATAAAAATCCAATTTGGCACATTTGTTGCGGTCAATCTAAGTAATTCGTCCACACTGTTCGTATGCAGTCATTGGTTTGAGTGGGTTTCGTGCCGGACAGCATGACCAATGTTTGCTTAAGACTGATCTATGGATGTCACATTTATCTAATGGCTTTTTAAAGAATATAAACTCAATAAATCCTAAAAAAAAAAGATTTAGGATAGACGTCAAGTTTAAAAAGGCAACGAAATGTTTCATCAATTAATCAACGAAATTTATGAAAAATACATATGAGTACATTTCATGGTGAATAATGTGTATAAAATTATTTCCATTAATGCCATTCCCTTTTCGTGAGCATTACCTACGGTACAACAAAATAGAAGTTGAAATTGCAGAGGTTTGCAAAGTGTTTTTAGTGTATTTTGATCACCTAAATACGAATATGCCATCCGTTTTGTTGCGTCAGGTTATTATATTGATTAGGTCGTAAAAAACATGCTAAAAAGGAAGCAACCCGTTCACGGGTTTTTATTACAGAAAACGGTCAATTGGTCATTAGAGATGTAAGCCGCAGAGTGCTATTAAATTATAGGGTGGAAATGGGAGAGGGGAGGAAATGCACTATTTACAGTTTTTTAAAAATATCTAGCGAAAGAAGCAAAATTTTGATATTCTTTTAGAAATCTTTTTGTAGAAAATTAAATTTGCCATCAAAATAGCTCATTCAAAAAATTAAAAAATAAATTTGTAATACTAAAAATTTTGAAACAAAAAAGAAAAAAAAAGCAAAGTTCTAGTTTACATAGACATTCATAATCAAAATAATCATATATTTGGTGATTATTTTAATCATGAAATGAATGAGCAAACGATGCCACTTCACGAAATCAAACAGAATTGTGTTGTAAAATATTTCACAAAAACCGGGTTGTGTTATAAAATGTTTCACAATTTGTTCCTTTTGGAAGTAAAATAATACAGTTTTCGTGAAGAAATCTACGAGATGGATGAAATAAGTGGTTAATAGCAATCTTTGAATCAGTACCAACAACATTTGAGAGACCAAACAAAATTAACTCACAGTTTGACACAAATTTGTCGCATGAAAAAATAATACAAAGAAGTATTAAAATAAATAGCATTAAAAAAGTAGTAAAATAGTACTAGTAATCTTAAATCACATGAATTTGAACAAAATATAGTTTAAATCATGAAGCAAAAAAATTCATGATTATTTTGATTATGAATGTCTATATAAACTAGCCCAAAACGAATTCTTGTGTTTTTTTTACTCTTTTGCTTTTAACTTTTGTTAGGGTCAGAGATAGATATAGGCATTGCTTTATGTAAAAAAGTAGATAAAATTTAAATTTTAAATGGTTTATTTAAAAATTTCTTTTGTCAAAAATTAACCGAAATATGGCCACTCAAACATAAAAATTTTGCTTGTGTTCGGAAAACGGATTTTATTCAAAACCATGGCGTCTTACAAAAAAGCGTATTTGGCAAAACATGTTTAGAATCGTTCATATCGATACCTTAGAGCGCTATAGTCCTGTCTCCACTTTTTGCGATTTTGAGATTTTTGCAGTTATGGCATCATTGTGGGCTTCTTTACCGTGTGGAAAACTGTGTGATGTCAAAATACCACTAAAATACCAAAATATTCGATAATTAGGAAAAATCCTATCTCCAAACTGTAATTTTTTCAAGAGCGCTACTGTCCTATCTCCACTGAATATTCAAATAAGTCACATTTTTAAAAAAAATTCTTCGGTTTTTCGCGTGTTTTCGCGTTTCATGACTATTTGCAACATTTTGGTGAACGTATTTGGTTACACCCAAGGCTCTACTGTTGTTTGTCGGAACCAAAAAAAATTCAAAAATTCAAAAAAAAAAAAAAAAAAATATCGTTTTTTTCGTGTTTTCTACGCGTTTCATGACTTTTTTCGACATTTTAGTGGAAAAAATTAAAAAAATTTACTAAATACGGCGTTTTTTTCAATAGTAGTGGAATTCTATATATGAGCAAAAGTAATGACACATTATAAATTGGCTGGGATTTCGTTAGAAATTAATTAAATTGGTTAAAAACATTAAATTAAGTTAACAGATACTATAGGTAAAAATATTATATCAAAATAGCAGTTAATCCTTAATAACCACTGTTTGAAATCTTCTTTTTGCATTTCCCAACAATTGGAAAAATGGAGATAGGACTATAGCGCTCTAAGATATCGATATGATTTTTCATAATTTTCAGTTTAAAATATATTTTTTTTATAATTTTTGGGGACATTTTTTTTTTTGACACTACATATTACATATTTCAGATTTTCAGGGATAATCAGGGGTAATATATTTTTGTTTGTTTTTGAATCAGTCTAATAAATATTCGGAGGGACTAACAAAGGTTCGCTGAGTTGGTTAGAAGAAAAACAGGAAAAATATTCTTGTTTATTTACTTTAAATCTTCATCATGTTTTACTGCTGAAACAGAATGGTGTAGCTGAAGCTTGAAGTACGAAGTAAGCGACGAACTGTCAAAAGTAAACTACACATATTTTAATACGCGTCAACACCATGTGAAGTTAACGCTGTAGCTGAAGCTTGCGGCGTAGTACAAAGTTCGAACTTTTCAACTTTGTCGCTTGCTGTATGCTTTTTGACAGAAGATCAATGTTGCCGAATTGATGAAAATAAATTTGTGAAAATTATTTGATGATTTCAAGGTTAATTTTGCGCAAAATTCATGAAAATTTCATGAAAAAAAGCAGCAAATAAAATTATGAAAATAATTTTAAGTTCTAAAGGTTTAGATAATTTTAAAATTTATGCAATTTTTATAACGAAATAAGATTGGCAACTCTATTCCATAAGCAGCAAACTTCTCCATTCTGTTCATAGAAATTCTCGAAGCGCTTCATCGTCTGCTACACTACATTTTGTACTACAGCGGCATACTACAGCTTCATCATTCTGTTCAACGCTTTATACTGATTTTAAAACTTTATTTTCAGGAACAAATTTCAACTATTCCTGGATTGCTGAATGGTTCCGTTTTAAAAATATCCAATTAATGTTCTCGATTTTAATCAGGGTTCGATGGATATACTATATCATGATATATATCCGATTATATATCAAATGCTTTTTTATGATATATATCAATACAAAATTATTTTAAAAATTTTATAATATTTAGTAATTTTTAGCGTTTGTTACTGTATTTCTACTTCCCAAATGTAGATGGCGTTGGAGTAGAGTTAAAATATACTCCCTAATAGTAAGTTCTAATCCATTAATGGCAACAATGCTGCCGGCATTAATGGTGTCAGTCGTGTCAAAAAAATTTCGTTACGAAAGAGTAAGTTTTTTTTTTTGTGTTTATTCTATTATTTTTTACAAAAAAGGTAATTGACCATTCATTATGTTTATGTAACACATATGCAAATAGTATACATAAATAATACAATAAAATAATAATATGGCTTTAATACAAAATGGATATATATCAAAATTTTGATATATATCGGATATATGTGTATCACAAATATCCCATATTTTGATATTTAAGTATAATAAATATCGGATATTTTCGAACCCTGATTTTAATGGAGATGGCACTCACTCCGTGGCGAACCGCTTTGGGTAAGATGGCAAAGGGACACTTAACAATGGATGCACAAAAAGTCAAAAGGGCTTTCCGTTGACTTCAAAAATATTACTACCTTGGCTAGAAGGCAAATCATTGTCTTTGTTAAAAATTAAGGATTTGAAGGAAATGCTGAAGTTTGTGCCAAAATTTGCTAAACCCTTTTACAGGTTCCTAGAAACCATAAAAACCCTGGAATTTGAAGACGATTTGGATGGATTTAGAAATGAAATAGATTTCGAATTAGAAGATACTGAAAATGTCTAAACTTTTTGAGAGCAGATTACTTTGATTATCATAAAACAGTGATATTTTTATTAAAAGATTTTTTTTTTTAAAGTATGAATTGCGAAACAAACAAATTAGATTTTAGTAGTTATATTATGTTAATAATAAATCTTTGTATTTAAAAAAAAAAAAAAAACCACCTCTACAAGGTATATAATAAAAATATAGAATTAAACACATATAAACGTTTTTTTTTTTAAACTAATTTTGTATGGCTTGACGCATTACGGCGAAACAATAAAATTAATTTTTTGTAGTTTGACATGTTATTGTATAATATGTAGTTTCTAAATATTTATTTCTATTTTGCATTAATGTTTTATCGTTTTAAAATTTAATTTTATCATATTAAAAGCGATTACATAATATTTTTTGGTTTCTCAATAGGAGGAAAATATATTTAAGTATGAAAATCACATCTGCAAAGTCATGTGTCAAGAATATTTACTACATAGGATTTGTTTCACTGCGCTGAAGCATAAATTTGTCTTTATCTCAAATCTAATTTCAGGTATGCTTATAAAACAAAAAATAACTAAGCGGATCCTAACCAGCCCACTATAGGTTTTTTTACTCATTTTCGAGGCATAAAGTCCTTTTTTGTACTTCCAAAATTAAAGTTTTTGTTGATGGTATTTGATAAAGAAAACATAATTAAGAGCAAATAACGGATGTTGTGGTTTGATAAAAAAAAAAACATTTAAAATGTAGAATACGCAGTGAATTTTGTCAGAGTTTTAAAATTATTTTAATGCAATACAAGAACAATCAACAAATTAAATAAAATATGGAAAAAACAAGTGCTGGTTAGTTTTTAATAGTTAAAGGGAAAGATTTTGCTTAGATCTTTCTTTTTGTGAAAAAAACTCATATTTCTGACCTATGACCTGACCTGGCTATGGCGGGCTATGACTATCATAATCATGTTAAGTGATGCATCTTGAGTTTATTTTATCAATTTCATCTTGCGATTCGATGCGTTTTTTGAGAAATAACATTTCTTCGTAGTCAGCTTCCGTTCGATTGTTTGTTCCGATGAACAATTTAAAAAGATATATATTTGTTAATACAAAAATCCTTCTTGTGATCCGTGGGAAACAAGGATCGAATTTTTAAAAGTTTCCCTACCCAATTTACTTTCAGCTAATTTTTTCATAAAACCAACATTTTTTATTAAAAAATTTTATCATCATATAAGCTAGAGCTGGCTAATAAATGGGTACACGGGATTCCCGGTAGAATCATTTTCATGAGTAATGATTTTAACTAGTTAGATGTACCAAATATACATACATATGTCAAAAAACTTTCTTTTAAATTTTTACATGATCCCCCCTGTAATTTGGGGGATGTACAATATATTGTATAACGGGACTGAACGGCAATAATATTCTTAATAACACTAGTTTACAGCCAATATGAACTTTGAATACTACAGTGAAAGTCGCTTATAACGACGGTCAAGGGACCACGCAAAACCGGTCGCTTTAACCGGCGGTCGTTATATCCGATATTAACGCTAATAAATAAAGAAAAAACGGTGTTTGCATTTGCCGTCAATTTTTTAAAACTACGTACTCAATGAAATTCTTTAAAAACAAAACTGAATTAACCCTTTTTTGCATGCAGTAAATACATGACGACTCATTTGAACTAGGTTTTACCTCGATGTCGTCCCAGTCCATGTTTTTTTATGCAAAGTTATTCACTGGAGTCCAAATATACAGAAAAAGCTTCTTAAAATCGGTCAACGAGCTAATCGATTTTCAGGGTTGAATTTCAGTTACCAAATGGTCTTCACATTGATTCTGAATCAAAAAAAAAAAAAAAGGTTTGACAGAAATAATCGTACCATTTGTTTGCAGACTCAAAAATAGTATTTTCGAAAAATCTACCTGATCGCGTTAACGAAATATTGTGTTAATGTAAATTTCAATGCGGAACCGTGGAATTTCAATATCTTGTACGGTTTTTGAGAAATCTTACCCTTAAAGTTTGGTTTTTCGAGATTTTTGTGATTATCACATTATTATTATTTAAATTTTTTTTTTATACATTTGGGGGTTTCTAATAGAACAAGGAAATTTTTCCTACTGAGGCCAGATTCGGATTCAACATTGTAATTTACATTGAAAATTACTTTTTTCGTTTTTGCTTGTTGCTAATTTAAAAAAAAAAAAAAAAAAAAAAAAATTAATTTTCTTCTCAACGAAAAAAGTTCAAATAAAATTCTTAAAAAACCTACTCATTTTCACTTTTTTTTTTTTATTCATTTTCAAATGTCGTCGCTATAAGCGACAGAAAAAAACAAATGTGTAACAAAGTGCGGTCGTTACATCCGGCTCGTCGCTATATCCGACGGTCGTTATAACCGACAAAATGCTCGTAAGGTTTATGAAGAAACCAACCAAACAACTGTGAAAGGGTCGTTATAAGCGGTTCGACGTTATAAGCGGAGTCGTTATAGGCGACTTTCACTGTATTATTCATTTCATAAGTAAAATCGGCTGCTGATTGATTGGTTTGTTAGGTTTAAGTGGCAGCAAATAAGCCCCACATAGACCAAAAAGGTCCATAGTGATTTTTTTTCGAACAAATTAAAAAGAAGTCAAAATCAACTGCAAATTTACACCAGACTTACAAAAAATTACACATGAGGGGGGGGGGGTGTTCTAAAATGTACCCCTGAGGAGTTATAGGATTAAAACTGATTTTTAGAAAAAACATATTATTGGGTTACCCTAGCGTTTTAGAGTAAACTTTTTTCCAAGCTGCTTTTATCTAATTGTATGTGATTTTTAAGAGTGTATTTAGTTTATACTATTCAAAAGGACTTCGTAAAGTTCTGGACCTTTAAAGTTGATATTTAAATTTTTTTCTGATTTTTGACTTTAGTGCCCATTTTAGTACGAAAAAGGTCCATTTAGCGTACCCTTTTTGAATTTTTTTCTAAAATTTTCGTTAAATTTCCTTCAATTCGGTATCACATTTGTCATACCAACTTTTTAATTTGAGGTCGGAAAAAATACTTTTCTATGCAACTCACATGCGTTTCGCTGAAGCGCGCTACCATTTATCTACTGGAGCCTACAAGCGGATTATTCTTGAAAAGTACTTTTTTCTATCCTCAATTAAAAAAATCGGTATGACAAATGTAATGTTAACCGAATTAAAGGAAATTTTTTCGAGGCACAGTGCGGCAAAATCCAAATATCCTAGCCAAAATTGGAAATTCGAATAGCTGAGCGTTGAACGTTGGGAATTTCGGTATGCGCCATACAAATTGTATGTGCATGAGAAATTTTTGACAGTAAAATAACGCTGACGCACAGTGCTGTCACTCCATACAACGGAACGGCATTTCCACAGTTTTGGTTCAATTTCAATGAGATTTACCATACTGATACATTTTTTTACGTTGTTTTCAGAAATTAATTTTCAAATGCAATGAATAGAAAAAAAGATATTCAAATAAATAAAACTTCGAATGTTAACTGGAAAAAATGTTTGCGCATGCTTTTAGGCTGTAAAAAACCATATAAAATTTTAATAGTTCAATGTGTTTTTGACATATAAAAGTATGCTGTAAAAAAAAATCAAATTTAAAAAAATTCAAAAGCATTTGAAAAAAATTTTGTGGTGTAAATTTTATAAAATCATTGATTTTTACGTAAATACGGGATATTCAGATAAATATTTAAAGTAAACGGGGAAAAACGGGGTTGTGAATTTTTCCTATCTTAAAATATGGAATCTGCACTATTTGTACGTTTAAGTACAATGCCCGCAAGTCCCGTCTTTTTTTTTCCTGCTCTAAAGAAAATTAGCATTTTCCGGTTTTCAATATTTGAAAAATTTTTTTTATATCATTTAAAATAACTTTAATTTGGCTAATCAAATTGGCATGCAAAAAATATTAAAAATAAATGAGTATGTAGGCTTTCGTATGCATTTTATTTTAAAACAATTGCTTTTGAGGTTTAGGAGCAGCAATTATTTTTAAAAAGTTCTGCGATTAGAAAATTTTCTTAAATGTTTTTTTTTCGAAAAAAAGTTCGACTTTAAAAAGCTGTAACACTTACAAATCACACTAGTTTTCAAAAATTTTCAGGGGATTTCTTAATTGGACTATTTGCTGTAGAATGGCATAAAAAAAATTTTAAATTTGAACAAAAAATTTTTACGCAAATGCCTTCTATCGCAGCACTGTGTGACGCTCCAATTTAGGTATGGCAGTAACTGTCTAAAATAAAACTCTTTAACGAAGAGATTGATGTATCTCATCACAGCTAAATTTCCGGTAGAAATGTAGTGTATTCTGTTTGAATTCTAGTATGTTCCGATATTCTTTTTTTTTTGCCTTCGGGAATCTTTGAGTATTCCAAAAAACTATTGGCTAAAGCAATAAGTATTTTCCTCCTAGTATACCTAAATATTTATCGTTTCGGATGTCATTAACCCATTAGTGCCCAGCGGCGCCATATGGCACCCAAAACTAAGTTAACTTCAAAAATGATTTAAAACTAACTAAAACAAGATACGACTTTTAAAACTAGAAAAGTATGAATTTGAATATTTTTCCAGCTATTGGATATTGTTTTTTTATTTGTTTATGTCAAGTGTTCGTGGTAGTTATCGTTATTTGATTGCTTGTTGGCAGAAAAGTGAAAAATATTTTGATGCCGTACGACTTGAGGTAAGGAATCACATTTTATCGTTATTTAGTCATATATTTTGAAAGTTGTTGAAAACAGTTTTATTTTGAAAAGACTAATGAGTATTTTAAAGGAAAAATCAACAATATCCGTTTTAAAATAAACGAGTTGCGATGATTTGAAAAACCAAAGTGCTATACGGCACCGCTGGGCACAGGCTAGCAATTTTTTTCTGAGTGCCGTATGGCATCGCTGGGCATTACCTAGCACGAAAGTTATTGTTTCTCTATGTGTCGTACGGCACCGCTGGGCAGTAGCCAACAATACATGGTGTATGTAAGTGGGTGTTTACTCTCATCACAACACAATTTGTATAGTATAAAATCTACATGTTGGGTTTTTATTTTTGACTTTTAAGGATAAGTTTTAAGTATAGAGCCATTTAAATGCTTTATTGCATTTGCCAACAAGAGTTTCGCCTCAGCAGCATTTAATCCTTGCAGTCGAACATACTATTACTTTTCTCCTTAATTATACTATAATCTCAGTTTATAGCTTTCTTTTGACTAGTTAGGGCCTTATCATAAATCTGAAGGGAGTTCCATTCTCTCCCTCCCGGGGAAGGAGCAGTGGAAGTAGTGAATATTTCATAAATGGAAACTCCCCTTCCTGCAGGGATCCTTTTTTTATTTTAATATCGTTGACATTTTCAGAAATAACCCGTTTGCAGCACTGCGTTTTTCCAAGAGCGTTGACATTTTACACAAAAACAACATTTGGCAACGCTTGGTCTTTCCCATATCTTTGACATTTTGCGCAAACACCAGTCTGCTTCACACAGGCCGGTGCTAAACAAAATTCTCTCTTTTTTTTGTCTCGTTTTATCCTATACGAAAAGATACGCAAAATAGTCCTATCTTTGATACGAAGCTGCCCTAGGGCGTTTTGACCACCACCGACACAGACGGATAACAATGTCTTTAAAAATTTCAATACCCTGGTTATTTTTCATTAAATTTGGGTTTTTAAAAAAAACTTTGTGTGGCAACACCATTCAAGTGCAATCATTCAAATTGGAACGCTTGAAATTGAAAAACAGCTGTTCATTTTCAGCTAAAGAAAAGTTGAAATAAATTCTCTAAAATTTATGAAAATAAATTCAGTTTGTTTACTTAAAAAATTTGGCAAGAAGTCGGCGATAAAAGGCTTGAAAGAATAATCTGAGCTATTTTTGCATTCAATCTGGCCTGAGTAAATAAAGCGTTAAAAGTAATATAGATTTGCTTTGCTCAAAACATAAACAATGGATGAAGTGGACAAAATTATAATTCATTCGCTACGACAAATTGGCTGCAATATCGATGGTGAAGTTTTCAGCTTGACCACGTTTACACCAGAGTTGTTGGTTCTTGCTGTAAGCACATGTTTACAAGAAATTAAGCCAAACACGCTGACCATACCAAAAAGGCTTCCCGAAGGTATGGCGCAACGTTTTAGTGTTGCCACAACTCTTGCTGAAATTTGCGCTTCTATCGGCTTTCGGAGCGACATTGGCTATCAGACGTTTCTCTATCCAAATGTAATAGACGTGCGCAGGTTGCTAATGTTTCTAATTGAAAATCTGCCAAAGGATAGCAGTGGCCACGATGATACCTCTTTTGGAGATGCTAAGGAGGATGATTTAACCGTACTAGAGCGAAAAATTCGTAAAACAATGTTGCAGTCTCTGCGGGCGCCATGGTTGCCACCTTTTTGTCGACAACGCGAGCACGGGAGACGGGAGCACATAATAACACAGTACGTGGAATTCAAGCCACAGCTAAATCTTAACATTCCAAGTGAGGTAAGCGAGAACTCACAGTTGCAATACCTAGTACCGAACATATTCCAGCAGTTGGCAACAGGTGACTTTGATTTAATCAGCAGCGTCTTACATCGAAACGACATGGAGTTACAGTCACCACCCCAGTTTGCAGACGGATTCAACTTTGCACGGTCCATGGCCAACGATTCCATTAGTTGCTCAGTTAGTGAATTAAAAGAGAAAAATAACGCTATTGATGATAAGAGTATAATCAGTAATATCAAAACTCCCATGCAACGTATTAGCGAACAGGTAAACGCCCTCAAAGCTGAAAACGATCAACTCATTGCAACACGCAAATTTTACAATGCCAAAATAAATGAACTCAAGTCTTTGCAAACAACTGCACAGTCGGATATTGTAAAACTAAGCAAGATCAATAAAATGCATGAGCGTACTTGTCTTGTAATGGAACAGCCGGAAAACAATGTTGCGAAACTGGAGGGCCTAATTGAGGGAGCACAAGATAAACGACAACAACTTGAACAGCAGTGGCAAGCGATTCGTTCTCCTTTAGAGCTACAAATTCAACTTTTAAAAGCGAAAACTGGGAACATCAATAAAACACCGCATACCATGAACTTCCGGGAACTTATTATTCAACTAGAGCAAGTCATGCAAGAAAAAATGGCAACCCATACAAAATTAAATGCAGAGTTAAAGCAGGCAAACCGAGCATCTACGCGGAAAGAGTACACTCGTCGTATTCATGAATTTATTGGGAATATACGCAAACAACGTAATGACATTTATAAAGTTTTAGATGATACACGCGACTTACAAAAGCAAATAAACACTGTTACATCACAGTTGCAAAGGCAATTTAACTACACAGATGATCTGCTCTTCAAGAGCGCAAAACATGATGCGCATTCAAGGAAAGCTTACAAGCTGTTGGCGGCTTTGCATACGGCCTGCAATGAACTCGTCGAACTGGTCTCGCAAACTGGAAACATTGCGAAAGAAATAAGGGACTTAGAAGTGCAGATTGATCGTGAAAATATTAAGAATATTGGCGTTAACTTAGAAAAAATCTCATTTGATATTAAAAATTTTGAGAATGTTATAAAAAATATCCAATCGCAGATTCATGAAATTGAAAATAGAATTACAGAAGGATAGAGTCAAAATGTCTCAACTATGAAAGCGATTATTGCATGATTAATATAGAAATATTATGAAATATACATAAATAGTATTAGGAAAATTCCGAGAACTTTTATTATCTACTTTCCAATGTTTATTTCGCTATTTTCTTTTTTTATAACCTACACTTATCGTTTGTAGCGCAAAGAAAAGGGCGTGACAGGTATGGAAAAGTATATATATTCTCGATAAGCGTTACCTCCTGAATCTATATTCATGTCCGTCCGTCCATGGAAATATTTTTTCACGGGAAAACTAAGAAAGATATTTCGATGAAATTTATTACACTGCCTCCGTCGTCAAAGTTAGCTCGCGGGATTTAAAGTGAGAGAAAATCTGTCAACGGACGTCTCCCTACCATATAAAAAAATATTCGAAACTCAATATTGAGAACATTATTAGCGACAACGCAACCAAAATAGTAATTCTGAGCAAAAACTAAGTGAATCCGTAGTTAACACAATCACAAACAGTATCAATGATGCTTTCGAGAAAAGCTGCACACCAAAAGTTAAAAGACGTTCTCGCAACGTCCCCTGGTGGAGCGGGGAGCTGGATAAGCTGCGGCTGAAAGCTCGACAACTCTTTAATAGGGCTAAATCCAACGGGGATTGGGCAGCATATAGAATTGCCCTAACAGACTACAACAAGGAGCTGAGAAGGTCAAAAAGGGCATCATGGAGAGAGTACTGTGAGGGGATCGAGTTACTCCCAACAGCTACAAGGCTCCAAAAGTCCTTTATAAAAGACCACTCAAACGGCCTTTCAACACTTAAAAGGGCAAATGGGGATTACACGGAAAGCCCGGAGGAAACTGGACAGCTATTACTGGACACACATTTCCCAGGCTGTGTTAGGTGCGAAGAGTCCTGCGAACCAACCACAGATACAAAATTCCTGGTGGCTACCAGACTGAACTTCTCCTAAGCCCGTAAAATTTTTACCATTGAAAAAGTTAAATGGGCAGTCTCCACTTTTAACCCATTTAAATCTCCTGGGGTGGATAATATTCAACCTTGCCTATTGCAGAAAGGTATAGATATACTGGCACCTACTCTAACTAATATCTTTAGGCTAAGCCTAGAACTAGGAACAGTACCTGAAGATTGGACTAGAGCCCGAGTTGCTTTTATTCCTAAAGCAGGCAAAAAGGCGGACCACACGCCCAAAGCCTATCGGCCTATAAGTCTAACCTCATTTCTTCTGAAAACAATGGAGAAAATTTTAGATCAGTATCTTAGAAGTGTGTACCTTGAGGCTGCACCTCTACACCCTGAACAATATGCTTACCAATCGGGTAAATCGACTGAAACCGCCATACATAGCCTCACGACTAAAATTGAGAAGGCTTTAGGGGACAAGGAAGTAGCACTCTGTTCATCTATTGACATACAGGGAGCTTTTGACAACACGACTTTTAAGTCAATTGAGGAATCACTGATCAGGAAGGGAATACCCGAAATGATCATTGATTGGGTCCTCAACATGCTTAAAAATAGGACAATCATCTATGAAGCGGGCACAGAAAGATTAACTGTACGGACAACTAAAGGTTGCCCCCAGGGAGGTGTACTGTCACCGCTTTTATGGATTCTAGTCATCGACGAACTACTAGAAATTCTCGATGATCACAAATTCGAGGTCCAGGGCTTTGCTGACGATCTGATTATTATGGTTAGAGGCAAGTTTGACTGTACCGTAATTGAACGAATGCAACTAGCTCTCAACTTAGCTCTAGGCTGGTGTCGAGAGAAAGGACTCGAGATTAACCCTATTAAAACCACACTGGTGCCCTTTACCCGGAAGAGGAAGCTAAACCTGAAAGCTTTAAATCTGGTAGGAAAGGTACTAACGGTTTCCGAGGAGATGAAATATCTAGGAGTAATTCTAGATAAGAGTCTAACTTGGAATAGTCATCTATCATACATAACAAATAAAGCCTTAAGAATAACATATGCTTGTCAAAGGCTATATGGTAAAACATGGGGACTACGGCCAAAAATTATGGCATGGTCCTATAAAACTATCACCGTACCAATGATCACTTATGCTGCATTAGCATGGTGGCCAAAGGTAGACCAAGTAGGGGCTCAGAATGAACTAAACAGGATCTTCAGAATAGCCTGCTTGGGTATTACAGGGGCACTAAAGACGTGCCCGACAGTAGCTCACCCCTCTTCACCTTATGGTTAAGAAAGAAGCAGCCTGTGCGGCCCTCAGACTACCTCATTTACAACAACTTAAAGAAGGCAATCTAACAGGGCATGTCAAGATCCTGGATATATTATGGGACACGCCATGCCGTTCGGTCTCCGACAAGATAAGAAAAAAATTTGTTTTCCCTAGAACATTCAAAGTGGTAATTAATGACCGCGCTGAATGGAAGAGGAAGGACATAAATGTAAAACAGGGCTCACAGGTATGGTTCACTGACGGGTCCAAAATGGAAGATGGCAGCGCGGGAGCTGGAGTTGTGGGACCAAGATTCCAGAAAGCAGTTGCAATGGGAAAAACATCTTCTATTTTTCAGGCGGAGGTCCACGCTTTAGAGTTATGTGCTAGAGAATGTCTAAGAAGGGGCACTTCCGGCACCGACATATACATTTACTCGGACAGCCAAGCAACTCTAAAATCACTAATGGCTTTTTCAATTCACTCCAAGCTTGTCTGGGAGTGTTTTGAACTTCTTCAAGCCCTAGCCAGGAGGAATGAAGTTACTCTAGTTTGGATACCAGGGCACGAGGGGCATGAAGGCAACGAAAGGGCAGACTGCTTGGCCAAGAGGGGCGCACTCAATACTTTCATAGGCCCAGAACCCTTCTGCGGAGTAAACAACAGTTTTAAAAATAACTTAATACGCGAATGGGAAAAGGAAAGCCTCTCCGATTACTGGAGAGCCAAAGAAGGTATGCGACAGGCGAAGAGGCTGATTGATCCAAAACAAGTTAAGGCTGAAGCTGTTCTAAATCTCAGCAGAAAAGATATAAAAACGTACAGTGAAATAATGACAGGTCACTGTAAACTTAATTATCACCTAAAAAAGATGGGTTTGGTAGACGATGACTCCTGTAGACTCTGCTTAGAGGACTTGGAAACAGCAGAGCATGTGCTATGTGCATGCCCTGCTGCGTTTAGACGCAGAATTAAGTATCTAGGAGCTGAGATTTTAGATCCAGGTGACATAGGTAAAATTAATCCCATAGCAGTAACAAGATTTATAGATAGTCTGGAACTGTTTTGATTAGGGAAAGAGGCTGTACAAAAGATCTTTTAGGTCGCAGTACAATCTAGAGCCTTTAAAATAATAATAATAAGTGAATCCGGACAAGAGGGCGTGGCACGGCCCATACAGTCTAAATTTTTAAAATGCTGCAGTTTGGAGCATTTAATTTTTGGCCAAGCCAAAGGTTACACCCTTACTAGTTTTTTTTTATTACCGCAACAGAACACGGTGCTCTTGAACTGTCGATAGTTTTGATGAAAATGTGGAGAAAATCTGTGAATGGGGTTTCATTTGTACTAGTTTAGTAGTCTGAAAAATGCAAACCCCGAAATCGTAGCTGATCATCTCCTCGAAATATCGCAAAAATACACATCCCATATAAAATAAAAAAATTAAGAAAAAAAACACAACAAACAAATATAAAAATATCTATTTTCAATGTATTTTGCAATGCTGAATCTGAATCCGGTCTTAGAATTGCTATATCTCATACGGTTTTTGAGATGTTCTAGCCTAAACAAGGAAAAAATACAGTTTTTGCTATATTTTGAAGCTATATAATTAGAATATAGAACATTTATACATAGAACCCGATACAGTCACCCTTATTATAAATAAATTTTCGCCTTAAAATAATTCGATTTTCGCTTTGCATCTATTACGAACAACCATATGACATGTTCGAAAAATTTTCGGTTATTATGAAGAAATTTTTTTGGCGGAAATTTTTCGTTTTTCGCCGGTAATTACTCGCTTGTAAATTGTATGCGGAACAGAAAACACTAAAAATGTAAGTATTGATATAATAAAGAATTAAGAGTGAAAATTTCAATAAGCGCACTGCAACAAACACTCAGCTGTTTTTCGAAGTGAAAAATTATTAAGGCGAATTCTATAATAGCGTTTTTTTTTTTCGCACCAACTCAAAATTGGGGCGAAAAATATTTTTAAAACCTCATTTAAATTATGTCAATATCTTTATTATTCTCGGAGATATCCTAATCCGAAGAGATATATACCCAAGAGATGCAAAGAAGCACTGGAGAAATTTTTGAGGTTTGTGTTGTCCGCAGATGGTAGCTTTGACGAATTTAGAAGTTGAACGATACCGTCTGCCGACAACTCAAACCTCAAAAAAAATTGCTCCAGTGCTTCCTTGCATCTCTTGGTTATATTCTCTTCAAGTAGTTTAATTTAATAAAGGTCACTCTTAATATTTATAAGGTTAAAAACGAATTTTTAAAAAGGCTAATTTTAGCGACCGAAAAAAATTTCATAAAAAACCGTTAAAAAAACTTTTTTTGAGTATAAAAAATAATTTTCTATTTATTTGCCGACGTTTCGCAGTTTTTTTGACTGCTTCGTCAGTGCGTCTTCCTTAGAAAATTATTTTTTAAACTCAAAAAAAGTTATTTAAACGGTGTTTTATTAAATTTTTTTCGGTCGCTAAAATTAGTCTTTTTAAAAGTTCGTTTTTTATACCTCTTCGCCTAATCTAAAAAGTTAAATAAAAAAATGCAAAGTTTTTTCATTATTTCAGTCTACGATATTTCGGAGAAACATAAAGCTATTGACATAATTTAAATGATGTTTCAAAGTAAAAGATTATAACTTTGAGATACTGTATCGGATTCTATGTATAAATGTTCTATATTCTAGTTATATAGCTTCAAAATATAGCAAAAACGGTATTTTTTTCCTTGTTTAGGCTAAGATATCTCAAAAACCGTATGAGATACAGCAATTCTAAGGCCGGATTGCAAAATATATTAAAAATAAGTATTTTTATATTTGTTTGTTGTTTTTCTTATTTTTTTTTATTTCATATCGGATATGTAATTTTGCGATATTTCGCGGAGATGATCAGCTACGATTTCGGAGTTTGCATTTTTCAGACCACTAAACTAGTTCAAATGAAACCCCATTCACAGATTTTCTCCACATTTTAATCAAACCTATCGACTGTTCAAAAGCACTGTGAGAACCCTTAGCATTTATGTATTTATATGGATGATCCAATTAAACAGTTTGAACGATATTGTCATCTGAATACAACTGATTTGTGATCAGATATGATGGTCGTTTTATCATGCATATCGTGGAATTTAAAATCCATGTTCACTGAATATTATTTATTGAGCACTTTTCCCGTAAAAATTTGTTCAGTGATGTAATTTATTTTTTCCTGCGAGATTTTGTAAATACTTAGTAAATTTTTTTTTGAATACCTACCAAAAGCAGGTAGAAGGAATAGAAGTGTAATATTATATAATCTACTATATATGTTTATATATAAGAATTTGTTTGTTTGCATGTATATTGTTCCTTATGATCTCCAAAACTAAATGACCGATTTTACACGCCGTACATATGAGTATTTGTATGATATAAGCGCTCAAAAGTTAAAGTTGACAAAAAAACTTCTAAGTATTATAATTCTTCAAGCCTTGTATCAGGTCCATGTAAAAAAATGTTCTGCCCCCTTGCCCCTTGTTACAATGTGCGTCGAAAGTTGTGCTTCGAAAGTAATTGGCCACCCATTAATTACGTAAGATATTTAGGGGGGAGGGGAAGTGAAAAATCGTATGGTTTCTTACTTTGTGGAGGGGGGAGTTACACAATATCTTACGTAAGATTCACAATATTATCATCAAATGAAACGCAGTGCATACATACAATTATTAGTTTAATTACACTGTTCAACGGCAAAAAATTATCTGAGTTCAGACCATGAAATTATTATTCCTTGCTATTGACATATAGTAGTAGAACTGCATTTACAAAATTTTTCCATCCCGTCTCAATTTTCAGAAAAATTGACAAATCCAAAAACCCGACTTACTTTCGCGCGAAAATAAATTAAAAAATTTTTATCCGTCAGAATTTAAAAACAAAAATGTCAAAAAATTCAGAAAATAGCAATAATTTCGAATCTGAAAAAAATTTTGAAATCGGTCCGGCAGATTTTTTTGTATGCCCGTTTAATTGAGAAAATGTACTGAAAAAACCAAACACCAACCATCTTTAATTACATAAATCTTGCCTAAATCACTACAAAATTAAAAAAAAAACTCTTCACGAGCTTGTGCGTCATTATTTTAATACCAAAAACTTATGGATTAGACAATGAATAACCAACTTATTTCTTTTTGAACAAAAAATGTACATACATGAGTCTTTTGTAGAGAACTGCAAGTTCTACAAATAATATTGATTTGACCGTTCGAGAAATATTCTTAAAAAACAGCAAAAAGTGGAAAAAATTGATTTTATCGAATATTTCCTAAACGGTAAAATCAATATTATTTGTAGAACCTGTAATTCTCCACATAAAGGATTCTGTTGCTTTTTATCTGGTGACTCACCATTTTCATCAAAAAGCTTTCGAAATTAAAAGTAATTGAAACCACACGAATAACGGAACAGGCCTGTATATATTTCTTTAAATCCAACTTTTTCACGTTTTAATTTTCAAAAAGCAGTAAATCAGGTGGGAAAAGCACTAAATACTATAGCTGCATGGTAGTTTTTTAGCGAATATTGCAAGACAAGTTATCCCTGCTGGAAATGGAATTTCCATTCTCAAAATATTCACGATTACAAATGCTCCCTCTCGAGAAAAGAATATATTCTTGAGAGTTTCTAGACGAGTTCATGATTAGGCCCTATTTAAATTCAAACAAAATTCATATAAAAAACAGCAAGTAATATAGGTGATTTTTAAAGTGTCTGTTTTTAAACAAAGAAAGATTGCTAAAAAATATTTCACTGATGTATATTTTTCGAATTCGATCAATTGCGTGAGCAAAAACCTCACATAGACCAATTGGGTCCATAGCGTTACCACAAACTCCTTTCTGTTAGGAGAATAGCAATGTTCTGGCTTCATGATTTTCATCTATGTCGAAGGTTCCAGTTTTTAAGGCGAAATTCATAAGTTTCGATAATGCTGTTCCAGCTATCTCATTTATGGAGCCGAACATAGCCTGCCCAGGAGTAGCCATTCTGCGTCTGGTTAGCGCCGGGCAATAGCACAAGACGTACTCTACCGTTTCTTCCTCCTCGGGTTCGGAACAGTTTCTGCACCAGTTGTTTGAAATTAATCCCATCCTGTATGCATGGTGTCCAATTAGGCAGTGTCCAGTTGTAACACCAATCAATAGTCTGCAATTAATTTTGCTAAGAGAGAGTACATATGTAGTTTTGTTATTATTGTAAGAGGGCCGGAATATTTTGGCCGTTTTGTTTTTTGTTTTGTTTAGCCATCTATTTTCCGCTAAAATTTCTAGTTGCTTATTTTTTTGCGTATAAAAAAACTTAAGTGGTGCTTCGACAATCAAGGGAGCATTGAGTTACTTCACACCTTGTTTAGCAAGCTCGTCAGCCCTTTCATTTCCCACAATGTTGCAGTGTCCAGGAACCCACAGTAATCGTACTGAGTTATTATTGCTCAGGCTTTGCAAAGATTCGTAACAGTTTGATACCGTTTTAGAATTAATTGTGTTGCTTTTGAGTTCTTTAAGAGCTGCTTGACTATCAACGTAAATGTTTATTTTTTTATAAGAAATATTTCCTACTAAAAGATCTGCGGCTTTTTGAATTGCAACTACCTCTGCCCCTGAAAAATGCTGCAGTCAGTAGGTAGATTGTAGGATTCGCAAGTGTTTGATTCCAGTACAAAAACTCCAGCGCCAACCCCCTCATCTTGCTTCGATCCATCTGTGTATATATTTATGTCATTTGGTGGGTCTAGGTGATGCGATGTCCAGTAGTCCCTGGATGGAAATTTAACTGAAAACTTCTTGTCGAACCGTGTTGTTGGTGGTAAATAATCTGTTGTGATATTTTTAATATCATCTACATTGCTATGTCCAAAAATTTGGTGTTTGAAATGATTCGCTTTTTTCAGTCTAAGAGCATTTCTATACACCACACTTTTGGCAAAAAGATCTATTGGTAGTAAGTTCGATCATTTTAAGGCCAACGCCAAAAAATATGCCGTATGCGCGAATTTAAGGCCGAAAGTGGCCCAAGCCGTTGGGCAGACCCTACAATTTACTCTATTTGTTTTTTAATTTTTGCAGTAATATTGCATTTTTATTTTTAAAAAATATTTAAAATTTAAATAGAATACACAATCTAAATTGTAATGTAATTCATACTTGATCTAATATGTTTTTATATGTAATTTTGTTATTCAAAGTTTTTTTTTTCAAAAAAGTCAAGATTCTTAATATATATGCAAATATTTTAAATCTAAGGACATCTTGAAATTATTGCAAGTTTACTTGTATAAGAAAAATTATTAACTACAAATATATTTTGGAAAGGAAAAAAATCTTAGCACTATCAACTCAAAAATAAGGTTAAAGTGTAAAAGTTGCATACATCAAAGCAGCACTTAAATTTTAGAACAAAGATATCAAATAAAAATGCTTTTGTTTTGCCAGCAGCCAAAAGCGCTTCAGTTTTTCATTGTTAGGTCTACCAATGACCAGTTTCAAAATATTTTTTGAAATTTTCGAAGCAACTCTCAGATGTCCACTGCTCAATAATTGTTTCGAACTCTTTTTCCAATTTTATGGAAATTACATCAGCGTTGGATTCGATTGTTGTTTGCTTCATTGTGCGGTACGACTAAAGAAAATAAAAATTTAATTAAAGAAATAAAAATATCTATCCATACGCAGCTTTTACCTCACACGACATTGCAGCTATTTTTTTAGCTGTTGCTAAAGCATCCTCATTTACCTTTGAAGGGGCTGTTAATTTATTAACTAATCCCGATAACGCTGATTCAGTCGAATGCAATTTTTCGCATAGCCAAAATAGTTTAGTTTTCTACAGTAATACAAATATATTAATAAATTTAAAAAACGCGACAAAAATAAATTTTCCTTACAAAAGTTCCACGTATTTTCGAAAGCTCATTCCAAATACAATAACCTTCGGGAACCTGGCCTATTTTGGCATAGGGAGCATCGTAAGAACCTTTGTCGCTGGCTATGACAATATCAAAAAGCGGTAATATCATAACACCTAAACCAACGTTGCTGCCATTGACTCCAGCAATTAGTGGTTTGGGGAACGTTGCAAGAGTTTTAAGCAAATTTCTAATAAAATATACAAATTTTATAAATCTCATTTCGAAATTGAAAGATGAGCAGTGATGTAAGTCCTTACTTTGCGGCAGTTCCAAGCAATTTTGCTGCTTTTTTACGTTCTTCAAGTGAGCCTACTGTAAGATCTGTGTAATCGATGCCTTGACAAAAGTTTGGTGCACTTGTCATCATGACCACTACATTGCATTCGTTGTCAGTGCTGAGTTTATTTAACGTATCAACTATACTGTTAAGGATCTTAAATTAAATGTCCAAATTATGTTATTACAACAATGGAATATTTAAAAAAAAAAAAAAAAAAAACACTTCACCTCTATGTTAAATGTGTAGTCAACTCTTGATTTACTTGTACTAAATATAAGTTGAGCAACCGGCCCAAGCCTTTTAATAACAACGCTATTTGCTGTGTCTTCTTTTGAAATCTGGCCTGATGGTTTATTTGTGGTCTTCTCTTTATCTTCTACAGTAGATGGGCTACGTACTGATCCGCTCCGTCTATTTCCGACATTTGCGGTTTTTTTCATATCACTAGCCAATGGATCCGTTACTTGGGGACTCTTGGATTTACGCGTCTTTTGATTAGACTTTGATTCAGGCTTTGCAAATTCAAATGTCTTTCCAGTTGGTGAAGAACTGATGCTGTTCACTGAAGCATTTAAGCTTTTAATTGAGGTACCACCTAATGATGTATTCGGTGTACTATTGGGAGTTTTTGGTGAAGACTTGTTTGCAGAGGATGTAGGTGGTGTTGAACTAGTGACAGGTGTATTAGTTGCAGATAATTTTCTCTTCTGTGTAGATTTTTGCGTATTTTTCGCTGTTGATGACGACGTTGGTGCATCAAGACTAAGACGATGTAACGACGCTGTACTTGAATAGGAGCTATTCGAACGACGACGTATTATCATGGAATCTTCAGCGGCTTTTTGCTTATACACATAGTCCCAAGTAGAAGAAGCCTTTGGCTTGGGACCACGTTTTTGTTTTGTTGCGGCCTGTGTTTCCTTCTTAACTGGAGTTAAATCACGTTTGTTAAACTAATATATAAAAAATAATTTTTATAAATTGTGCTTGAATTTATGTAATTAAATATTTAAATTTTTTACTTGTTTTTACTTAATATATAATTTAACAACATAATATTTACCTTTTCAGAAATTGTTGCAGAGCGACTACGCATATTGGGCTTCGGTAATTCGCTTACCTCAGCGGCTTTCTGACGTTCGATTTCCAACGCAGTAAGCATATTCACCGCACCTTCATCTCCCATTAAACGATCAAGTTCGTTATTCTTCTTCTTTTTATTACCGGTGTTTGCTACCGGTGTCTGCGAGCGACGCTTTACTGGCGATGCGGTAGGAGTTGGATCATCTAATGTTTTACTCTGTTTTGTCAAGACTGCGGCAGATGTTGAAGGTTTGACTTGTAACTTAGGTGTGGCTGCACGATCAGATGACTTCGATGATTCAGTGTTTATTGGTACATTTCTTTCTTTCGGTGTAGATGGTCGAATTTTTTTCTGAACGGGTTCTTTTTTTAAATGTGAAACTGCTGATGCTGCAGTAATTTTATTTGTAGCAACGGCTGTAGTTTTAATTGGTTCTGTCTTTACTTTAGCTGAAGTTGTGGGAGAATTATTACTCGGTCTAACCAGCGTTGCATAAGAAAATTGCGTCTCTGGTGCATCAGGATCCCATATTATTTTTCGCTTTATTATCCGAGTGCGCTTAAAACCTGCAATAATGAAATTATTCATTATCAATTAAGGCACAGCTAATCGTTCAAAAATTAGATTTATTTTGAGTTGCACAAATGGCATTTGTTTATTTGCTCCTAAGATGGATCTTACTTTCCTAAGTTTATACGGTGTTCCTAAAATTAATTTTTTATGAATCGGAGCTCTGAACTTTTTCTTAATGTTAATTTTCGAACAAAATTAGAATTAATTTTGTCCATATTCAAACTGGGGTACAAAAAATAAAATTTCCTTTTTTTTGTTGTATATTCAAAAATGCTATAAAAATTCGTCCAACAATGAACAAATATTTTTGCGATAGTAAACAATTTAATAAACAAAGTTCACCTTTTTGAAAAACTTAAATTTATTAAATGAAATGTCCAGCTCATAAATCAGGACAAATGAGTGGTATTTATTGTAAAGTTTTTCTACAAATCTCAAAAGAAAAAAAAAAAAAAAACAGTACAGCTAATTATGCAACTAGTAGAGGAAAGCAACCCTTCAACCAGGATAGGAACTCATGCGTTGGGTTAGTATGCCATATCAGTGGCTTTTTCATTGCTGTAATTTTCAAAACAGTTTTTTTTTTTTATTTAAAAATGATTAGTCGGAATTGAAATCATGTCGCAGACATTTTTAATGGCTAGTTATAAACAATCTAAGGAAATAATGTTGCATTGGGTCCCGATATTAAGTCAAACAAACCGATGAGTGAAAACGCTTTTATTATGCCTCCATCGTTTAAACAATGTGGATGCGCAAAAAAATATTAGCTATATTTTCGTGGATAGTTTGTCTGAGCTTGTGTAAGCACATTCCGAAAAACGTATGGGAAAGCAAGAAATAAATGTGCTTAGGACAAGCACAGATAAAGTGTCCACAAAAATACAGCCATTAAAAATTTACTTCCACAAAAGAGAATACGTAAGGAATGTGCAAATGTAATATAATTATTTTAAGATTAAATTCGCTTTAATTTAATATTCTTTATTTTTTAAAAAACACAATTAAATTTTAAATAAGTAAATAAATAAATGTAATATATTTAGAAAGGTGGCATATTACTTTAAAACTATGGTTATTTCGAACACGAATGTTTTTTTTTTTAAGTTTTTAAAGGGAATAAAGGGACGCTATCTTGGAAGAACTAACTTTCATTTAGTCAACTTTTCTTGGTCCATATAAATTTTTAAAAAGAATCAACGTCACTGGCATAAAGTATGTGCGGTCCTTTTATTCTAAAGATCGTGTCAGTTAAACGGTAATTACGCCAAAACGTCTTGTATTAGTTTAAAATCTTAACGGTTTTTAAAAGCTAACAATATTTACTAAGAAACATGTCATGCTGGTTTTCTAAATCAGAATCAGTAACAAAAAATTGTCCCATTTAAATTAAAAATATATCTAAAAAACTCGGTTTTTGTCTCTTATTAGAAGGCACAAAATTTTATTTTGTATCTGAGTTCAGCTTGTCATTTTTGTATTGTATTTTTCTAAAACGGGCAGGTCAAAAATATAAGATGATATGAGGTTAGGAGGCTGAGTACCTATTAAGCGAAAGAATCTTATTTAGCGCTCAATTATCTTTATAACAGAAAAACAAAAATTAGACCTTTAAGTTTCCAGAAAACTGAAATTTTTTTACTTTTCGGTCATTACATTAAGTTAAATTATATTTTAGTGCTTTGCTTTTTTATTAAAAAACGCGTTTTTTTTTTAATCATTTTAGTGGATTTTGAAAATGAAAAACAAACAAAATATAAACATCTAAATTTAATAAAAAAGAATCAAAACAATCAAAAAATTGGTGATGGTCTATGAGTTCGGCCAAATAAATCTGCAAGTTTTTAATTTGTCAAACATTTTTTATTATTATTCGTTTATAGTTATGGGTGATTCTACTCATAAAGGAAGGAAAATGCATTATTTTCGACGCAAACATTTTTTTTTTTTAACTTAGTTCAGAAAAGCAGTCTAAGTTTAGCTTTGATCTTTTTTGTGCTTTTCTAAAACGGACCGGTCCAAAAAATAAGATGCACGAATTTCATGACCGTTTAAAAAAAAATAAGCTTAGGAGGCTGAATACCTAAGCATTAAGCGCTGTTTGCTAAGACCCAATTATTTTAACTAGTAAAAAAACAAAAATTAGATTTTTAAGTTCTAGGAAACTAAGGCCAGGAGGATGAGGTTTTTTCACTTTTCAGTCAATAAATCGTCAATACAACGTTCAACGCCAAAATTATGGATTTCTACATTAAAATGCTATGAATTTGTAACCTATAAATGTAATAAAAATTTCCTACGAAACATAAAGAAAATACTTGCCAGGGGCCTGAGGATGCCATTGGCCGCGATTTCACACACAAAACTCGGCGTATCGACTTAAATATCCAAGATACGAGACAAATGAAAGTAATTCTGAAATAACTTTACATCGTTCATTCGCATCAATAAAGCAGCAACGCGATAGATAGATAAGCAAATTCATAAAACATTTTTAATGTTTTGATGTGTCAGGAGGCTGAGGTAAAAGTCGAGTGACAAAGTTCAATATCATATTTTTTAATAAACGTCAAAATACTCCCTCCCAAATTATTGCCTCATTTTTCCAGTGAATTTTGTCCTTCCAGAAAATTTGTTCGCCATTGCAAAACAAATTCTCGATAAGCCCCACTCTCTCACACCAAAATATCCACGACTCTTCTTTCTGTCTATATTTAATTCTTAAAGTTAAATTTAACATTGAATAACAGTTTTTATTATTTTTAGTTTCACTAAGTCTTTTCGTTTGAGTCTTTTTTTTTTAACAAAAACAAGTCAAAAAAATAACGTGAAACAGATTCAGTGATTGAAGTATAAATATAATGGTTTTTTTTAAAACTTATAAATAAAGCTTTTAAGCATTAAGGATACAAGTTTTTAAAAACTTTATTTAAAGTTTCATCTAAATGATTTACAAGTTTAAAGTCTGAGTTAACTTTGAAAAAAACTTAAAAAAAATTCATTTGATAGTCTGATTGTAATCCGCAATACTTTGAAAAGAACACATAATTTTGACACATTGCTATATACATACATATCGTCGGCTAAATGAGAAAGGTGCTTAGTCCATTTTGTGGCAAAAGTAATGGCATACACATTATTTGCATAATAATCGGTTAATGGATAAATGTATTTTCAACTAAATGTCATCAATTCTGCATTATTAAGTAAACTTTTCGTGAAAACAACCCAATTTTATTCATTTTTGACAAAATGCCAGCCAATAAATCTTATGACATTTCTTTGCCAGAAAATGGACTTAGCACCTTTTCTCATTAAGCCGACGATATATTATCTAAAAAATTTACCCGATACTGGGGCCGGTGCGGTTACAGTTTCTTTTTCTCTCTTCTCCTTCTCAGACTCCAACGGTGCTGTATTAGTAGGCGCGGAAATAGACTGACCACTAACAGATCCACTCTTTAGTACAACAACGCTGGTGATTTTTGGTGGAGACTTTCGTTGTTTGATTTTTTCTTGTGTTGGCTTTTCCGAGGTAACGATAGAAGTAGATGGTACTTGTGGTGTCTGTGGAGCAGTAGCGATTGACTTTGTATCACCAACTTTTTCCGGCAGATCAACAGTAGCGTCGTCATCACTCCAATCTGCACCAAGCATAGATACTAAATCAGGAGTTTCAACTTGTATGGGTTTAATATCTTGTTTACGCTGTCGTTGACGTTGTCTTTCGATGTGCAAACCTTTCATCTGTTCCATAGCTAAATGCCGTTCTTCTTCCTTGGTCAACGGTGCGACAGATTTTCCAAAATTGCTTACTATTTCTTTATCTGTACTCTGAAAACGATTAATTGTTTCCCCTTCGTCTGGTTCGTCATCATCAATTTCCATTATTTGGAATTCACCCTCTCCTTCTATTGTAACGCCAGCGATAGTACTATCGTCGATTTTTTGATCGCTTTCATCGCCTTTAAGTACTGCTATCAGATCTTCCTCTTCTAATGTTTCTACCACTTCTTTGTGAACGCCTTGCACACTGCCGTTGTTGTCCATACCATTTTTGTCTTCTGCAGCTGGAGTTGAATTTCTACACTGTGGTGGCTGCATTTCTAGTATAACTTTCTCTCCACTGTTTGGGTAGTCATCGTTCATGAAAGTGCCGTCATGAACTTCATGTACCTTTTGCGCAATGGATGGTGTTGAAGGCTCAACATGATGCAGCTCAGCGATTTCACGTTCTAATGAATTTAGTTCATCCATTTTCGATTCATGGCTGCAAGATTTGGATTCTTGTTTATCTGAGTTTGAAACAAGCTCATTTGCTATTATTATTGGGACATCACTATCTGTCACTTTATTTCCATTAGTTTCCTGGGACTGCGGTACTTCCACAACAGAGTCGCCAGTTTCAGACATCTTCGAATAAAAAAAAAGAGGTTACGTCTGATTACTTTACTACTTAGACTTTCCGTGTAATTTTTTTTCTTGTGCTTATTTCAAAACTTTTTAATGTTTAAATTTTTGCTTTCTTTTAATTTCTTAAAGCTGGCCCCAGCAAGATAACGCCATTTTATTCTGGTTATTGGCTGTTGATGATCCTCAGAAGAGCCAAAGTACCGCCGACTGCTGTGCGCTAATTTGTAATCAGCTTCGACCGTCCGATTAAAACTTTAATATGCGAAAATGTTTCTTTTTCTTCCACAAAAAATAGCAACACAATTGAAAATGTTTTTGTTTAATTAAATAAAACGTCGCTATACTATTTATTTTCCGTTTTAAGAACGCATTCACTTATTTTTGGTGGAATTTTCAGATTTCTTCTAAAATGTGATATATTGAAAAAACTTAATAAAAGCGTTGCCACATTTTTTTTCTTTTGTAATCGCCGCCATCTCCATTTCGTTGAAGGCATTTTTGACACTTACGACTTTACACAATAAGCCAAAAGAAGGATCCCAGATTAATTTCCAATAGAGTCGTCCAGTTGCAAGATATACCAAACTAATTTTGGGAAATTGAAAAAACTCGTTGTTTTTATTTGCTGACTTTTTACTAGAAAAGTTTGTTAATTTGTTAAGGGGAGATATACACCTAGACGTTTGAAAAAAGTTTGACGTCTTAAGAACGCGTGGTGAAAAGGGCAAGGTAATATCTTGATAAATAAGCGAGTTACAGCCGAAAACGTAAACGGGTCGGCGCTTATTTTGTTTTTTTTTTTTTTTTTTGTTGCTGTTTTTCTGGCAGCATGCACGTTCAATAATGGTGTCACCTCACTCCTCAAAATTATGAACATGTTGGAAATATCGGTTGGGTCACGAGCGCACTTATTCGCTACGCAAGAAGATGAAACTCGCATAGCGAAAGCCGAGCTGCAAGCGCAGAAACAGACAAAAGAAAGTCGAATACGGCGCCGACAACAAAATTTAGAAGCCATGAGCATTCCGTTGACCGTAGACGACCTACACTATGGGCCTGGCATCGACGATTCCATGTAATTTGATAAATTTTATCATTTATTCATTCCTAAATTTTCAAACGCATTTTTCTCGAAACAACGTTTTTCAACTTGGTACCCAAAATTTCTCCAAAGCCAATGAATCGATTGCCTTGAAACTGGTTGTGCTTTATTTTATGCACTATTTTCTAGTAGATGTCATAGGATTTTTGTTTTTCCTTACTTAGTTTTTTTTTATGAGCAAAATAATTATTAATTTTTGGCCCAAAAATCATTACTTATGTTCAAACGTTCGCCATTTTGTCATAAATCGATATTTTCAAAATCGTATTTATTTTAATATTTATTTTAATAATCTTTGTGGTTTTTTGCTTTCAGATGATTTTTCAAGAAACGCCAGTGGGTACCGTGTATGAAGATTTTTTCATGGCTCTTCAAGGAACATGCGATATCTCGAAATATTTTCAATATTTTGTAATAAACAAAAATTTAACATATACTTAAATATGTATACTTTCATTTAGTTTAAACTCCGATCCGAAATTTGATATAGTTTTCCTACAAAAAAATCTCAAAAATTACCTTTTTTTTGCCTTCTAGGTGTATAACTCCCCTTAAATTTAAAGTGCAGCGTAATGCCCAAAATACATGCGCATTTTCACGCGCGTGAACGCATTTTTTTTTCTATGAAATTCATAGAACAATGTGGGAAACTGAAACACGCATGCCTTGCGTATCACGAAAGTAGTTATGAAATTGATTTTTAAGCAATGCATGAAATTTCCCAATTTTGAAATTGGGAAATTTCACTTTGACAACTATTTGTTTTGAAAAATACAAAGACACAGTGGAAAGCAAAGTAGTTGACAATTGGAAAAATTTTTTAAAAACAACAAATTTTTGTATAATAAAATCAATTCTAGTTTTATAAATGCTTTTCTAAGAAAGAAAATATTGGAGAAATTCTTCAAAAGGTTGATAGTGCAAGGTAATGTATGCATTTGCTATTGATAGTGCGCAACTTATATTTTTTTTCTTTCAGCCCACAGTAAAAAATTGGCATCAAATGTCAGGTCAATAGCTGCGCATGTATTTCAAGTGCAGAATCACGCATGCGTTTACGTGCGTAATTCTGCAAAAACTGGAGGAATTCACCCAGAAGCTGAAAGTGCTTGGTAAAGTAACTTTTTATTATTTATAGTGCAGAATCACGCACGTAAACGCATGCGCATCTATTCAGTTGACATTTGATGCCGATTTTTGACTATGGGCTGAAAAAAAAATTTATAAGAAGCGCACTATAAATAATAAAAAGTTACTTTACCAAGCACTTTCAGCTTCTGGATGAATTCCTCCAGTTTTTGCTTTTTTTTAAACGCGTTTTTAAAACATCAATCGCTTTTATTAAACAAAAATTTGTTCATTTTGAAAAATTTTATTGACTGTGAA
The DNA here is from genome assembly GCA_951812925.1 of Calliopum simillimum. Classification (NCBI taxonomy): domain Eukaryota; kingdom Metazoa; phylum Arthropoda; class Insecta; order Diptera; family Lauxaniidae; genus Calliopum; species Calliopum simillimum. The sequence goes on along the minus strand of OX638371.1, from coordinate 53,861,303 downwards.
TTATGTTGCTTCCACTATGCCTTTGTATTTTTCAAAACAAATGATTGTCAAAGTGAAATTTCCCAATTTCAAAATTGGGAAATTTCATGCATTGCGTAAAAATCAATTTCATAGCTACTTGCGTGATACGCAAGGCATGCGTGTTTCAATTTCCCACATTGTTCTATGAATTTCAAACAAAAAAAATGCGTTCACGCGCGTGAAAAATGCGCATGAATTTTGGGCATAAGTAAACAAAAACTATATATAATTCCTATGTAAAATACCTAACCGTTATATTTTTTATAAAGAGGGTCTGACGGCGAAACTCGTTTGCTTCTGGATAAATATGCTGGGTACATGACGAAAGTTGGCCCACTTGAAACAGTGAAGAATACGAAGTAAATGTGGGCAAAAATTGAACCGAACTGCAGGGCAAAGGAAAGTGCGAGTAAAGATATAAGACCGAAGAAAGCCGCTGTAGAAAACAACAATTTGTCTGGTGCCAAAAGGCAAAAAGTTAGATTCGAGAAAGAACTCGAACGGATTAGTAAGCTGGATGACTCGATTGAAGCCGAGTTGCAAATATGCAGCTAAATGTTGGTGCGGAAGAACCCGAATACGGAAAAGCATAAAAACTCCATAACAAGAAAAGGAAAAACCGTACAGCAAATGTTATTTGAGATATGTAGAAGCTGGAGAGTAGATATCGGGAAAAAATGGAAGCGGTGGCTACAACTCAGAACTTGCTGCTTAAGTTGTGTGGAGAGATAATTGATTATTGAAATACTGGAATTGATTTTGTTTTTTTTTTATTACTATGGTTGATTAAACAAATTAGTCTAAAACTATAAAAATTGTTCCTTATTTCGTCTCTTTTTATTCGCCCTTACTGTGTTAGCAGGTTGTCTCTTCTGTCACTTTGCTCAATAGGACTGCTTTCAGGATCCTCATAATCTGCAAAGCCGTTATCCAGGTCCATTTCAAAATCATCATATCTATCAATGCAGATATTATGAAGAGTACAACAGGCTAATATGAATTTGGCCATGATTTCAACATTATGAAAATTCAAACGCATTAGCTGACGAAAACGGTTCTTTAGCAACCCAAGAGCATTTTCAATTTTGTCTTCATTATTAGCTACCAACAAATCACGTGTCAAGTGTGGTGTGAGCTTACTGTTCCATATTTTTGAGTAAAAAACACCAACATTACAAAAACAAGGCAAAAATGTATAGGCAAAAAAACCAAATAATTGGTAAGGTGGTTTTCGATACATTTCATCCATAACCATATGGAATCTTCAGTCGAAATTACCTACAAACTAAGTGCTCGACCAGGCACAGCAAAAAAAAAAAAATCAATGCAGCATATGCAAAAGTTCTAATTTTTGGTTTTTTTCCCTGTTCTGCATCGGCCCCGCTGTTTGTAAGTCGTCGATATTATACTTTTCTTGCAAAAGGGTAGGGTATAAAACCAGCATCAACCCTAGATTTTGCATAAATCGTCTCTTTTTTGATACCGTACTTGAGATTATTGGACGAAATCGTGGAATTTCCAAAAATGTTTTTTTTGCGTCAGTATAGAATAAAACGAGATAAAGCGACGACGCGTTACTTGTAACTCCAGCTTTAGTATAGAAACAAGTTTCGTCAATATATTGTAAAAAATGTGACGCGGCCTTGAGAAATAACCCATAGTGCGATCAAAGTTTCAGTTCAAAAACAAACTTTACATTAAAGTGATGAGGTAGTAGTTTTTGTCTGTAGCTCTTCAAATTCTTTTTCAACTATGTCTTTTTCTTCGTTTCCTCTTGGAAATTTTATTACTTCTGGCGCTAGGACTTCAGCAAAAAAATTCAAAACCTTATTCAACGTGAAGTGTGTACTCGATAACGTCATATTGAAGAGGTTTCCAACTTCCCGATCAAGAAAATTTGTCAATTTCTTGTCATTGTATCAAAATGTATTAGCTGCTCATATACAATTTTTGTATATCTTTTTGATATCATTGAAAAACATGTCAATTTTGTATCAGAAATGTATATCAAAAATGTATCAACCGCTGATATACAATTTTTGTATATCTTTTTGATATATCATTGAAAAATATGTCAAATACGACGTTTTCGTTGGTGGATTTTATGGAAGGATGACTATGGAAGACGAACGCGCAGCCAATTTTAGTGAAGAAGAAGTGAATTTTCTCATGATATTAGTGAAAAGCAAACATACATAATTGAGTGCAAAAAAACCGACACTCTATTCATTTGCTGCATGCACGAAACGCGTTACATTTCGTATATCACTGTGATACCCTTATTTTATCAAAATTAAGTGTGTCACTGGCAAACTTTATCATCATTTTGATATATTTTTGATATACTTTTCTTGATAGGGTTCTCTCAAAATCATCCTTTTTCAAGTTAGGTTGTTTTGTCACAAGTCCACATATAAGTATTCTGTGCGTGCAAAAAATGCAGTCGTATTCATATAAAATTCTTTTCGGTGTGATAAAAATAATCGATTGTCAAAATATCTAATAAATGAAAGCTGATAACCTCAAATTCATTATCCAGTAATGCCAGCTTAGGGGATTTTCCTCAGACTTGGGGATTTTAAAAGGTCTGGGAGTTAATCTAGGGGATACATTATTTAGGGCATTTGTTCAGGGGATTTTAAGAAGGTCTAGGGGAAATCTAGGGGATACTTTTATGGGATTTATGCGAACGAAATTCATATCGACTGGCTATTTTACAAAATTTATAAATTTTAATTCAAAATAAAAATTGGTTAAAAAAGGGCATGTGTGCCACACTTTTGTAGCGGTAATTTATTTTCTCTTTTGTTTTCATTCTGTCAGTTGCGATTTGATCGCTATTCTCTTTTGAATAAATTGAAATCACAGCAAACGGCGCCAATACAACAACAACATAAATTTTATTTTCTGCGGAAGCCATTCTCCGGGTTAAGGATAATTTGTCGAACGAGATATCGTTCAAGCCTTCGAAAAGTATGCTTAAAAAGTTTTACACCACGGACATGTACAATGCTGATATAGATAAAACTTTGATAGATGCTTTGTCAGAGTTGTAGATGTAAATGTTAAGAAAACCTTATTTTAAAATATATCAAATTACATTATAGTACGAGTACATGTAAACAAAAATATCTATATTTTTAAACTATATAAAAATATTGAAACAACATTCACTTCATTTTGAAATTTGGAAAATGTTTTTTGTTTTGTTACCAAAATATAAATATTCCATATTTAGGGGAAATTCTGTGAAAAGTCCAGAATTTGGGGGAAATTTCGTTATGAAAAATATTAATTTCGGTTTGAATTTAAAAAAAAAAAAATCGCATTCAAATAAGATTTCCCAAACTTATGAGAGTTTTTCTTAAATTTGCCACAAGTAATTTACATGACAAAAGTTCTATTTATAAAAAAATACTGAAATATTTGATGTCAAAGTTTGGCAAACGTTGCAAATGAATAAAAACCCAAAATTATGTTATCATTTTTATTTTAGACAAAATACTTAGCTTAAATAAGGAGGTTACATAACAAAAAACTTAGTAGGGTTTATCCTGTACTCAAATAAATAAATGTATAAAGTTATGTTTACAACTATAGAGATAGAGATACGACGAATATCTCAATAAAATTGGTAATTGATTTTCAGTTGAGTCAAAATGTTCAGTTGAAGAAAAAAAAATTAGAATGTGTACCGGCGTTGAATTTAGAACTGAGTTTTCAATAAAATTGCGATCTATCTGGCTTAGGAGAAATTACATGTGCGAAAAAAAATTCAGGGCTTTTCAGATTGCATTTCAATATTTACATCATTGATTTTTTTAAGAATATTTATATGATAAAAAATTCATCTGAGTATTCTAAGTACTTGCAATGAAGTCTTTATGACCATTTACCTCCTCATGACTTTCAAAACTGCACATTATAAAATAATAGAGGTGCGCACAGTTTACACACAAAGCCAGTGTAGTATTTGCGAAATGCTTTCTGAATGTAAAATTTTTTTCTATTTGTTTCGTTCGGAAAAAATGTGACATTCGGAAAAAATGCAGAATTTTTTTGAGAAAAGAAAACGCTATAAATAACGCAAAAAAGAACGAAAGGACTTTTTCGAGTCGAAAGTACTTCAGTACTTTTGTAATGTCGATAGTACCAAAAAAAGTACGATTCCACTACAAATATCATCCCTGATTCAGAAATACCGCGTTTTTGCAATCTGAGAAATTTAATTTTCATCGAAGTTTTCATCCATCAGTTGAGTTTTCCTTTTGCACTCATTCTGGCTGGTTTGGCTTCGGTCGGTCTCGGTCGGGTCGGGTACAATTGAGAAATTGAGGTTTTCGATTACCACCATATTTGTTTTAATATACAAATATCCTACAAGGCTATACAATTTCAATAACTTCAACTCAGCAAATTAAATAACTGTGAATACTTTTGATAAACGGAAGCACCAACGACATCATGGATCCCCAAAAATTGACAGAATTGCTGCGTGCAACAATCGAACCAAATCCCGAACTGAGAAAAGGAGCAGAGGAGCAGCTGTCACAGGTGAGTGTCCTTGGATAAGTAATTTTTTTTAACGGGAAAGGACGAATTGTAAATATAGAAATCAATTATCGGAGAATGGCACGCCCATCGACTATACTGCATTGGAAAGGAAGACGTCATCGGTGACGTCCGTATCGTGGCAGCCAAGTGACGGCTTTGAAAATTGGTTGCGAAAAAAACCATGTGCTTTTTTAAATGATCTTTAAGTGCTGGAAATTGTATTTTTAAACTGAAATTAAAATCTGCACCTAATTATTCTAAAATAATTGCATCTTTCGAATTCATATTGAAAACTTTCTGGTTCAAAAGTTTTTTCTATAAATATTAAGTGACTGCCATTGTTGTCCATTCCTTTTGATCTCTGCTTTTATTGCAATTTTCTTCAATTCACGCTTCCATTGAAAGCCAAATAGAAAAAATGCAAACTGACATTTTGTTGTACCACTTTTGTTTTTTTTTTTTTATTTTCGTCATATTATTTTTCTTTGAGTGTTGCCAGGTCAGAACAGTTTTAAGGGTAAGGGCAAAGAGCCCAGTTTAGGGCCAGTATCCATTTTTTCAAATGATGTAAGGGCTGTAGATAAACCTCGTGCCAAAAATGTACCCCATCACCACCCCTATGAAACGGTAGCGTGAAGTAAAACTACGAACGATACATAAGTCGTGACGCTAGCCCAGACCTGTATTTTCTGGATACGTTATCTGTGCTTGTAAGAACATTTGCCTATCTGTTTAAGTTAAGCACATTGTTGTTGCTTTCCTTTACGTTTGCCAGAATGTGCTTACACAAGCACAGATAAACTGTTCACAAAAATACAGCTATTAGTTAGCTAACCAATGACAATGCGCTGAGTTTTAACAGATTCATAAATAACTCATGATTAATGACATCAAAATAAAACGAAAAACAATTATAGAGGTAGCGCAAGCACAGATGGCGCTTTCTTGTTATTTTTTTTTTGTTGCAAGTTCTGTCAAAATTAACTAGCAAAATAATTTGCTGTTTCCATTTTGTGCTCATTCACAGAACTCGCTACTTTTTTGTCTCCGCTTTGCTCGTTTTGACAATTTGGCGCTACCTCTATAATTATATCATGACTACATTTTTCATGTTTTGAGAAAACTCTTCTAAAAAGTTTTTTGAAATTCAATTTTTGTATGGGATTTTGAAGTTTAGAACTTTTTTTTTTAGTTTTTGTAGTTTTAACCCGACAAAATAGAATATATACCAGCTCTGAAAACTGTCATAAAAAACACAGCTAATACAAGCTGAAACATAGCTAATATAAGCTGAAACACATCTAATACAACCTAAAACACTGCTAATATAAGCTAAAACACAGCTAATGTAAGCTTAAACAACTAATATTAGCCGTTTTTTGAACGTCAGTTTTTCAGTGTTGAGCATTTTCTGAGAAATCGTGTTAACTCGCTACCGTCTAAAACACAGCTATTACTGAACTTCGAAAAATGTTCCCCCTGTGTATTTTCAATAAATAGAAAACATTTTAGAGACAACAACAACCATACCTGTGAACTTTTGACAAAACAACCTAACTCGAAATACGACAATTTTCCAGGATATTAATCATATATATAAAATTTAAATACACTTATTTTGGTGCAATCGTCATATCTCTATGACTTTTAGTTGCAGAGATGTAGAATCGAAAATCAACCTATCTCAAATTCATTTGACAAAGCAACTTATCTCAAATAGGTTAAAAAGTTCAAACATTTGCAACAACAAAAACTTACAAATGCCTTTCACAAAACAACTAAGTCGACATTAGAAAACTGTGTTTTTCTTTACAAAACATTTTAAGTCGAAGCTGAAGAGCTTTTCTTTTAATTCCAGCACGGCGAAAACCAACAAACTGTATTTAATTGCAATGCAAATACGAAATACCTATTTCTATTTTGTATTCAAATACCATTTTTCAAAAAGCTTTTGTATTTTATTTGAAATGCTTTTATAAACATGTTTTGTGTATTTCAGTTAAAAAATTCCTTTTTTTTTAATTCTTTATATTCCTCTTAATAGAGGGTGATCCGATAAGAGCTTCCTACTTTGTTTTCTAAATAAAATACACAAAAATCAATGTATTGATGCATTATGTGGAATGATAGTTCGATTTCTACAACTCAATGTTTAAAAATTATTTCGTTCAAATGTTGCCCACGACTAGGTCTAAAATGGTTCATTCTGTGGGTCTAATTTTCGACAACTCTTTCGAGCATAACGGCCGGTATTCTTTGAATAACACGAGTTATGTTGGTTTCCAAAGCGTCAATAGTTTCGGGTTTGTTGACATAAACAAGTGATTTAACATATCCCCGAAGAAAGTGATCCAATGGCGTCAAATCACATGATCTTGGTGGCCAATTAATAGAAGCATTTCTTGCGATGATGTTTTCATCGAACGTTTCCCTCAATAAAGCGATTGTTTCTCCAGCTGTATGGCATGATGCGCCTTCCTTTTGAAACCAGAGGTCGGCTACACTAATACCCTGAATTTTTGACAACAAAAATTCATTGATCATTGCTCTGTAGCGAGCACCATTGACCGTAACACGGGCTACATCCGCATTTTTGAAGAAATACGGTCCGATGATGCCTCCTGTCCAATTTTGCTTGTTAACGTAGCCGTTAAACCAGAAATGAGTTTCGTCGCTAAACATAATTTTTCGATAAAATAATGGATCAATTTGAGGTTGTTATAAAGGCCTATAAACCGAAATTAAAACGTACACCAAGATCAGCCGGCCTCAATTCTTGTACGAGCTGTATTTTATAGGCCTTCAGACCAAGAACACGCCTCAAGATACGCCACAATAATCCATAAGAGATGTCCAAAGCCTGAGATCGGCGACGAATGGATTGTTCACGGTTTTCACGAACACTCTCTGCTACTGCAGCAATATTCTCTAAATTACGGGCTCTATGCACTCTGGTTGAATGATGAATGTCCAATAGTGTAAACCACGTTTGGTAGTATTTGTATGGCACCTTGTGGTTTGGGCTAACGACCAACGTTCACTTTGTAGTGATGTCAATAAAACCTTTTAGTCGGAAGTTCTCAAGAATAGCTCCGATTTTGATATTTTTTTTTTATTTTAAATTTTGTTTTTTTTTATTGAAAATCAGAAGCCGGTTGGATGGATCTGGGTCAGAATTATATAATTTTTTAAACAAAATTTAAGAAACTTATAGAAAAAATTGGAAAAAAAGAATACAAAAAAAATAAAAGCAATAATTTTTAATGTATTTGGCGATCCCAAATCCGAATCTGACATCAGAATTGCTGTGTCTCGTATGGTTTCTGAGAAGATATCAATACCTTAGAGCGCTATAGTCCTATCTCCACTTTTTGCGATTTTGTGATTTTTGCACTTATGGTATCATTGTGGGCTTCTTTACCGTGTGGAAAACTGTAATATGTCAAAATACCACTAAAACACCAAAATATTTGAAAATTAAGAAAAATCCTATCTCCTAACTGGATATAGAAAAGTATATATACATATATTCTTGATCAGCGTCACCTCCTGAGTCGATATAGCTATGTCCGTCTGTCTGGCTGGGTGGCTGGCTGTGTGTGGAAATACATTTTTCGGGAAAACTAAGCAAGTAATTTAATGAAATTTGGTGCACAGCCCCTGTCGTCAAAGTTAGCTCGGGGGATTGAAAATGAGCGAAATCGGTCAACGAACACGCCTACCGCCCATACAAAAAATATATTCAAAATGCAACTTTTGAAGTATTTTTCACGAAAATGCTGCCAAAATACACATAAATACTACGAATTGTAAGCGCAAGCTCTGAGCAAAAACTGGGTGAACTCGGACAAGAGGGCGTAGCACCTCTCATATAAGCAAGAGCTTCAAAACGCTATAGGGCCGTCCACACGTACAGTCTAACCAGCGCAAACCTAGTTCGTGCAAACTAGGGAGTTTGCGCATACTTTTTTTATCGCGTCCACACGACACAGGCAAGTCTGTGCAGTTTTCGGTATTCTTCATTTTCATAGCAACATGACGTCTTGCAAAAATATTATTTTTATTTGAATTGTTTTTTCATTTGTATATTTTCCGAAATAGATCAATGAAAAACGCATAATTTTCATGACAGAGCTATCACATGCAATATAAATGCATTTGAAGACTGCAATTTAAGCGACAGATTGAAGGCACGGCCCGTATGCCGTCCACACGTTTCAACTTGCCTGCGCAAGCCTAGTTTGCACAAAAAAATCTTTGGAAATTCAAAGAAAGCACAGGCCGCACTTTTGAACTGTGCAACCTTGACTTTTGCCGTCCACACGTACAGACTTACCTGCACAAACCAGTTAGCGCAGGTAAGTCTTGAGGTAAAACTGTGCGTGTAGACGGCCCTTATACTAAAAGCGTTTTTTGAGATAATCGAACTAAATGTTACTCAGATACTAAGAATTATAAATGCAAGCTTTAAGCAAAAACTGGATTAAATCGGACAAGAGGGCTTGGTACCTCCCATATAAGCAAAAGCTTCAAAGCGCTATACTGAAAACATTTTTAGAGATAAACCAACCAAATTTCACTCAAATACTAAGAACTATAAATTCAAACTCTGAGAAAAAACTGGCTGAATTCGGACAAGAGGGCGTAACACCTCCAATGTAAGCAAAATTTTCAAAATACTGCTGTGTAGCGTATTTAATGTTTGACCAATGGTAACACCCTTACTACTTTTATTATTATTTGGAGGTTTATTTGGTCGATCTTGTATACCATCACCAATCTTGTATTTATAATTAGCTTTGATTGTTTATAAGGAAGTTTAGATGTTGTTTCATTTTTTTACTCTTAACTGTCAAAACAGTGATGCTATATTTTCATTTTCAAAATCAACTAAAATGAATAAAAAACGCTTTTGAAAAACGATTTGAAATTAGTACATTCAATTTTCAAAAAGTTCGTATGTTTATTAACACAAATTTAATCAAAATAAATAAAATAAGATTAAAAAACCAACTACATATTAATTTTGAAGCGTGAGATTTTTTATTTTTTCTTCAATCTTTTTGCTTGCAACACACCACTTGCGCCTAAAGTATGCATTTTCTGTTGCCTTTAATTGTCTTTTGACTAAAACTCAATATTTTTCGATTGGCTGGAGTTCAGAGCAATTTGGTGGGTTTCTTTTTTTGGGAATAAAAATGAGGTTATTTTCTGATACCACTCAAGAGCCGCTTTAATGTGACACGAAGCAAGATCTGGCCAAAAAAGAACGATACCTCACAGTTCTTAAAAACGGCCAAAGCCTCTTTTGGAAGCATTCCTTGGTGTAGATTTTACTGTTGATGGTGTATTTTGACACGAAATTTTGGCTTCTTTTACAACAGCTACGTATTAGTTCCAAAGAAGATGTTTTTAGACAAATTTTGCTCTTATTGGTGTCGTAAATTTTTACAGGACATTGGCAATATTAAATTCCTGGGCAAAAGGCTGTCAAAAAACGGTAAGGACGTACGTTTCGTCATCCATAACGGAAAGTTTTTTAGCACGTGTTTTTGCTTCATAATTCTTTTGACCATTCCGATCCGGCACTTTCTGCACTTGGTAGGCCTTTAGCCCAGCCTTTCATTTTGCATTTTTCTTCAGAATGATAACCACTTTATTTTGGCTTAATACGGTTACCACAACCTTTTTTCTGCCCGTTCCTTGCTTGCGATTGGTGTTAAGGTTTGCCTGAAAATTTTGTACTATCCGGAATACCATATGTCAGCTAACTTTAGCATCCTTTGCAATTCTTTTGAAAGTATATTGTGGGTTATTTAAAAGATTTTTATAATTTGTTCACGCACTTCCTTTTCATTTCCAAAATTATTATCGCCAAAATTTAAACGAAATCAGTTTGGGCGTTATTTCGTTTTGGTTTTTGGGCGTTGTGTCGTTTTTTTTTTTTTGGCACTATTTCCTAACGCCATTCTCAAAATATTCCCTATTGCAAATGCTCCCTCTTAAGACAGGGCCTTTTTTTCTATACACCTATAACTTTTAAAAGTATCGTCTGAAGTAGTATTAATTAGTAATACGGCTGAAGAGACGTCATATCTTCGATTTACCTTTCGGAAATGTTTAAATTGTACATATTTGATTGTAATATTATGAATATCTAAATTTTGTAACTTTGCATTGCACCACTAAAGTGCAGGCTTTTCTTGATTGGTACTAGACTCAACAAATTTGCTTATTATCGCTTGTCGACAAATTATATTGTTATTAGAATAAGTATCATGTTAAAGACTAAGTTCTTCTTTGCGAATACATAATTCAAAATCAAAAATAAATAAACGAATACATATATGTAGTTAAAATAATGATAAAATATGAACATTACTTACAGATTCATAAAATTATTGGCTTTGTGCCAACGATATTGCAAATTGTTATGCAAAATAATGTTGATCAACCGGTGCGTCAAGCAGGAGCCATCTACCTCAAAAACCTTATAACAAACAATTGGTCTGATCATGAGACAAAACCAGGAGAGCCAATACCATTTTCAATTCATGAACAAGATCGTGCTATGATCAGAAGTGCAATTGTCGATGCTATTGTACATGCGCCCGATTTAATCAAGTATATATATATACAATATAATAAGTTTACTATTTATTGGGCTTCTAATATTTCGTTTTTTGTTTAATTTATATAGAATTCAATTATCAATTTGTGTTAATCACATTATAAAGAATGATTTTCCGGGAAGATGGCCTCAAGTCGTTGACAACATTAATATTTATCTGCAAAATCCAGGCAAGTTCCATATCAAAAATTATCTATATATGGCTATATTTTTATGAATGTTTGAAAACATTATAGATGTTAATGGTTGGAATGGTGCATTACTAACAATGTATCAATTGGTAAAAACATATGAATACAAACGTTCCGAAGAGAGAGTGCCACTTAATGAAGCAATGAACTTGTTGCTACCGATGATTTATCAACTGATGATAAATTTAATGAATGACCAGTCAGAGCAATCGGTGCTCCTGCAGAAACAAATCTTAAAAATTTATTACGCATTAACGCAATATTGCTTACCCTTGGAATTAATTACAAAAGAGATGTTTGCGCAATGGATGGAAATTTGCCGTCAGGTGGCCGAACGACCAGTACCAGATTGTTCACATTTAGATGATGAAGAAAAACCGGAATTCCCATGGTGGAAAACCAAAAAATGGGCATTACATATTATGGTGCGCATGTTTGAGCGGTAAGCTGGCATACATAATTTCGATTTGAAAGTTTTTTTTTTTATATACAAGTGTTTTGCATTGTAGTTATGGTAGCCCACGCAACGTAGTAAGCGACAAATATCAAAAATTTGCTGAATGGTATTTACCTACTTTTACGTCAGGTTTATTAGATGTCTTACTTAAGATATTGGACCAGTATCGCAATCGTGTATACGTTTCGCCTCGTGTGTTAACAGATATTTTGGCCTATTTGAAAAATGCGTAAGTAACTTAACTAATGCAAGAAGTTTTGTCGTTACTGCTACTATTTTAACTTTTTTAGTGTTAGCCACGCCTATTCGTGGAAGTTAATTAAGCCTCATATGGTGGCGATTATTCAAGATGTTATATTTCCTATAATGTCCTTTAATGAATCTGATCAAGAACTATGGGAGACCGATCCTCATGAATATATTCGTTTGAAATTTGGTAAATTTTTAATGCGTTACTGTGTTACTGTGGATGAAGTCCCATTAAAAAGATAATTTCCTTTGCACAGATATATTTGAAGACTACGCAACTCCAGTGCCCGCCGCACAGACTCTCCTTCATTCATGTTGTAAAAAAAGGAAAGGCATTTTGCCAAAGGCCATGAATATCATTATGCAGGCAAGCAAAAAATTTCCGTTATTTTTACGAAAAATGATTTTAATTTACTCTAAATTCTTAGATTATAACCTCCCCAAATGCAGATGATAAGCAAAAAGATGGAGCTCTGCATATGATTGGTACTTTAGCCGACGTTCTTATGAAAAAACGTGCATATCGGGAGCAATTAGAAACAATGCTCACTACTCACGTATTCCCTGAATTCCAAAATCCAGCTGGACATATGCGCGCACGCGCTTGTTGGGTACTTCATTACTTCTGCGACATTCAATTGAAGAATCCGCAAATTCTAGCTGAAATAATGCGGCTTACATCTCATGCCCTACTTAACGACAAGGAGTTGCCCGTTAAAGTAGAAGCAGCAATAGGACTACAAATGTTTTTGTCTTCTCAAGAGGAAGCAGCTCCTTATGTTGAAGCGCACATAAAAGAAATCACCAAGGAATTGTTGACCATCATTCGTGAAACTGAAAATGAAGATCTTACTAATGTAATGCAAAAGATTGTTTGTACATTCACGGAACAATTATTACCGGTTGCTGTAGAGATTTGTCAACATTTGGCAACGACATTTAGTCAAGTTCTAGAATCCGAAGAAGGATCAGATGAAAAAGCCATAACTGCAATGGGTTTATTGAATACGATTGAAACCTTACTGACAGTTATGGAAGATCATCCAGAAATAATGATGAATTTACATCCAATTGTTATAAATGTCGTGGGCCACATATTCCAGCATAACATTACTGGTAGATTTAACAGCCTCTTTTTAATAACGATTTACTTAATTTCAGTTTTACTTTTATATTAGACTTCTATGAAGAAACATTTTCCTTAGTATATGATTTGACTATGAAATCAATCACGCCAGAGATGTGGCAAATGCTTGAATTAATATATCAAGTGTTCAAAAAGGATGGAATTGACTATTTCATTGATATTATGCCCGCTTTACATAATTATGTAACGGTTGATACTCCTGCTTTTTTGTCTAATCCTAATCGACTTTTAGCAATGTTTGATATGTGTAAAACGGTATGATATCGAAATAACAATATCACACAAAGATAATTTAAGTCATTCTTTATAAACTTATCAACAGATGCTTACAAATGATCCTGGAGAAGATCCTGAATGTCATGCAGCTAAACTTCTAGAGGTGATAATATTGCAATGCAAGGGACAAATTGACTCCGTAATTCCAATGTTTGTTGAGCTAGCATTATCGCGATTAACGCGAGAGGTTCAATCGTCTGAATTAAGGGCTATGTGCTTACAGGTTTGTTAACAACAAAAAAAAAAAAAAAAAAATTATTGAAAAAATTTCTTCATTGCATATTTTGAATTTAAAGGTTGTCATTGCCGCCCTGTACTACAATCCTCAGTTGTTAATATCTATTTTGGATAAAATGTCACAACCCAATAATGAACCTATCAGCTCGCACTTTATTAAACAATGGTTGCACGATACTGATTGCTTTTTGGGGTAAACAATAAAAATAAAAGTCATTATTAAATATTTTAATTTGGAATTATATCTTTCAGAATTCACGATCGCAAATTATGTGTATTGGGACTATGTACATTAATCTCATTAGGTGATGCTAAGCCTCAAGTACTGAGTGAAGTTTCGGGTAAAATAATACCAAGTATTATACTGTTATTCGATGGCCTTAAACGTGCGTACGAAGCTCGTGCACAGGAGGAAGAAGAGGAGGAGGAAGAAGATGATGATGATGAATGTGAAGGTACATAATACGTTTAAGAATTTTTAAGTGTGTTACTGAATGACAGCGTCACTCCAAGGCCAGATTCATGAAAGTGCAAACTATTTCAAATTTTAAAAATATTTTAATCTTGCTATATAAAATCGCGATATCGTAATTATCCCACAGCGCGCTCGCGAGTTTCAATAAATTCTATCTACAATATTTCAAAAAAATTAAAAACAGTAAAGCGATAAATGCTTAAGAAGCGATTTCGAAAGATTTATCTTTGGGCGCAAAACAGGAGTCGGGAGTCATATCTGATACGGAACCGGTACATTGTTTTGAAAAAAAAAAAAAAAAAAAAACAGCAAATACAGCAACTTGCGAATTCTCAAATTTTCATCTAGGATTACAACGCAATACCTTCTGATATCTTTAAGGAATCAGCTATCTCACGCCACTTCGCTTTTCGATTTTTAGAGATTTTTTGTTAACTTTTTTTAAATTTAGCAAACCAGTCAATAATGGTCAATTTGCTGGGATTTCGGATAACACTTAAAAAAACCAAGCTTTTGTTTCAACGCTGTTTTTTCTCATCAAAAACCAATGTAATTCTTTTTTTTTTCCATTGTTTTAAAAATTAAAAAGGTTTCACTGAAACCACTGCAACTTTTGAAACAGATTTCCCATCGTCATACAATTTTTACATCTACCTTTTGAAGGTTAAAACTTACTAAAAATATAAATTTTTTATTTGTGACGCCATATGTGTGTCAGACCGGGAACTTATATGCCGATGTAATAAAATCTTGTATTCGATCTTGTTATCAATAACAAAATAATGTTATGTCGGTTTTTTTTTCTGGGGATTATGTCCGCAAATTTTTAATTTACGAAATATTATGTCATGGCACCGATCGGACATAAGGGTGTTATGCCTGCCATACAAAAAAAAAAAAAAAAACACCAATGTTTGTTTGTCCATATCTGTACTTAACCGTTTAATACCCTCATACAGAAAAAATTTCAAATAATACATCTCCAAACCCATAGCAGCTATCGTTATATCTATATAATGTAAATACGCAATCAGGAAAACTTTGACTCTCTTTTCCAGCCGATTTAATGAACTGATTTAAGTAAAACTTATACCATTGAATAAATGTTGCTTACCTTCACACTACAAAATAATTTTTATGTTAAAAGTGGGCTATGACACGCCCTTAAATGGAAAATAAGCTCTAACAGCTGAACCGCAGCGTCCATTTTCTTCAAATTTGGTATGGAGATAAGGGTAACACTAAGGAACGATAATATGACCTATTCGTTTTCAAGTGGGCTGTGCAACTTAAAGTAATATTGAAGTGGTCGAATTTCGGCCACAAGGCGAACCTAGTAACTTATTATATTATATTGCCCAACTTCTGTCCAGGCACATCCAAATCGAAATCATTGCGCCAGAACAATGTTTGCAGGGCCAGCTATTGACAAATATAGTATACATTTTCGTGATTTAAAATATGAATTTTTAGTTCAGATATTGCTATCATACTTCTGGCATAATTTTATTGAACTATTTTGTAAAAGAAAAGCACGTTAGTGCAAAACTGAAAAATTTGCATTTTCGTGAATTTGGCTTGTACTTGCTGACAATTAATTTTTAATTGAACTTGAACTTTTTTCATATAAATCTATCGATGCATTTTCTAACACATAATTATGACAAATTAAGGAACAAATTAAAACACGGCTATAGTGACTTATGTTTCGTCTTTCGCCACAAAGACTCATCAGAATGTTTTTGTTGTAATTGTAAATAAATATCAATAAATAACACAAACAACAATTTTATGGCATTTTTCTGTGACGTATTAACTCACAAACAAAATTGGCAATAAGTCGGCTTCGTAAGAGGACCAAGGATGGTGCAGTGGTCTAGCTACTGGCACTGCGATTGAGATTTGTACCAACCGTGACGTCCTCGGTTCAACTTCGGCCCAGACCAAACACAAAAGTTTTTCAACTTGCAATTTTTCAATTATAATTAATTTAGTGAAATAAATAATTATAATTACAATCAAAATAGTCTGATGGGTCTGTGGCGAAAGGCGAAACATATGTCACTATAGCCGTGTTTTAATTCGTTGGTAAATTTTTCATAATTATGTGCATCGATAGATTTATATGAAAAATCGATCTTTGCAAATATATGACTAAAAGTTCAATTAAAAATTAATTTTCAATATATAAATGTCATTAAGTAACCTACTGACAGTATATACATGTGGGTACGGCCATTTTTGGTCATATCTCTTAAAAAATATTTAAAAATAGAATTTCTTAAGTGCATATGAGGAGTGTTTTTTCAAAAGGGCTTATAACCAAAACGAAGCAAAAGTAATGTCATACACATTATTTGCATAATAATCGATTAGTGAATAAATCTGATTTTTTTAACTAAATGTAATTAAATTCAAGCCATCAGGTAAACTTTTCGTGAAAAAAGAACCCAATTTTATTTATTTATAACAAAGTATCAGGCAATTAATATTATGATACTACTTTTGCCTCGTTTTGGTTATAAGCCCTTTTGAAAAATAACTCCTCATATCATAAAGCTCCCCGATATAAATGTTTTATAAGAACAAAGTTTTTGACTATCACTTGTGGCTTTGGAGTTATAAGAGAATAAATGGCGTTGGTAACGTTATTAAATTTTGGAAGTGAGTTTTGAGGTCAGTGCACATATTCGAAAAAGTCTCGAAACCTAGTAATGTATTTTCGCAAGCATTCTCTACAACTTGAAGATAAAGGATCAAAAATACGATTGAAATGGCAATTGTGCTGAAAAAATTATTTTCGGTGGATTTACAAACGTTAAAGCAGCGTTGGTAACGTGACGCAAAAGCGTTGGTAACGTTATGCATACGAATTTCTAAAAGTAAATTGAAGGAAAATACAGCAAAACAGTCCAAATATTGAAAAAGATAAAAACTATGTGAAAATTTTATTTCTTGGCAGGTTTCCGTTTACACTACATTACAGATTTATGCTCCAAGACTTCGATAAACAGATAACACTAAAAGCCGTAGTCTGATTAGGGTTAAAAATGAGCGTGATCGGCTGATGTTCACGCCTACCTCAGATATAGGCTAGTTGAAACATTGTATGGGAAGTATGCCCGGAGATTAACCGATCACGTCCAATTTTAGTCCCAGACAGCCCAGTAATATTTTTGTTAACTGTACCAAATTTCATGCATTTAGCTTAATCCGCTTGGCCGTCAGTCTGGGTTCAACAAAAAAATTTAAATGGAAAATAAATTTCTCAAGATTTTTTCAGATTTTTTATGTTGAACCTTGATTGGCGGCCGAACGGATTAAGCTAGATGCATGTAATTTGGTACAGATAATAACAATATTACTAGGTTGTCTAGGTTGTTTCAAAAAGCCTATAAGAGACGAAATATTTTTGATATCCTTAGCACTTGGATAGATCTCAAAATAACAATTAGCGTCATTTATGTCTATAACTTCCTCTTCAATACTCCCGTTCTTATTGGTTGATTTAAATTTTTGTAAAGAATTTCCAACCCTTTCAACACCGTTCAGCGCGTGGATTCAGAAGAAATTTTAGTAGAAAAATATAACTTATGATTTTTGATTAAAAAACGTTGGTTACGTCACACATATTTAATGGCTATAATCACCATGGTAGATGCTTTACTTAGATAATTTCAAAATTGATTCAGAAACAAGACTGAAACTACTCGAAAAACATGAATTCATTATAACTTTCGCTACAAGAAACTTCTTAATATATTTCGTTGGTAACGTTATGCTTTTTTTTGTCAAAAAATTGTGAAATTGTAGAAAAAAAGTTATTTTATACACTTTTTAGCCCCATTTAGCGACAAAAAATGACGAAAAAATAGCACTTTTTTTTCAAGACGTGATTTCAATATTGTAGAATCGAATTTTTTGGAGTTGCAGACATTCATGCACTCGTTCAATTTATAATCTGCAAAACACTTTTTAGAAATCAAAAATCGGTTAAGTAGTTTTTTCGCAATCGTGTACCGCGATTTTAAAACCATAGTTTAGAGAAAAAACGATTTAAAGTTTGAAATCGCACACAAAGCGCACCTGAGCGCGCTGGTTCAATCAATCATATTTTCCATAATATTTAGAGTTTAGTCAGGAAACTTTGGGAATATACTTCCAAGACGTTATTCTATCAACCTATGAAAAAAAAAAAAAATCGATTTTTTGAAAATTTTACATGAGAAGCCCCCCTTAATACGCAAGACAAAAATTTTGTTCATCTTTTTTTACTATGTCAGAAATGCACATCAACTTTGAAGTTTTTGTGTGTAGATGTGCACAAAGTTAAAATTATTTTAATATTTTACATTTAACCAGGTATAATTAAATACAAATTTTTCAATATTTACAACAACAAAATACACGGTCACATAAGCCTAAAA
The DNA here is from genome assembly GCA_951812925.1 of Calliopum simillimum. Taxonomy (NCBI): domain Eukaryota; kingdom Metazoa; phylum Arthropoda; class Insecta; order Diptera; family Lauxaniidae; genus Calliopum; species Calliopum simillimum. The sequence goes on along the minus strand of OX638371.1, from coordinate 53,842,638 downwards.
AAAATTTAAAGCACAAAGAGAATGACGAAAAACCAAAGCACTGACGCAAGACAAAAATATGTCCTACCTTTTTTACTATGCTAGAAATGGAGCACGACTTTGAATTATGCACCATTACAAAGGTATTTGTGTGTAAATGTGCACAATAGACTGATTCAAAAAAATTGAAGGTTTTCAAAACTCGATTTTACAATCTAAATGTCTTCATTAAGCCGAAAAATGAAGCCCCAAAAAATTTCAGCTCGATCTAAGCATTTTAACTGGTCGCTCAACGAGCATTTTGATTTTACATTTGAATAAAATTGAAAAATTCATTGATTTTACCTATTAACTAGTGTAGGTCACTACAGAGAGATCTAAATGTTATGAGACTACGTGTTTTTATGCAAAATTTTATTACCTTTCAGAATCCGGCGTCAGAATTAAGATTGGTGGCTTATTTCGGGAGCTGTGAGCAAATTAGTGTCGAAAAACGTGGTTTTTGCGTAAATCGTAAATCATATTTACATACAATCAAATCTAGTGCACAAATTTAATTTATTTTAATATTTTGCCATTAAGTCAGGTAAAATTAAATGCAAATTTTTCAATATTAACAACGACAAAATACGTGGTCACAGAGAGTTGAAAAGAGGATACAGCACAAAGAGAAAGACAACACTGACTTCATGTTTTTTGTCTTTTTATACCCTACACCCAGGGTATATTCACTTTGTCCTTCCGTTTGTAACGCAGAGAAGGAGGCGTGGCAGATATAGAAAAGTATATATATTCTTGATCAGCGTCACCTCCTGAGTCGATATAGCCATGTCCGTCTGTCTGGCTGGGTGGCTGTGTGTTGAAATACACTTTTTGGGAAAACTGAGCCAGATAATTCAATGAAATTTGGTACACTGCCTTCGTCGTCAAAGATAGCTCGGGGGATTGAAAATGAGCGAAATCGGTCAACGGACACGCCTACCGCCCACACAAAAAATATATTCAAAATGCAATTTCAGGAGTATTTTTCACGACAATGCAACCAAAATACGCATGTATACTAAGAATTGTAAGCGCAAGCTCTAAAAAAAAACTGATCGAATTCGGACAAGAGGGCGTGGCACCTCCCACATAAGCAAAAGTTTTTAAAACGCTATACTGAAAGCGTTTTTTGAGATATTCGAATCCAATTCGACTTAGACACTAAGAATCATAAATGAAAGCTCTCAACAAAAATTGGGTGAAATCAGACAAGGGGGCGTGGCACCTCCCATATAAGCAAAAGTTTCAAAATTCTATACTGAAACAGTTTTTTGAGATAATCCAACCAAACTTCACTCAAATACTAAAGACTATAAATGCACGCTCCAAGCTAAAACTGGACGAACTCGGACAAGAGGGCGTGGCATCTCTTATATAAGAAAAAGCTTCACTCAGACACTAAAAACTATAAATGCAAGCTTTTTTTAAAATACTGCAGTGTAGGGTATTTAATGTTTGGCCAGGCCAAATTTTACACCCTTACTAGTTTTCGTTTCACATTTGTCATTGTACCATGGATAAATGAACTTTTCTATTTTGTACCAACTAGTAAAAAAAAGTACTAAAACTTTCCAAAAAGTACCAAAATTACACTGTGGAACAAAATTTGGTCGCCAAAAGTTTACTCGGATCTGACGCTGCGGGGTGAAAATATAGGCCAAAATAAAAGACCATTTTGCTCAGTTTGTTCAAGTTGGCTCTAGTTTTCAAGAAAAGGCCGTTTGAATTTTGCACCTTGAATTATGTGTTTTTTTCAATATATCTCGTAAGTTAACTCGTCTACATCTACACTCTCACTACCAAATCAGTGCTTTTGGATGCATTTTTGGCAAGTTAGAGCACAAAATTCCCAAAAAAGTGATATTTTTCGCCTTTTATGACATTCGGCTCAATAGAAATCACCCGAGTGGTGGATTTATGCCTTTTAACCTATAGCCGAGATCCATACGAACACTTTGATATAATAACCGTTTCATATGGGCAAAAATTTTTCAAGTGAGGCTTTAACAAAATGATGTTTTATTACAACTAGTAAAGATTTTGTAAAAATTTTTTTTTTTTTAGAGATATTTAGCATAGGTCGGGGAATAAAATGGTGTTTTTGATTTGTAAAAAAATGTTTCATTTATTATTGAAAATCCCTATTTCAAAAAGGTACATAAAAATAAAGCAATTTCTTCGCCCCTGAGAAAACTATAAAAAATTAGTAGGCACTCTACACTTGACAAGAAACTATATTCCAGAAAAAAAAATGGGGTAATCGATATTGGTTCAAAAGTTATTAACAATATAGTGATGTCGTGCAAGTATTTTTTCAGCATTAGAGAAAAACAAGGCATCCTACGGAAAAAGTGTATATGGCATAAAATGCTTAGAATTATCTAAAGAATACGTGTGAGTTTTTTTGGAACATATCAAATTTTTTTTTTCGGACCTTTTGAAAAATTATAAAATGTCTCAGAAAATTCTGAAAAAGTTCACACGCACTCCTTGGATAATTCTAAGCATTTTATGCCATCTACACTTTTTTCGTAGGATGCCTTGTTTTTCTCTAATGCTGAAAAAATAGTTGCACGATATCACTATATTGTTAATAACTTTTGAACCAATATCGATTACCCCAATTTTTTTTCAGGAACATAGTTTCTTGTCAAATGTTGAGTGCCTTCTAATTTTTTATAGTTTTCTCGGAGGCGAAGAAATTGCTTTATTTTTATGTACCTTTTGGAAATAGGGATTTTCAATAATAAATGAAACATTTTTTTACAAATCAAAAATACCATTTTATATCCCCGACCTATGCTAAATATCTCCAAAAAAAAAAATTTTTACAAAATCTTTACTAGTTGTAATAAAACATCATTTTGTTAAAGCCTCACTTGAAAAATTTTTGCCCATATGAAACGGTTATTATATCAAAGTGTTCTAAGGAACTCGGCTATAGGTTTAAAGGCATAAATCCACCACTCGGGTGATTTCTATTGAGCCGAATGTCATAAAAGGCGAAAAATATCACTTTTTTGGGAATTTTGTGCTCTAACTTGCCAAAAATGCATCCAAAAGCACTGATTTGGTAGTGAGAGTGTAGATGTAGACGAGACAAACAAAATCCCACCACCAAATGCTATAAAACTCAGTTAACTTACGAGATATATTGAAAAAAACACATAATTCAAGGTGCAAAATTCAAACGGCCTTTTCTCGAAAACTAGAGCCAACTTGAACAAACTAAGCCAAATGGTCTTTTATTTTGGACTATATTTTCACCCCGCAGCGTCAGATCCGAGTAAACTTTTGGCGACCAAATTTTGTTCCACAGTGTTATTTAAAGCAGTTATGGTCAAATTTTGATCATTGGGCAATTCTAGTTATAATTATTTATTTAATTTAATTAAAATTTTTACTCTAAGTTTTTTCAAGGTGAAAAAAGTAAGCTAGACATTTCTGGCTTTCGCAAATGGAACCTATACCAGTTTTTCGAGCTTTTTTCGAGCTGCTAGAAAACAATTTCGAGCTGTTTCAAAACGCCGAGGAAGAGCGGAAAACTCGGAAAAAAGATTTGACTAGCTCAAAAGACACATTTAAGCACAACACTGAAAATTACAGCTGCAATAAAAAAAAACTAAGCAGGAATTTCGATTTCGAGCTTTTTTCGAGCTGCTGTCGACAACCATCCGAATTTTCCTAAGCCCAATAGTTTTCCGGGAAAAATTTGATTTTCCCCTCAAAAGTAAGCTTGTCATTTCTGGCTTTCGCAAATAAAACCTATACCATGAAACCTATAAATATCTAATTCGGTTAAGGCGGTTTGAATTTTTTATTATTTTCTAAAATTGCATAAATTAAACCTATACCAGTTTTTCGAGCTAATCGTTAAAATTGATTTCAAATATGGTATGCGCCACATTTTAATTTCAATCTTCACCAAGAGTGACAGCGAAAATATCGTATGCGCCATAAATGAGTGAAATGAGTGAGATCTGATATAGATGTTTTAAAAAATCCGCCATGCATGTTTAACAAAAAAATGAAAAAAACTCTCCTGTAAGTTTTGCTTTTTGGTTCATTCGTTATTGTTGTGTTTAGGGCTCGATATGGCTTGTGTTCAACTTTATTGAAAAAAAATGTTTTATGAATTTTCTCTTTCAAAATTGGTTGGACAACGGAAAAAAAAAAAAAAATAAATTCGAACATACTTTTTTTTTGTTGTTGGCCATATACCTACATTAGGCATGCGCTTATTTTAATGTTTTTCTGATTTCCGTTGATGCCACCCATGAAATCCTTCCATTGGTCATAAGAACAAACACTTTAAAGTTTCACTGCAATCGGATAACGATAACCTGGCCCTCAAGAGAGGTCAAGTTGAGGTTTCAGGCATAAAATAATTAAATTTTTTCTTAAATTAATTAAATTAGTCAAATCATAATTTTATCTTATAGCAAATTAAAATACCTTTCCAACAAGCTATAATAGTTTAAAATCGGGTAATGAATACGAATTCCGATTGCCGTGAAACTTCATAGTGTTTGTTCTTATGACCAATGGAAGGATTTCAGAAGATCATAGGAGAGAAAGGCTAAGCTCGAAATATACAAGAGGAACTGTCTAGCATAGAGGTTATAGTATCATGGTCTGGGGATGCTTCTCTGCGCAAGGAATCGGTCCAATGCAACGTGTTGAAGGCATAATGAAGTCTAATGATTATAAAGACATACTACAAAATACTATGATGCCATATGCAACTTGGAAAATGACACTAAAATAAACATTCCTGCATGATAACAATCTTAAGCACACTTCGCAAATGGTAACATTTGATAAAATGGCAAAATAATGATGTTCATCAATGCCCCGCGGAGTCGCCAGATCTAAACCCAATCAAATCCTCAAGTCACGAAAATGCATTGCTTGTTATGCAATCAAAAATTTAGAAAACAGGATGAGTTGTTGAATGGAGGTAAAAAACGGTAGCAGGACATTTGAAAATAGTTTTATCGCATCCATGCCTAAAAGACGCACCGCTGTTATAAAAAACAAGGGTTATTCCATTAAATATTGATTTTTTAGTTATTAATTTTTAATTTAAGATTAATAGTTGCAAATGTTTTGCACAGCCAATACCGATACATTTTATATTGCACTTAAGTTTTAGTTATGGGATTTTTATTTTTGTTTTATAAACAACAATATAAATGACAAAACCTCATACCAAGTATTTTACTTGAAACTGAATCACCAATTTTCGGCCACTAAAACAGATGCAAGTGTTTTTGGTTGCAAATGTATGCACAGCACTGTACATAGTATATATTTGCTCAAAATTTATTAATATTTGATTAATTTAATAAATTATTAATTGATTTAATAAATTTAGAGTATTGTTTTAATACACTGTTTTCACCGGAGATTTATGAGCTAATAAACGGCTATTTTCAGATTTATTTGACGCTTAATACATGAATGGGTTTTTTTTGAAAGTAGAATAAGTCCACTTTTTCATAAACTGAGATATTAAAAGGTTTGCGTACGACTCAATTTAAAAATATTGGCAAGCGTTATTAAACTGGCGTTAAGTGTTTACCACTGTAAATTAATCAAAATTTGTTATGCTGTAAAAATTTTTACAAGTGTAATAGAAAATAGTTGAGTTTTTTTGCTCTGAATGGACTTATTCCACTTTCATTTATAATAGATTTTAAAATTTGTTACACTTTTGTATGACTTACTCCATTTTCACTCACAAAATATTTCGTAAATAAAACCAAAGGAAAATTAAAACTTAGAAATATTTTACTTTAAAAACTGTTGTTGTTTCTTTTCTTTTCTTTTTGCTCATAGCCCAGGAAAATAAGACAATTTCTGCGAAAAAATTCCCAGTGGAAATTTTTCACCGGAATTGTCTTTATTTATGCATGATACACAAACTGTGAAAAGTCCATTGCAAAGTCGTGTGCGCATAAAAAGATATTAAGGCTCAAAGGTCGCTAAAATCAGTTTTTTGCAAATATCTCGCTAATGCTAACTTTTACAGAAAAATGTTGGGCTCCAATTTTGTAGCACAGAAAATTTCCTACAAAAGTACGTTAAAAGTATTTGCGTACGACTTATAGTTTAGGAGATCACCCAATTTAAAAAGTTGTTAACAGTTATGATATGAAATACTACCTATGAGTTCATATTAAAATATCTTACTTTTTAAACTGCAATAACTCTTCAATGAGAAGTTGTACAAACAAAATTAAAATGCCGTTTGAAAGATAATTTAATTTTCTATATACCGTACAAAATTTTTTTTTTTCAAACGGCTCATGACCTTAAAAATATTCTTGAATAAACGTTAAGGCTTCGAAATTACTGGTTTTTTAAGGATATCTGCGAATTCGTAAGTACTACGATAAAAAGTAATGGAGCCAAATTTGTAGAGAATTACAAGATCTATAAAAAATAAGCGATATGTGTACACATAGAAGTAACCGTTTAGAAGATATTCCAAAAAAACCCTTAAAATTCCAAAAAACCGGTTTCTATTGAATATCTTCTATACGGTTACTTCTACGTGTACACATATCGCTTATTTTTTGTAGATCTTGTATTTCTCTACAAATTTGGTCCCATTACTTTTTATCGTAGTACTTACCAATTCGCAGATATCCTTAAAAAACCAGTAATTTCGAAGCCTTAACGTTTATTCAAGAATATTTTTAAGGTCATGAGCCGTTTGAAAAAAAAATTTTGTACGGTATATAGAAAATTAAATTATCTTTCAAACGGCATTTTAATTTTGTTTGTACAACTTCTCATTGAAGAGTTATTGCAATTTAAAAAGTAAGATATTTTAATATGAACTCTCATAGGTAGTATTTCATATCATAACTGTTAACAACTTTTTAAATTGGGTGATCTCCTAAACTATAAGTCGTACGCAAATACTTTTAACGTACTTTTGTAGGAAATTTCCTGTGCTACAAAATTGGAGACCAACATTTTTCTGTAAAAGTTAGCATTAGCGACATATTTGCAAAAAACTGATTTTGGCGACCTTTGAGCCCGAATAACTTTTTATGCGCACACGACTTTGCAATGGACTTTTCACAGTTTGTGTATCGTGCATAAATAAAAACAATTCCGGTGAAAAATTTCCACTGGTAATTTTTTCGCACAGAAGCTCTTTTTTCGTCTTATTTTCCTGGGCTATCAAGTAGGGCTCTGGAAATTAGTTACAACAACAACAAAAAGAAAAAGTTCTTGTCGGACCTACTTTCAGAGATATATCCATCGGAAGATCGAGAAATATCTTTTATAAAAATTATTATAAGTTGGGAACCCCTGAAAGGATTTTAATAATATTAGTGTCATACGAAATATATGTTAACTTGCCACAAAATGGATGCACAAAAATTTTAATCCGAGTCGTGGTTTTAGAGATATTGCAGATTTTCAGTAATTTTGACCATTTTTTTAAAGCACTATTTTTCCAAAAACTGTATTTTATTCCACTTTCAAATAAACCCATTCACATGATGAATGAGGTGAGAAAATTTTGATCCAGTTTTTCAATGCTTTAGTGACAATTTATGAAGATAATTTTTGGTTTTGTGCATTCTACAGCAGAGTAATTTTCATATATTGGGTGTACAACTTAAAAACCGGAATTTTTTAGCGAAATTTGATGCTTTATTGTGGAAAAATGTTACAGTATATTTTATTCAAAGTATTGTCCATTGGAAGCTACAACATTTCCCCATCTTTCAGGCAATTTATGAATTCCATCCCAAAAAAATTGCGCCGGCTTGGCGGCCAAAAATGAATCGAGCCAATTTTCGATATCTTGAACTTAAGTGAAGCGTATTCCTGATAGGGCATTCTGCATCGATCGGAACAAATGGTAGTCTGATGGTGCAAGGTCTGGGCTATAAAGCGGGTGAGGCAAAATTTCCCATCCGTTGTTTTCCGTTGTTTTCCAGGTAATTTTTGACTGGGGCAGCAATATGTGGCCGAGCGTTATCGTGGTGGAAAATGATTGAATCATGTCTGGTCGCATACGTTGGCCGCTCTGCCTGGATTTTCTGCTTCAATTGGATCAATTGTTGACGATAGAATTGAGCATTAATGGTTTGGCCACCTGGCAACAGCTCATAATGGATCACACCTAGCTGGTCCTGACCAGGACGTTCTTTGTCTTCGACATCAAAATAACCACTTTTCAGCCACTCACGACAGCTTGATTCAGCTGGAGCATAGTCCCCATAAACTTCTACAAGAATGCGATGACTTTCGGCAGCTGTTTTCTTTGCAAAAAAATGACCCACTAGAACCCCCCCGCAAATGCTGTCTTTTTCTCCAATTTTCGAAGTTATACATCGTGAAAAATAATAATGATGCGCACAAGATAAAATTGTTGTGTTGGCTGATTTTGACAGCTGTCAAATGTACCTTCAAAATGACATATATATAAAGTTCGAACTTTCACGATATTTGTTAGTACGGACATCCACCGTCAAATTCCGGTTTTTAAGTTGTACACCCAATATAAAAATATCGAATATCGGTTAAACGGTTAGCTCATAAAAGAGGGGCAATAAAAAAAATCCGTTCACGTATTAATATAAAGATTTTTCAAACAATTTTTTAATTTCATTCCTTGTTTTTTTTTTTTTATAGAAGCACTCTCAAGTGACGAAGATGAAGTCGATGAATATGCTCCAAACTATTTAGAACAAGTTGCAGAATTCTCGAAATCCAAAGCTGCCGAAGCTGGTTTTGAAATGAAGGCTGAAATTAAAGACGACGACGATGAGGATTCAGATGACGAAGAAGAAGATTCAATGGGTGATCTGAATGAAACGGCTTTAGAGGGCTTTACAACTCCAATTGACGATGAAGAACTCGAAACAGCAATTGATGAATATGTAACATTCAAAGAAGTTATTTCGGGTAAAGTCAAATTTTTGCGTTTTTATTTTATTTGACTAAGTTTTGTTTTATTTTCGATAGCCCTATCCACTCAAGATCAAGCTTGGTATGCTATTTTAACATCCGGCCTTACGCCTGAGCAAGCTAAATCATTGCAGGAAGTTGTAGTGACCGCTGACCAGAGAAAGGCAGCAAAAGAATCAAAATTAATAGAGAAACAAGGTGGTTTTTCATTTCCCCAACAGACAGTTCCAACAACTTTTAAGTTTGGTTCTTAATGCAGGTGTTAAATAGCTGAAAATCGAAAAAATTAAAAGTAAAAAACGACGACTGAAACACAAAACTAATTAAATTCACTATATTTTTATATACACAATCATAATTGAAAACAAAAAGAAGTGTTTCACAATATACATACGTTGGATGTAACATTCATTATGACAATGGGTTAATCGATTTAAAAATGCATGAAAAAAAAAAAAAAATATAAAGTGAAAACTATTTATTGTATAAAGAATCCAAATATTAATATACAAGCCGGTAAACAGATTTACCTTGCTTAAATTTGATGTAGTTTTTTAAAAATATTATATAATTGTTTACTTGTATATTATTAATACAATCTCATGGAGTGAGATATCAAATAAATTCACACACAAACACCGGTTGATTAACAATTAAAGTTTTAATTTTATTATTTAAAGGATAATTTATGTGTATTACTATAGTAAAAACTGTAAACATCACAAATAACAATGACTGCAAATCACTAAATGAATACAAAAGTTTTCAAAGTAAATTCTTGCAAGGTCAATTTTATTTTTACATCTTCACTACCATTACTTCTCTTACCAGCGAAACTCATTTTATGGCTACCGAACTTGGGAGACGCTATTAATTTTCGCGCCATATCACAATCGAGCTTTTGCGTGAAAAGTTTGAAAATCGCGTTATAAGCTGTTTTGATGATGTGGAATTAGCACCGCATAGGCTGCCATCGAAATGTTCTGAAAAATTGGGTTGTAAGGCCAGCGAAGGAAGTCATTTGAATAACATAGTGTTCTATAATCTACCGGGTGGCTTGTACTTTTAAATAAAAAAATGTTCATTTTTTATTGAGCAATGTCAAATTCTAAGTTGTAAATGGTATACGTACATATGGGGCATTACATACTAAACAAACCCCATTTGACTTGGAAAAAAGGTGGTATGTTCAAGAGATATGTTGGGTAGGGAAATTTGCAAAATACTCTGAGAAACTTAAAAATTAACATTTAAAAAAAATAAAATTTTTTGCAATATTTTAAAAATTTATATAATTGCATGAAAAAGTTATGGAATAAGTCTCAACCAGAACTAAGGAACAATTTTTAAAAAAATCAAAGATGCAAAAGCCAAATGGTGTATAGTTTGGCGTGGAGTACCCTATATATCTAAAAATGGGGCATGAGTTGATACAATTTTCATATTGGCCCCTATTGCGTATCGAAACGCTTTCTGGTTTCGCTACTAAATTGGTTTCAATCATAAAATTCGCCTTGCCGAAAGAAATCAGTTTCGTTTCCAGATTATAGAATGCCTCCTGGCTTGCAGTCTTGTTATTTACAAATATACATTTGCTCCTCGATTAATATACTTAGTTGTCTCATTTGAACGAATGTTAATTGCACATTAAAATAGAGAAAAGTGTTCGATATTAGTTAGATCTCGAAATCGCAACTTGGCATCACTATTGAAAAAGTGTTTAAAAATATTCTGGCATGTTCTGAAATCCGATTCACTTCGGAATCGGAATGAAAGCAATCTTTAAGAGCTCCGCATTTCGATAATTAGTACTAAATAGGATTTATGTTTCGGTAAATTGAATAGGAATCATATGTAAATTTTATTTGTTGAAATACAAATCCGATTCCATCTTCTTTGTCGCAATGCAGAGCTTTTGAAGATTGCTTTCGTTCCGATTCCGAAGTGAATCGGATTTCAGAACATGCCTGAATATTTGTTCGTAATGTCAAATACAATTTCCGTTTCGTCTCTCGACTAGAAACGAAATTTCGTTTTTATACGCAATAGCGGCCTTTATTCAACAGCAACCCTACGTAAGAAAAGGCTTCGATTTTATTTTAATCAACTGTTAATATTTTTTTAAAACTAGTTTGGTTTGTTAAGCTTTTAATATATATGTATCTTATAAATCGGTATAAGTTGGGAACCCCTGGATGGATTTTAAAAATATTGGTGGCATATAAAAGGTATTTTACCGGACTATATAATTGTTGCAAAAATTTGAGTCATAGTTTTCGAGATATGACAATTTTCCCAAAATTCACCTCATTTTTTTTCCAAAAAACAGTTATTTTCCCCAAAAAATTTATTAACCTATAATTTTAACAATCAAATTAGGAAGCTTAAATTATTTCCTTTCATTTGATATGCAACGTATCTGAAATTGCATCATTAATAAATTTTTATAGAAAAATCAATTTTCTTGAAATTAGAAACAACAATTTAAGTACTACTACTACAATAACAACAACTTTACTACTACTACAACAACAACAAAGAGAACCAGCTACTTGTGCAGCGCAGTAGCTACTTATTTTAAAAAAATTTTAAATTTTTATCAGAAAGCTACTTATTATGTAAAAAAATTAAAAATTGTGCGCGCAATCCGCCTGTGGCGCTATTTCCCTTCTTTTCCTTTTACTACTTAGTTACTTGCTTTACACAAGTAACTCTTATGGTATAATTGTTTATTTTATTTTTTTGCAGTTTTTGTTGTTGTAGTACTAAAACTGTTGTAGATGTTTTGTTGTTGTTGTCTGTTCTGGCATTATTGCTGTTAAAAGTTCCTAATTTCAAGAAAATTGATTTGGTCCTTTTTTATACCACTTTATATTCACTTTCTTTATTTTAATCTTAAAATAATATATTCACTTTGTCCTTCCGTTTGTAACGCATAGAAGGAGGCGTGGCAGGTATAGAAAAGTATATATATTCTAGATCAGCGTCACCTCCTGAGTCGATATAGCCATGTCCGTCTGTCTAGCTGGGTGGCTGGCTGTGTATGAAAATACACTTTTTGGGAAAACTGAGCAAGGAAATTTAATGAAATTCGGTACAATGCCTACGTTGTCAAAGTTAGCTCGTGGGTATGAGCAAAATCGGTCAACAGACACGCCTACAAGCAAAAGCTTCAAAACGCTGTGCTGAAAACGTTTTTTGATATATTCGAACCAAATTTGACTCCGACACTAAGAATTATGAATGAAAGCTCTCAACAAAAAATGGATGAAATCGGGCAATGGGGCGTGGCACCTTCCATATAATCAAAAGTTTCAAAATGCTATACTGAAAGAGTTTCATGAGTTAATCCAACTAAATTTCATTCAACTACTAAAGACTATAAATGCACGCTCTAAGCTAAAACTAGGCGAACTCGGACAAGAGGGCGTGGCACCTCCTATATAAGCAAAAGCTTTAAAACGCTATACTGAAAAGGTTTTTTGAGATAATCCAACTAAATTTCACTCAGACATTAAAAACAATAAATGCAAGCTCCAAAAAAAACTGGGTGAATTCGGGCAAGAGGGCGTGGCGCCTTCCATATATGCAAAATTTTCAAAATACTGCAGTGTAGATCATTTAATGTTTGGCCAGGCCAAAAATTACACCCTTACTAGTTTTTTTTTTCTATAAAAATTTATTAATGAAGCAATTTCAGATACATGCCGCATATCAAATGAATGAAAATAATTTGGGCTTCCTAATTTATTTATGAAAATTATAGGTTAATAATACATTTTTTGGAAAAAAAATTGGGTGAATTTTTGAAAAATTGTCATATCTCGAAAACTATGACTCAAATTGAAAAATTTCGTGCATCAATTATATATCTCCTTAAAATACCAGACCCCAATATTAATAAAATCCATCCAGGGACTCCCAACTTAGACCGTTTTTTATAAATGATATATCCCGGTCTTCCGATGGCTATATCTCCAAAAGTAAGTCCGACCAGAGCTTTTGTTGTTGTAATTAATTCCCAGAGCCCTATTTGGGCAAAAAAAAAAAAACAAAAGTTTAATCTAAAACTGTTCCATAAGGAGAGCATACACATTTACATCACATGTTCGTTATCTTGTTACGCTTTATTGCATCATGATGTAATTGAATTATCCCAGTGTGCCAGGCGGTTCATATCTCCGCTTTTTTACCCGTTACGGATCCGTTACTGATCCGTTTGCGGGAGAAATTCCAAAAAAAAAAACGATTCGCTTTTTTTTTGGGACTGACGTCGTTAAGGGGTCATTGCGTCGCAGTCTTACTGTCGTTTTTTTAAAAATTTTTTCAAATGTAATTCTGTCATACCTGTATCTTTGTTTTATTTCCATAGAAATTATATGGAGCATGCTGAAACAGGGACGGTAAATAATGCTAACGCTCGATACTGGCTGTGATAGTTTTATTACAGATTAATCAGATTTTGAATTATATCAGAGTTATTCACGATCTGGAGTAACGAGCTGAGTAACAGGGTAAAAGTGCACTCGGTTACTCTGAATTGTGAGCATACTCAATACTTTTGAACGTATATTTTCTTTTTGCTTATCAAAATAATTTCAACTGAAATAAAAAAAAAAAAAAAAAATTTTCAAATGAATATTTTGCTCTCATTCTAAATTTTATTTTTGATGAACGAAAATTGTCTCTCATTATAAACAAGTTCAAACGTTTCTGTAGAAATAGAAATAGTAAAAAAAGGCAAAAGTGTAAGATATTTTACACTAGAAAACAGCTTGACTAAAAGGGTAAAAAAGTAACAGTGTAATTTACGTACATTTTGTTGTTAGGATTGTGCGCCGTTACCCTGTTACTCTGTTACTCAGGACGTTACTCCTGATCGTGAATACCCTTATCGATTATAAAGGCCAGAAAAACATATTATTCCGGTAACACTGGTGACAGAAATGCAACCAAAAAAAGTCAGTGACGTAACTTAGAAATGTGAAATTTTTGACAATCGGAATGCGTAATATGGTTTTTTTTCTTGTGCTTGGAACAAGTTTTACTTTTCTCTGTTTCATCTCTGTGGTTAAATTTTGAGCAATGTCTTCCACATTTGTTTATGCAAGGATTGGAATTCGAAACATTTTAAAAGGAAAATGGATAGCACATTCAAAATTTTACAGCAGTTCACCCGAGGTGTATGTTCGTGACCCTTCCGCTTATTTCTTGGATACTGAAACTCAAGAAATTCTTAAGTCAGTAACCCAATTTCGGTTTGGCAAAATATTTCGTAAAACCACCGTGTCGGATACGAGCATTGGATATAAATTCATGACAAACGCAGAATTGGAAAATAAATTAGAGGAAGTACTTGATATTGCAGAACATAGACTTCAAATGCCTCCTGTGGTGAAAGTCAAAGATGAATCGAATGTTGAAATATGTAATGACGTTTTGTTAAAGGATTTCTCGGATACAACATTTATAGTGACTGATATAACATATGGAATAAATCAGTATTCCCGAAAGGTTGTTGCTCGGCAATGCGATGGAAGACTAGAACATGTTTCACTTGGAATTTCAAAGCGTATGAACCAACTTTACTTTCCGTTAAGTGGCCGAACTATTCGTACACCAAAAATGCTAGAAGGGAAGTGGTTGGAGAATTGCCTCGATAATAAGAAATACGAATTTGTATTAAATAGACTTTTGCTGCAATACGAGCCTTATGAAAAGGATTATCAAATAATAAGTGCTAAGGTGTATCTTCATGCTAAGGAAAATGCACAGCTTGATGATTTAAGGTCTACGCGACATTTTGGACCAATGGCATTTTATTTTGCATGGCATAAAGACATAGATGACCTCTTGTATGATATGCTGACGAAAAACTATATTTCAGATTGTGTGGAGCTGATATCACTTACATATAAACTCAATAACATAAATTGTGACTACAAAATCATTTTGCAGCAAGTAAGAAGCGATAAAGAACCAAAGAAACTTAATTCATACTTTCTTAAAGAAGACACATTTTTGGATGAATCTGCCAGTAGTACAACAAGTCAGAACCCCAAAAATGAAGCACTGTATGATGATCGTATCAAATTCATTGGGGAATACGTCGAGTCCCATGCTTTGAAAAAAGTTCAACTCGGACTAGCTCTACAAAACATAAAAGATACTATTAGGTAAAGTTAACTTGATAATAATGCATTTTTGAGGTGTAGTAATAAAGTTTCAAATTGATATGAACTTCTGTGAATTTCTCTTTTACATTGGCGGGCCTCATAGATACAAGAATAACTAATTAAAGTCTGGTTAGCTACGTTAACACCAAGAAAATTTGGCAGAGTGTTACATATGGGAGGAGGGTCCAGAAATATTAAATTCATTATACGTAAAGCGTTGTGCTTTATGAAGTTTTGCAAAAACTTAATGAATTTTTCAAAAATTTTGAGATGGCCTTTTGAAAACTTAACAAGCCGAACTAGTTCGATCAAACTCAAAACTCATGAGCTTTTCACACAATTTCAGTACCGAACTGAGTTCGCTCAACTCAGTTCGATAGTTCGTGAGTTTTGAGCTGATCGTTTAATCGATCAGCGAATTCGTTGTGAGCTGATCGTTTGTTTGTTGAGCTAGTAAGTTATGAGTTTTCTCGTTTGTTTGGTTACGTTCAGCGTGTTCGATATGCGTTGAATATGATTGCAAATTGCAATCAGCGTTGCAAGGATTGTGTAAGAATCGGGATAAGTTTAAGGTTTAATATTATATATTAAAAAAATTGAAAATAAAAACCATGGTTGAATTACCCTGGTTGCAGCGATAAACTACGAAAATGTCAAAATTTTCTAGTCTTTTGACAGATAGCAAGGCAAGATCAGGGTTACATTTTTTTTATTTTGACAACTTGCTTTAACCATTGTTATTGAATCATGGTACAGACCTAATGGCAACAACTTCATTTCCTGAAATAAGGGGAAATTTGTTTTATCCAAGGCATACACCGATGACACCGAGTCCGCACGGGTGGCAGGAGTTTTTCGCGATTGACATTTGGTGTGACTGAAATTTGACAGTTCTTTGTTTATATTTTAATCAATTGATAATGAATAAAAAAGAAAGAATATGTTGAGTTTCAAATATTCAATTAATGCAGCAGATATTAGATATTATATAGGCACATAAAAATGTATTCAAAATTTAATTTGATGAAAAGACAAAGCACTGGCATGACATCTGTACCGGTGTTTTGATATGACAACAAACTATGACCTTTAAGCGACATTGAAAAGTTATCAGTAATTTGGCTGGGACATCGCTGCACTCATTCAAATTCGGTTTCTTGCTTGTGGAAGTTGTGAACAGTTGGCAGCAATCGGCAGTAGAAGTGCACAGTACATAATAAATATTTTTAATTATTCATATTAACTAAAGAAAATTATAAATTTTTTTATTTTCCATAGTACCAAAACTCCTGTTTCTTACCGTAATAAAACTAGATATGTCCTTAAACGTTTCAGTAGAAACAACAAAACCTTACGAAGGGCAAAAGCCTGGTACTAGTGGTTTGCGTAAAAAGGTTTGTGTAAATTGTACTAAGCAAAACATGTATACCTTTGATTTTGTACTTAAAAGGTAAAAGTATTTACGCAAAAAAATTACACCGAGAACTTTGTGCAGTGCATCCTGGATGCCAATGGTGCTTCACTTTCCGGTTCAACATTAGTAGTTGGTGGAGATGGACGTTTTTACTGCAAAGAAGCTGCAGAGTTGATCATTCGCATGTGTGCTGCAAATGGCGTGAGTTCGATTTATATTTGCTAGTATACGAGTAGAATAACCTCAACATTTTGTCGATAAGAAAACATAAAAAAAAAATATTTCCTCTGTAGGTTGCAAAGTTGTTAGTTGGCCAAAATGGAATATTATCCACTCCAGCTGTTTCTAGCTTGATTCGTAATAATAAGGCTTTGGGTAAGTTGATTACATGCTTATACAAGTATACATATGTACACATATATTAGACAATATACGACTATTTGTTATTGTTTATAGTTGCATTAAATTGCAAATCAAAATTTTCCACCTTATCGCATTTTTTATACGATTTACGTTTCACCTTTTTGTAGATGTCAGCTTTTCACCTTTTTTATTTTTACTTTTGTTTACTAACGTGAGTGGCAAAATTTAAAGTAGTCTACTTTTATCAATTATATGTATGTCGGTGAATTCATTTTATCGCGATGGTTTTTTCACTACTTTTTGCTTCCAAAACGTAAACTTATTTCCTCTATTCCAAATTTTCAAT
Organism: Calliopum simillimum; assembly: GCA_951812925.1. NCBI lineage: Eukaryota > Metazoa > Arthropoda > Insecta > Diptera > Lauxaniidae > Calliopum > Calliopum simillimum. The sequence continues at coordinate 53,825,378 of OX638371.1, read as the reverse complement.
TCATTTCTCAAATCAAATTTTCCATTTTTAACAATTAAATCAAACTCATTTCTTTGAACAAGTTTTTCAAACAAGTATTTTGAAGCACAGTAGTGAAACTCCATCCAACCAACATATTGTTGATTGTCGGTCAAACATTGTCTGCGACACAGCCATTCTGACATGCCACACGCCCTCGTGTGACCATTTCTTTCATTCGGCCATTCCTGACTACCAGATCATTTGGTGGTATTCACAACTTTTACCATATCACATGATAGTCTTCACCATAAAACCTGGTGGAATCCTCAACTATTGCCTTTGCACATGATACTCTTCACCAGGCATTGAAATAAGCTGTAGTAATACCCCATTTCTGCAGTAATAACTTCAAATTTGCAGTAATAACTTCAGAATATTGTAAAAAATTGTAATAATAATTTTCACCCAAATTCATATTACTTTGTTTTGCGTTAATCGTTGAAACTAAATACTCATTTTATTACGCTTATAACCGTTGTTTTAGTTGTCTAACCTCACCAATTTGGGCTAAAATGTAGCAACCACAATAAGTACTCGGCAACTCTACTTTAAACATATTTTTATAAATGCATTCAAAGAAAATTTCGCTATAAATTTTAAATTGAACCATTGCCACTATATCTGTTATTTAATATTAATATTTAATATTAATATTCAGTATTAATCACTTGAATAAGACATTAAAAAATTTTGCTAAAAATTGCAAATAAAAACGATAAAAAATTCTGCAGTAATAACTTTTTCTTATTTCAACCCCTGCTCTTCACCATAAAACCTAGCGGTATCAACAATTATTACCATATCACATGATAACCTTCACCATAAAACCTGGTGGAATCCTCAACTATTGCTATAACACATGATACTCTCCGCCATAAAACCTGGCAGTATCCACAACTATTACCATATCACTTGATAATCATCACCATAAAACCTGGTGGAATCCCCAACTATTACCATATCAAATGATTACACTAGTTTACAGCAAAAATGTGATCTGGTTGCCACTCTAAAATTCTTATGTAAAATGACTCCCTGATTCCGAAAATAACTATATTTTTTTTTTTCTACGGAGACGTTTTCGAGAAATCCCCCTTTTCCTGTTTTTGAAGGGGGAGAAAAATATGATCTCATATAATCACATATATCTCGTAAACCAGTAAAGCCAACTTAACATGTAACACAACAAAATAAAGGTAATAAAATTTTACATAAGCGCTTCATACTTTACTTTTCGATCAATTTTTTAGTTTCTGTGTTATTAATAAAAATTTCGAAAAATTTTGATTTTTCTTTTGAAAAATCGAAAAAAAAAGTTTTTCAATTGGGATATTTTCTTGAAAAAAAATTCGGTAAAAATAAAAAAACTTCATTGTGCAAAAGTCTAAAGATCTCCAGTAAAATCAAGATACTAATCAAGAAAATCGATGGATAAATAACGGAGTTATAATCAATTAAGTGAAAATACCAAAAGTCAAATTTTACTCTATTTTTGTAATTTTCCTTGCATATTGGTAGAATTTTGAAAATTTTTCTTTCCGATTCGACCGATTCATATTTTTTTTTGATTTGGTGGACCATCATTAGTAAAAAAAATTGTTTTTATTTTTTTCGCTCGTGTTGTGTTGCCGTATTAGAAAAAAAAACAATTATTTGAGGTGTCACTTAACTTAAACTGATCTGTAAAGAGAACATCATATTCTACTCCTTATCTGAGGGTATCATTAAAAAGGCAAATAAATTGCCTTTTTAACATTGGGTCATTTGTTGATATCAGATAAAAATTAGCCAATCTATAGTAAAACAAATTTCAAATTTAAAGCAAATTTCGATGATTTTCAGAATCTTTCTTTTACGCCGTTAACATTTTCTTGTTCGAAAAAATTTAAAAAGTCAAGTTTTATTACTTTTGTCATTTATATATTTTATTACAAAAATTTTGAGTTAATACGGACCAAGATCGGATGTAAAATGACAGCTCTATTCTAGATTTAGTGAGTGAACCTACTAAATTACTGTCTATTTAATTAGCAAAACAAAAATTTCATATGTTTATTCACTAAGTCTCGAATACAGCTGTCATTTTTCATCCGATCTTGGTCCGTATTAACTCAAAATTTTTGTAATAAAATATATAAATGATAAAAGTAATAAAACTTGACTTTTTCTATTTCTTCGAACAAGAAAATGTTAACGGCGTTAAAGAAAGATTCTGAAAATCATCGAAATTTGCTTTAAATTTGAAATTTGGTTTACTATAGATTGGCTAATTTTCATCTGATATCAACAAATGACCCAATGTTAAAAAGGTAATTTATTTGCCTTTTTAATAAAATCCTCAGATAAGGAGTAGAATATGATGTTCTCCTTACAGATCAGTTTAAGTTAAGCGACACCTCAAATAATTGTTTTTTTTTCTAATACGGCAACACTACATGAGCGAAAAAAATAAAAATAAATTTTTTTTACTAATGATGGTCCACCAAATCAAAAAAAAAAATATGAATCGGTCGAATCGGAAAAAAAAATTTTCAAAATTGTACCCTTATGCAAGGAAAATTACAAAAATTGAGTAAAATTTGACTTTTGGTATTTTCACTTAATTGATTCTAACTCCGTTATTTATCCATCGATTTTCTTGATTAGTATCTTGTTTTTACTGGAGATCTTTAGACTTTTGCACAATGAAGTTTTTTTATTTTTACCGAATTTTTTTTCAAAAAAAATATCCCAATTGAAACTTTTTTTTTCGATTTTTCAAAAGAAAAATCAAAATTTTTCGAAATGTTTATTCATAACACAGAAACTAAAAAACTGATCGAAAAGTAAAGTATGAAGCGTTTATGTAAAATTTTATTACCTTTCTTTTGTTGTCTTACATGTTAAGCTGGCTTTACTGGTTTACGAGATATATGTGATTATATGAGATCATATTTTTACCCCCCTTCAAAAACAGGAAAAGGGGGATTTCTCGAAAACGTATCCGTAGAAAAAAAAAATATAGTTATTTTCTGAATCAGGGAGTCATTTTACATTAGAATTTGATAGTGGCACTCAGATCACAGAAAAAAATAATTAATTTGTAAACTAGTGTTATCTTCATCGTAAAACCTGGACAAGATCAAAACCAAAAAAATGTAATCGTAATAATCATTTAAAATTCATCAAAATTTTTTTCCAATCAAAAATTAAACAAAGTGCGAGAAAAAAAAAAATAAAAAATAAATTTCATGTAAGTAAATAATTAACCACATCATTGGTTAATATTTCAACATCTGTTGAGTCGTCACCCTCAGGCATTTTACGCAGACGATCATGAGCGTACTTATAGGTTCGTTTATTATTAAGAACCGACAAAACATATCTATCACCACCTAAAATTTCAACAATTTTGAATAGGCCTTTACACTTCGGATCAAGTTTAGCTTGGTTACGTTCCTCATTCAAACCATTTCACCAATATTAAATTTAACAGGCTTTGTCTTACCTTGGTCAAACCTTAATTTGTCGTATTTTGCATTGTTTTTTATATTATTATCAGCTAGCTTTCGTGTTTCTTCAATATCAGTAATTTGATCAACTTCATCCGAAAACATCAAATCTAATAGTCTGGCTATTTTCCCAATCATCAACTCAAGTGGACTACATTTAGTCACACGGTTAACAGTGCAATTGAGTGCCAATTGAATATCAGGCAAAGCATTTTGCCATAAACGTTCTTTATCAGACTCAACTGCAGTTACCATATCCTTAAGGGTACTCATCACTCTTTCCACCTGACTAAGCTTACCATTTGCATCAATGTGCACTGTATGCCAAGGAACTGGAATTTTGGGTATAGGATATAATTCTGCTTGGATTTTCCCAGAATGTGACTTAGAAATAGTACACGTTATACAATTTTGAACAAACTTTTTGACATATTTCGACATTTTTTAAAACCAGTACATATCATAAAGTTTGTCCAAAGTTTTTTCCCATCCAAGATGCGTTAAAGACTCATGAACGGAATTGATCACTGACCACCTTAATCTCCGCGGAAGAATAGGTATACACTTGGTCTTTCCATTCCGTTGAATTTTACGGTGCAATACACCTAAACGTATTTCATCTGTTTTAGCCATATAATCACTAACTTTGTTTTCATTTAAGTCCGAAATCAGAGTCACGTTGCTGTTCAGCTGATAACCAGTTAATGGAAATATCTGTAATGTTAACCTCATTGAAAGACATTTCACATGATTCTGCAACAGGAATCGCGATGGTTTTTCACTACTTTTTGCTTCCAAAACGTAAACTTATTTCCTCTTTTCCAAATTTTCAATTAATTTCAATTAATTTCTCAAATCAAATTTTCCGTTTTTAACAAATTAATCAAATTCATTTCATTATTAGCTTCCAACAATGAAAATACATTGATGGTTGGAGCTTACTGTTCAGTGTTTTTGAGTAAAACAACAATAAAAACACAAAAAACAAGGCAAAAATACACATAAATAAAAAAGCAAAAAATGTATGGGAAGGCTGGTTTGCGTTACTAGTTTCGGGACCCACCATAGGTCAGAATTGATTATAGTAAGTCAATTCCTCATCAGACGCATTGCTGACATCTTATAGAATTCTGCAAGCATACTTTATTTAACTTTAAGCATAGATTAGACGAAAATCACAGCTACAACAAAAAAAAAAAAAAAAAACAGCACATACAAAAATTCAAATTTCTTTGTTTTTTCCCTTTATATGCATTGCCCTGCCATTGTGAGGCAAGGTTTTTTGCCGAGACAAAAAAAAAAAAAAAAAAAAAAATTCATTTCTTTGAACAAGTTTTTCAAACAAGTATTTTGAAGCACAGTAGTGAAACTACATCCAACCAACATATTGTTGATTGACGATCAAACATTGTCTGCGACATGTATATGTTTGGCGTATTGTATGTAACTATACATATATATATGTAACTACATATCGTCACATGAAATGCAAAAAGCCGTAATAAGATTTGCAATTTTTGCAAAAGCAGAAAAATCTTAAAACGCGAAAACTGTCTTTGAAATCTAAAATATTTGGAATTTAAGAGGTTTTTTGCAACGCAATTACGATTTTACGCTTGGATATAATAGTTTATTATAAATACATAATTGGGTACTGTTAAAAATTGCGAAAACAAAAAAACCTAATTCAACACAGAAACAACCTATTTTGTTTAAAATGAGCTAATCGTCATAGGACCGCGTTAATCAATTCGGAATGCTTTCGTTTAAGACTGGTTTTAGCTTAGTATTGGTCAAAGAGTTGCGTAACAGGTTAAAAATGTACTCGGTCACACTAAATTGTGAGCACACATAATCATACAATATAATAATGCAAGCAAACTTCGTACAGAAACTAGAAGCCAGCTCGGAGTAAAAACTAGATGAATTCGGAAGAGAGGGGTGTAAATTTTATTCGAATCGAATGGTGGCATTCGAAATTCTAAATCTACTTACATATGTGTTTGTGTATTTTAAATTAAATTGGGTTTTTATTAAACCGGAAGTGGACTTTGAGGTCAATTAAGTTTAAGCTACCAACTTCAACAAATCCAGCCTCAACTTCACGTTCATGCACTAAATACGTATTTGACATCGACTTCTCACACCTTTATATAAATAATAATAATAATAAGTCTTCGTTAATACATACATACTTATTATTTGTATTTGTATGAAAAAAATATATGTATTAATGTTTTGTTTAATGTTTTTGTGCTATTTTTGTGTGTGTCAAATGTGCCCCTGGTACAGGGCACTTCTGACAAAATGACTTTTTTTGAAAAAGTTTAAAAAAGACTTAATGCAGTTTTTTAAAAAAATTTTTTTCCTTAGTTTTAATCCTAAATTATTAATGTTTCAGAAACAGTAGAGTATTAAGATCGTGCAATTATTTTCAAAGATACAGGTCCTTGAAAATTTAGTGTCAAATGTGCCCCAGTCTCCCCTATAGGGTATTTTAGTTTTGACCAGGCCAAATATAGCACCCTTGCTAGTTGTAATTTTGTTGATGTCTAAAACAAAACTCTAAACAGTTTGCTCAAGCCAACAATGTCTTGTTGGTAGCAAAACAATTATTTTTTATTTATTCTATGTATTTAATATTCTTGGACTGAAAAAATATATTAAAATATACAATCAAATGCGAACAGAATTAAATCACATTTTACTTGACAATTACAGGTGGTATTGTGCTAACAGCTTCGCATAATCCTGGTGGCCCTGAAAATGATTTTGGCATAAAATTTAACTGTGAAAATGGTGGTCCGGCACCAGACGCTTTTACAGATAAAATATATCAACTATCCACTTCTATAAAAGAATTTAAGATTGTCCATGGCCTGCAAATAGACATAAGCAAAATTGGATCCAACAATTTTGAAGTAAACAATAGAGATTTAAATTTTAAGTTGTGTTTTAACTTAATATGCTCTGTATTTAGGTTGGTGGTAAAACATTTGTTGTGGAGACTATCGACTCAGTATCCAACTATGTGCAACACATGCAAGATATTTTCGATTTTGCCAAATTAAGCGATTATGTCAGTGGAAAAGCCACCGGAAAACCATTAAAAATGCGGATTGATTCCATGAACGGTGTTACTGGCTCTTATGTTCGTGAAATTTTTCTAAATCGCTTGGGTGCTCTTGAGAATTGTGTTGTGCATACAACGCCACTTCCAGATTTTGGCGGCTTGCATCCGGATCCAAATTTGACTTATGCCAAGGACTTGGTGGAAGCTGTATCGAATGGTGATTATGACATAGGTGCTGCATTTGATGGTGATGGTGTAAGTTTTTTTTTTGATTTTTAAAAATGTATCTTCGGCATGAAAACTAAAATGTTTTGTTTTAAAGGATCGCAATATGATCATAGGTCATAAGGCCTTTTTTGTTACACCGAGCGATTCATTAGCGGTGATTGCTCATTATCTGGAATGTATTCCTTATTTCCAAAAGAATGGTGTGCAAGGATTTGCACGTAGTATGCCAACTGCTTCAGCTGTTGATTTGGTCGGACAGAAGTTAGGAAAAGAAGTTTTCGAAGTACCAACAGGTTGGAAATATTTTGGAAACCTTATGGATGCTGGTCGTTTGTGTTTGTGCGGGGAAGAAAGTTTTGGAACTGGTTCCAATCACATACGTGAGAAAGATGGCATATGGGCGGTATTAGCTTGGTTATCTGTAATGCAGCACACTGGCAAAGGTATCGAAGAGATATTAAAAAACCATTGGGCGATCTATGGCCGAAACTACTTTACTCGTTACGATTACGAAGAATGTGATTTAGAACCATGCAATCAAATGATGGCGGCTATGGAAAATCGTATAATTGATAAATCATTTGTTGGCAAGGTATTCTCAAGTGACGGTAAAAGTTATAAAGTCAAAGTGGCTGACAACTTTAGCTACACTGATCCAGTGGACAAGTCTGTATCTACTAAGCAAGGTTTACGGATTGTATTCGAAGATGGCAGTCGTATTGTAATGCGTTTGAGTGGTACAGGAAGTTCTGGTGCAACCGTGCGGTAAGTAAAATATGATTAATATTATGAATTTAATACTAACTTAATGTATTGAAAAAAATTACAGTCTTTACATTGACTCGTATGAAAAAGAAAACGTGAATGGAAAGGCCAGTGAAATGTTAAAACCACTTATTGACATTGCCTTAGAAATATCGGATTTGCCAAAGTTCACTGGACGGAACGCTCCAACTGTTATCACATAAAGCAATGATGCTATTGAGCATAAAACTGATATTCTCTACCTCATTTTAAAGTCGTAGAGTTTGAGTTAAGTGTTTATGCTTTATAAGAAAAAAAGTTTAAAACAAAATGAATTTTCACAATGTTAAACTCATTGCATTTGTTTATTCGTGTGTTTATATAATATAAAAGTAACTAAAACAAAAATGGTATGTAACGTTGTTTTAACTTTTTAAAGCAGCAGATAAATAAGTAAAATGATTTAAAATAAGTTCAGGTATTCGCCGTGTCAACACATTTCGCGGCAATTTTGCTATTCGCACGAAGATTTCTAGGTAATGCATAGCAGTCACTGCTTCAACACAAATGTCATGTTTATTGCTAAAACAGAAAAAAAAAAACACAGTATTTACCTTTGATAGCAAAACAAATAAGTTAAAATACCTTATATTGATCTCTACTAGAGAAGTCACATATTGGCATAAATATTCCAAGTAAAGCAGCTTGACATCCTTGTGAAATTGTTGTAAGACCGTCAGAATTCCGATGGTTAATGGCGTTCCATCTAGATGTTCTTTTTGATGTTTAGCAACCAATGTATTCGCACTTGTGGAAAATTGTAGACGCGGAATTTGTGCAATTGTGAAGAGTGAAAAGAAGAGCGCTATGTTGTGTGAACTCTTAGTGACAAGAAATATTTGCTCCAGTGGATCATATGTGCCGGTATAGATTAAATACTCATTTACATTTGTAAGTAGCTTATCACTGGGCTTTGACGTTGTATTTTGGTTAATAGCACACGTTTCCAACTCATTTAGAAGGGCCCTATGAAAATACATATTATATTATAAAATTACACAGTGCTACAAAATGAAAATGAATTTTGGTCCCTGGGTGCTTTTCTGCAAGGTAATGACAAAAAAAAAGACACGTATTTTACCGAATATGTGTATCAGTGATTTTTTTCATTTTATGGCACATCAAAGTTTAAAGTTTAATATAAAATTTAGAGATTTTTTGAAAAAACCATCTTTTTATTAAATGTTGCTTATGTCTTTACCTTAAATTTAAGCTATGGAACTTGAGAATCCGCCCAGTAGTTTTTGTTTTATAAGCAAAACCATTTTTAATGTATTTTTTTTTCATATATTCCGTAATATAAAAATTAGAAAATAATTAGTCTTTTTATTTTGAAATTGCAAAATTTGTACAGTTTTGCTTATAAAAGAAAAACTACCATGCGGATTCTCAAGTGCTATAGCTTAAATTAAAGGTAAGAACATAAGCTAGATTTCATAATAAAACGGTTTTTTCACAAAATCTTATCGTGTGAGTCACCATTTTCATCAAAAAGACTTCTCAATGAAAAGTAATTGAAACCACACGGATTACGGAACAGGCAGGTATATTATTTGTTCATTAATTGCTTTAATGGTATATTTGATATAAGGATGGGGGTATGCTAGGTTCGAAAAAGTATAAATGTTATTAAATGTGAATGGAGGCATGGCAGATTTAACAAAGCATAAACGTTATTAAATATGAATGTCGTTTTGTTCAATTTCACAAAGGGAAAGGAGTTCTCATCAGAGTAATCTTTAATTTTAAGCAATTTTATTGTTCTTGAAACTTTGTCCAAACTTAAGATTTATGAAACTAATTTTATAAGGAAATGCAAATTTCTCGACAAATACATAAAGAAGGTTTAAATGGGTGAGAGAAAATGTACTAGTATAGTTGAGACTAGCATCTATGATTTTTTTAAAATTTTTTTTATCAAGTCGTTTCAGAGATATAAATTTTTTTAAAACTGAATAAGCTGCTGCAAAAACGACATTAATAAGTTTTTTGAAATGCACATAACTCCGCCAATAGTCGGCCAAATCATGTGATTGTTTTTTTAAAAGTTTTATTTTTTTAACAAAATTTTCATAAAAAACTCCAAAAAATTGTAATGATTTTTTATAAAATTTTCAACTTTCAAAACTAAATTCCTATTTTTACTATTCGATTTATTTAAAAAAATTTTTAAAAAGACTAACTTTTCCTCTCCAATATTTCTCTCAAACTTACTACCCCATTTTTTCCACTCCCTGAGGGAGGTCCCATACAAAATTTTTATAAAAATATAAAAAAATTCCTCATTGCCAGGAGAGACCAAAAATGTTCACCGACTTCCATTAATTTTTCATCTTCATCCCTTAAGGGGGCTCCCATACAAAATTTTGATAAAAATATAAGAAGAAAATTTCTCATTGCCACTAGAGGGAAAAATTGTTAACCGATCCTCATTTACTTTTCCTCTCCAATATTTTTCTCTAACATATTAGCCCTTTTTTCCACTAATTAAGGGGGTTCCTATAAAAAGTTTTGATTAAAATTTCCAAAAAAAAAAACTCATCGCCGGGAGAGGGAAAAAATGTTCACCGACCACCGTACATTTTTCCTTTCCAACATTTCTCTCAAACATATTAACACATTTTTTCACTCCTTAAGGGGGCTCCCAAACATAATATCGATAAATATATTAATATTGTTTGGGAGGTCCCTTAAGGGGTGAATAAAAAGGGCTAGTATGTTTAAAAAAAATGTTGAGGAGGAAAAATTAATGACATTTGTTTCGCCTTTCGGCAATGAGAATTTTTTTTGATATTTTTATCAAATATTTGAAGGAAAGCCCCCTTAAGGCGTGAAAAAAAAATAGGAGAGCATGTTTAAGGGAAATGTTGGAGAGGAAAAAATAATGGGAGTCGGTCAACATTTTTACTCTCTACCGGCAACGAAGAATATTTTAGTGCTCGTTCACTCACTTTTTTGTGAATTAAACAATTTAAAAAACATAGATCCCATCGCTTGCCCATTATAAAAATAGTCTTAAAATTTGCCAAATACATTAAGGTTTTTTACAAAATTTTTTGAAAAAAATCGAATCATTGATGAAAAATAGCAATTTAGTTTTGAAAGTTGAAAATTTTATAAAAAAATCATTCACTTACATAATGAATGTATGCAGACGTGGGACCGCTGTAGACATTTTGAAAATCACTTATGAATGAAGTACGACTTTGAATTATGTATAAACTATTTGAAAGGTATTTGTTGTTGTTGTAGCGACTTGTTAAGTGGAGACACTATTATTACTTTTTTTTAATGAATTTTCTACTTATCTGTCCAAGATTTTTTGTTTTGGCTTTTCATTAAAGATGGCGGATCCAAAATGGCGGAGAAAAAAATTAAAATTAAATTATTTAATGCGCCATATTGATAAATTGATATCAAATTGTAATTATAGGCCCATAAAACTCAATGTACCGATTTTCGTGAAAATCGAAGAACAAAAATTAAAATTTGCATCAAAAAACTTGGAGTCTGCCGACATCGAGTTACAACCAAGTTCAAACGATCCGTGGTAGGTATGTTTCCTCAAGACAAAGTCTGAGCCTCTTATTACAAATTTGATGCCAATTTAATAAATTTCAAAATGGCGGATCCAAAATGGATCGCCTAGTATGTTGCGACCAGGGTCTCCTTGTTCTCCCCCCAGGGGGTTCCGGCAATGGCCCTTAGAACACTGTTTCTTTTGCTTAGTTTGGAGCAAACCTCAGTTGCGTTCTTGGAGATTTTGTACAAGTTATCCAGTGTCACCCCGAGAATTTAAGGATATTTGATGGATGGGATTCGGTAACTGTTAATGTGGACGTCGACTGTCTTGTTTACCTCGCTCTGTACTTATTCTACTTAAGAAAAAACAATTCATTTGATTATAAAGTGCGTAAAGGGGCAAAAGTTATGTCATGCACATTTTGTGCCATTATAATCGGTTATTTGACCGATATTATTTTTGTCGAATTTCGGCAATACTAGTATTTATGCTTAATTCATACCTGTTAAAAGTTTCTAAAGCTGATTTAAGATTTTTTGAGTGGAATGTGCTACTCCTGTGTAACTCGTATGCCAGCTGTTGACGTAATATTTGCTTGTGACCTAGCGCCAATATCCAAATTAAAATGGTTGGCCAAACTTTGAGCCAACGACTGTAGAAGCTTGCGTAGAACTTTTGTGGATTACCAGCAGTATTGTTCGGAAAATTTTTATTTTCCAATTCGTTTACAAATTCATTCATAGCATCCACCCACATTTTATCATTGGAAATATTTTTTTGTATTTTGTTTATGTTTATTTTTAAATCGTTAACAAGCATATAAGAGTATAAACGATCTAGTCCAACCAAACCAGCTGGTCCCATCGCCTCGCGTATTTTTCCAAAGAAACGTGAGTCGAGAATCTCTTTGTGAGGCGCACGTTTTTCATACCAGGTTGCTTTCAAATCCAGATAAAGTGTTTGATTTGGGTCCGTATAAAGCAAAATTTCATGGGCCAGTCGGCCAATAAAATTATTAGAATTGGAAGTATCACCCAGTACTGGCGGAAAACTTGGAATAGGAATTGTCAGACTTTGATAATGTGATTGCCAATCTTGGACTTTATTGCGCAAATATGCATTACACTCTTTCTCAACGTTATAGTTTATAATGCGTGTCAATTCCTCTTGTAATATTTTTAGTCCATGAACTTTTAAGTAATCTTGTATATACTCAAAAGATCGACGATAACCATCCATTGTTTTTGAAAGCATTAGCAATTTTGTTTCTAAATCACCACTTATGGATTTTGATTTATTCACTGGTTGAAATATAAGTCCAACATTTAAAGCATTTGCTAAATTTTTAACCAACTCTTTGCGTATGCCATCTTCAAGCAATTGTTTGGGATCCAATTCAATGACGCCAACTAATGTTTTCTTCATCATTAGAATACCCTCCGTGAAGACAGCTATTGAAAATGTCAATTTCGAAATAGTGTAACGGTCATCAAGTTGCGCATATTCTTTTATTTTATCTTTATCGAAGCGAGTTGGAATTTCTTTTAATACTTCTGTTTCTAGGTGTATGATGCGAGACAAAATGCTAAACATTGTCTCTGGAATAATTTGCAGCACTTTACGTATGTAGTTCGCTAATTCTGTGCTATAGTAATTAGATACTGAAATTAAATCTTCACTTTTTGCCTGATTAATTCGTAGTAATGGAATTTCCAGAGCACTGGCTAATTTCAAAAATGCAGCGCGCAATTTTATTACTGATTTTGGAATTTTCTTAACGATATCTTGCATGATTTTTGTATATTCCCTATCAATAAGGCGCCAAGCATAACTGAGATCACTAATTAATTGAATATTGATGAGGACATCCTCCTTTATATTAATGACCTTAAAAAAGTTTTTAGAAATTAGTTTTCTTTAGTATTTGTAGAAAAAAAGTAAAGTCAAATATATAACTATAGTATGTACATTAGTGTGTATCGAAAAACGAACACCCAATTCCATTCAGGAAATGGGTAATTCCATGGTAACTCGCGTTACAAATAGAAAATTTTTTAATAGTTTAATGGAGCTTTTGAAGCTCATCCTTTGGATTAACTAAAAAATTGGATTCTTAATGAACATAACAGGTCATTCAATAAGTCCGTAGGATGACACATAAATGGCATTACTAGATTTTTTGCCATATGATTTTTATTTAGTACTAGCCTTCAAACGATACGTGTATAAATTTGACAGCAATCGGACTATTGATTCGTGAGTTATATAGAGTAAAAAAAAAAAAAAAGTGAACTTCGAGTTTTGATAAAAAACATGGTCGTACCAGCACAAATGATGCAGAGCGCGTGGACTCCCAAATTAGGCTGTTATTCCAGAAAACATAAAAAAAATCCACAAATTGGTTATGAACGATTGCAAATTGACGAAGCTCGAGCTAGCTGACATTGTAAAGAATGAAATGGTAGTGTTTTTACCATTTTACACGAACATTTGGGTATGCAAAAGCTCTTTGCAAAGTGGCTGCCGCGTGAGCTCACAGTCGACCAAAACAAAACGAATTGATGCTTCAGAGGAGTGTGAAACCGCTGTTAAACCGCAATAAAATCGAATTCTATCGTCGATATGTGACAATCGATGAAACATGGCTTCACTTTTACACACCAGAATCCAAAAGACAGTCAGCTGAGGCCTATTTTGACTAAAAAGAGAAATCGTAATATAAAAGTGGTATCGAAAAGTTGGAAAATCGCTATACTCGTTGTATCGCCCTCGAAGGCAACTATGTTGAATAATAAAATCGAGTTTTGTCACAATTTTGTTTTTTTCTTACTTATCCTACGGACTTATTGAATGACCTGTTAATAATTTGTTCTTGTTACAGATCAGTTGACATTTTTAGTGATAACTTAATATTTAACCAGTAAACTAGTAAATTGTGTTGGTAACTCGCGTTACCATTTTTGGACAACGTGTTCGGAGAGTAAATTTCTGTTGTAAGTTTCTGCGAAATTTGTGGGTAGATTTCTTTACATTAGACATAAGGCAGCAGGATATTAATAAGTATTTTTTTATTAGAAACAACAATATTAAATTATGTATATTTTTTAAAATAATGCAAAAATTATATGGTAACTCGCGTTACAAAAAATTGGTAACTCGTGTTAGCATCAATTTTTAGACCAATACAAGGGCTTTTTCTAGTCCTTAGGAATAAAAATTAAAATTGGGTCAAAATATAAGCATAATAGAGAACTACTTCAGGCTTTTATGCACAGGAACCAAAATTAAATCAAAATTTGATAATTGATAAACTAAATCTATTATATCGCTATCGCAATTATTTATGGTTTTAATACAGATGGTATGTTATCATCACAACTATTACTGTCATCACCAGATTGTTATCATTCCTGGCAGAAGTACCATTTTAATTTGATGCCCTTTTTTACTTCTTTTGATGTACAGACTTTAACTAAAAGAAGCGATAATAACGAGTTGCAATGCCAAATCTTAATTTTGGCACTTGTTCCTTCAATTAAATATTAGTTTGGATAAAGCTGAAGGTTGATAAGAAGTGTGAAATTTTTCTCTACCTTGTCCATATTTACATGGAAATACCTAAATATACATTATTTGACTTTAAAACAAATTCCTAGTTGCCCAAATGGCTCTTGTTTATAAAAAACGTGTGATTTTGCACTTCGTCCTTCCGTTTGTAACGCAGGGGAGTCGTGGCAGGTATGGAAAAGTATATACAGTGAGTCACAGATGTATTTTGCATACGAAAAATATTCGAAAATTCGAATTAATACTCAATTTTTAGCCGTTTCATTCTTAGAAAAGTAATATTTTTTTTATAAACTTCGAGTCAATGGAACGTTAACTATGATACCACATCATAAAAAAATCAAAATGATGCGTTCTAATCACTTTAAAAGCAAAGAAATGATTTATTCATCTTTTTTATAAGGTCACAAAAGTATTTTGCTTTTTAGTAAACTTTTGCTTTGAGATTATTTAACAAGTAAAAACGGCTTTTTTAATAATATCCATGGTAGCCATTATTTGAGAAAACATCATTTAAACATCTCTGCGAGGATTCTATCCCTTTACGACATTTTCGGTCGGTGTTTTTTCCCATTTTTCTTGCAGTACTTGTTTGAGCACATTTTTTTTATAAAATATGGTATTTTTTG
This sequence comes from Calliopum simillimum, assembly GCA_951812925.1. Lineage (NCBI taxonomy): Eukaryota > Metazoa > Arthropoda > Insecta > Diptera > Lauxaniidae > Calliopum > Calliopum simillimum. Next base: position 53,810,042 of record OX638371.1, on the reverse strand, counting down.
ACCTTTCCACTTGATAAGACCAAAAAAATTCTACTGGATTCAAAAAAGAATATCGCGGTGGTGTTTTAATCCCTTTGGTGTTGTACAGAAGTGTCCCAGGATGTGTATTTAGAGTCATTGTCTTTTGAAAATAAGAAGTCATCTTGTGGTAAACCCATTTTTTAATTACTGGGTGCAAATTTTTTTTGTAAAATGGGACTGATATTCATGTCTATCCATATTACCACCGTTAAGTTTAAGCTTCCCCATTCCATGAGACAAGAACAGCCCACGACACACCATCATGTAAAATTGTTGCTTTTAAGTTATAAAAGCTTAGGGTTTTATTTGCCTTGTGCCAGACCATACGGCGTCTATCGATCCGATGGAAAGCAAATATTATATTATTGGATCCAATAGAATGCAAAAATAAAATTTTCGGATCCGATGGACGCCGCATTATCTGGCATAAAGCAATAAAACCCTTAACTTTTATAACTTAAATGCAATAATTTTACATGATGGTGTGTCGTGGGCTGTTCTTGGCTCATGGAATGGGGGAAACTTAAACTTAACGGTGGCATCAGTCCAATTCCACAAAAAAAATTTGCACCCAGTAATTCAAAAATGGGTTTACCACAAGATGACTTCTTATTTTCAAAAGACAATGACTCTAAATACACATCCTGGGACACTTCTGTACAACACCAAAGGGTTTAAAACACCACCGCGATATTCTTTTTCGAATCCAATAGAATTTTTTTGGTCTTATCAAGTGGAAAGGTCAACTAGTAAGGGTGTAAATTTTGGCCTGGCCAAAAACTAAATACCCTACACTGCAGTATTTTGAAAAGTTTGCTTATATGGGAGGTGCCACGCCCTCTTGTCCGAGTACACCCAGTTTTTGTTCAGAGCTTGCATTTATAGTTTTTAGTGTCAGAGTGAAATTTAGTTGGATTATCTCAAAAAACTCTTTCAGTATAGCATTTTGAATCTTTTGCTTATATGGGAGGTGCCACGCCCCCTTGTCTGATTTCACCCAATTTTTACTGAGAGCTTTCATTTATAATTCTTAGTGTCTGAGTCAAATTTGGTTCGAATATCTCAAAAAAACGCTTTCAGTATAGCGTTTTGAAGCTTTTGCTTATATAAGAGGTGCCACGCCCTCTTGTCCGAATTCGCTCAAATTTTTATCAGAGCTTGCGCCTACAATTCGTAGTACTTATATGTATTGCGGTTGCATTGTCGTGAAAAATACTCCTAAAATTGCATTTTGAATATAATTTTTGTATGGGCGGTAGGCGTGTCCGTTGACCGATTTTGCTCATTTTCAATCCCCCGAGCTAACTTTGACGACGGAGGCAGTGTACCAAATTTCATTGAATTATCTTGCTCAGTTTTCCCAAAAAGTGTATTTCAACACACAGCCAGCCAGCCAGCCAGCCAGCCAGCCAGCCAGCCAGCCAGCCAGCCAGCCAGCCAGCCAGCCAGCCAGCCAGCCAGCCAGCCAGCCAGCCAGCCACCCAGCCAGCCAGCCAGCCAGCCAGACAGACGGACATGGCTATATCGACTCAGGAGGTGACGCTGATCAAGAATATATATACTTTTCTATACCTGCCACGCCTCCTTCTCTGCGTTACAAACGGAAGGACAAAGTGAATATACCCTAGGTGTAGGGTATAAAAAATACCATATTTTATCAAAAAAATGTGCTCAAACAAGTACTGCAAGAAAAATGGGAAAAAACACCGACCGAAAATGTCGTAAAGGGATAGAATCCTCGCAAAGATGTTTAGATGAAGTCTCCTCAAATAATGGCTATCATGGATATTATTAAAAAAGCCTTTTTTACTTGATAAATAATCTCAAAGCAAAAGTTTACTAAAAAGCAAAATACTTTTGTGACCTTATAAAAAAGATGAATAAATCATTTCTTTGCTTTTAAAGTGATTAGAACGCATCATTTTGATTTTTTTATGATGTGGTATCATAGTTAACGTTGCATTGACTCGAAGTTTATAAAAAAAATATTACTTTTCTAAGAATGAAACGGCTAAAAATTGAGTATTAATTCGAATTTTCGAATATTTTTCGTATGCAAAATACTTCTGTGACACACTGTATATTCTTTATCAGCGTCACCTCCTGAGTCGATATAGCCATGTGCGTCTGTCTGGCTGGTTGCCTGGTTGGCTGGGTTGCCTGGTTGGCTGGGTTGCCTGGTTGGCTGGGTGTGCGTGGAAATAATTTTTTTGGGAAAACTGAGCTACATAATTCAATGAAACTTGGTATTCTGCTTCCGTCGTTAAAGTTAGCTCGGGGATTAAAAATGAGAGAAATCGGTTAACGGACACGCCTAACGCCCATACAAAAAATATATCGAGGGCTTATATTCAATACACTATATCTACAAAAACACAATTTTTCAGGAGAGCAAAAAAACTGTTTTATTCGATATTTTTTATAGTATTAATCAAACAAAGTACTACGATATTAATAAAAAAGGGCCACTAGATCCTACAAATAAAAAGATTTTAAAAATTTTAGTTATTCGCGCTAGTATAGTAGATAGAGGATATTGCAATTCAATTATAATACAAAGTTCGTATTCAAACAAGCAGATAGAGCCTATTGCACAATAATAAAAACCAATTTTTTTATGAATCAGTTATTGATGGTTTATTAAAATTTATTAAAAATAGATGGTTTTTTTAACAAAAGAAAATTCAATGTAGGTTAGGCGCCAGACGAACTTGAATATGAGCTTGGTTTTCTCTATCACGTCAGGATCCTGAGCTATCTTTTCTTAGAAGTGCAAAAATCACCGTTTTGAGATCTACTTAAACAAGTTGTTTTTGTCAACGGATTTGGATAGCAAAAATTATCCTTAACAAGCCGTGTTCATACCATTTTTCAATTAGTTCCCGACTTTCCGAGTTATAACGCTTAATAACATACGAAGGATTTTAGTAATTTTGTCATTAAAAAATATTTTTTACAAAAATTTCAAGCCCTTGTGGACCACGATCGGATGAAAAACGGTAGCTCTATTCTAGATTTAGTGAATGAACAAAGAAAATATTGTGCTCATAATTTATTAGGTTTATTAAATACTGGTCGGCAAGAGTTCGAAATTTGTGTAATAAAATATGTTGATAAAAAAACCTTTGTATGTTACAGAGACATCCTTTTTTTAAAGGCTTTTAACTCGGAAAGACAGGACCCAATTGAAAAATGTTATGCATACGTCTTGTTGAGGATAATTTTAACTATCCGATTCTGTTGATAAAAAATAATTTTACTACTTGTCGTTTTTGCTATACAGCTTTAAGTAGGCCTCAAAACAGTGATTTTTGCACTTCTAAGTAAGTAAAGATAACTCAGGATCCTTACATGATAGAAAAAACCTAGTTCGGATACGTATGTATGTAATAAGGAGATCCTAGTCCACCATAAGCTGCTATACAAAAATAGTGGACCACCCTTGCTCCTGGGTACATCTACTTTCTAGTAACTTAAGGTTCTTCATATAAAAGTCTGAGCTCAGATTTCAGTTCTCATATTTTGCATGTTTTGCGTCTGGATCCCGCTCTAATACAATAATGTTAATTTTCAAATTACGATAATTCATAAACGGTGCACCGCAAAATAAAAAGTGCAAAAAGAATCATATGCTCTAAGCTGTCTGATTGTGATTGTGCGTGATCGGTTAATGCATGAAGTTTAACCGATCACTACCATTTTTAATCCCAGGCAGCCTAGTAACATTTTTGTTATCTGTACCAAATTTCATGTTTCTAGCCTTATCTGTTTGGCCATTATCGTAACTTCAGCAGACAGACGCTCACATTTCTAAAATGGCCAATCACGACTCAGCAGTGCCAGCAAAGGTCAACACAAAAAACTGAAAAAATCAGGAAAATTTATTTTCGGCATTTGGAGCCGATTGATGACCGTCCGCCATGATCTTGTGTATAACGGCCACCCAATAAATATAATAAAATGAAAAATCATTCACATTTCATATGCATGTAGATAGAGGATATTGCATTTCACAAAATCGATTGCTGTAGATAGTGAATTTCTTTAAATGCAAAAAAGTAGCTATGGGAGCAAATTTTTCGTTTGGAATTAATATCATGGATGAAATTTGACTCAATGAAGGGTTTACCATCAAAAACTAATTTTCGTGAAAATTGTAGATAGAGGGTATTGAAAATAAACCGTCGATATTCAAATGCAATAATAAGAGCATTATTTGCAATAACAGAAGCAAAATACACTTAAATACTAGGGATAGTAAGTACAAGCTCTGAGTAAAAACTAGGTGAATTCGGACTAGAGGGCGTGATACCTCCCATATAAACAAAAGTTTTGAAATGTTATACTGAAAGCGTTTTTTGTGGTAACCCAATCAAATTGCACTCAAACACTTAGATTAATAATGCAAGCTCTGAGAACAAACTAGGCGAACTCGAACAGTAGGGCGCGGCACCTCTCATATAAGCAAAAGTCTCAAGATGTTATACTGAAAGTGTTTTTTGAGATAATCCAACCAAATTTCACCCAAACACTAAGAACATTAATTGCAAACTCTGAGAAAAAACTAGGCGACTAGAGGGCATGGCACCTCCCATATGAGCGAAAGTTTTAAAATGCTTTACTGAAAGATTTTTTTAAGAAAACCTAACCGAATTTCACTTAAACACTCAGAACAGTAAATGCTAGTGATGGGAACTATCTAACAAAAACTATCGAACTTGCAAAAATTCATTCATTCGATTGTTTTGAAAAAATCATTCATGAAAGATTTTTAGTAATGAACGAAAACGATTGAATTATTTTGTTTTTAGCATTGAGTTGATTTTGTTTCACCGTATGAACTTTTTTTAGATTTTGAGCATCTCTGGCATTATTCTGATAATTTTGTGTTTATTTATTTTGCATTCTTCTTTTTGCAAATCGTCGTCAAAAAACAAGGACACAATTCTTTAAAAATATTTTATTTTGTCTTATTTATGGTAAATCACTTATTTTAATAACTTGTTTATTTATTGATTTAGAAATATGTATGTTTGTTAACAGATAACGTTTTAAAATGCGCACAGGGTTTAAGAAGTCGTATGTTCGGGAATTTTTTTTTTTAAAAATAGTAATATGGTGTGTTGCAATATATGTTAAAAAATTTTAAGTTTTCGGGAAACACTTCTAATTTGAACGGCCATTTGAGACGAAGACATCCCACTTATTTAAGAGACAAACAAGAAATAAGAACAGAAGGTGGTGTAGATGTACCAAATAGCTGTCCTTAGTAAATTACTCAGTAACTCAGGCTAGTGAATCGAGTACCTCACTTAGCAGTTCACCGAAAGTTTGCTGCAAACCACCTATTTTGAAAGCTTAACTGAAATGGTGTTTAAAGAAAAATAAAATTTTTTTTCGATCTCTAGCTCCTTCATTTTATGTTCAATCAATATCAAAAAACAAACAGCTACTTATTAGAGGTCGAACAAAAAAAAAATTGTTTGCAGCAAAAATTTCTTTTGAGGTTGATACTTTCTATTGTACATGCGTTTCCGTTAGGCGCTTGGTGCCGAAAAAATGAGACCTACCCTAATACATATCTATATACTAATGCCGATACATATGTCATAAATTTTTCATGTTGTTGCGTCTGCGTTTGTTATTATTTGGGTTTAAAAAAGTTAAAATAAATAAATTAATTTTCATTCAATGCAAATTACATAATATAAAGTCAATAAACAATTTTCACAACATTAAATTCTCTTATTGTTTGACTTACCTGTATCATTCTATGCAAGTATTCGCGTGCCTCTAACAAATATTGTTTCACTTGCATGTTAGATTGTATGTTATGAAATTCTTGCACCTCCTCCAGCACTTGTATCAATTGTATTATCGTTCGGCCTGATACATTTGGATTATCGCTTTTAAGATTTTCTATCTCTTTTGATATTTCAGAAAACCATTTTTTTAGTTGAGGATTTTTTTCAATTTTCGACAAAGGCCGGCTACCCGAAAACGCTTCGCTTAGTTCATTTACGCGGTCGAGCGCCTCACGTTTGAAACAATCCCATCGATCGTTTTTCTCTTTCATTAGATCACGTAGTATTTCTTTAAGTACTAGTTCCAATTGACTGCAATTAAGCAGCAATTCAAAGAGATCGTTCCGTTTAAACTGTGTCTCACTGATAATATATTCCTGAACTTGTTGCGATTTTTGTACAGCAGTTGTTAATACTAATACTTCTTTGGAAGTATGCGTAAAGTACCAACGTAATAAAACATTACTTTGACGTATTAATGCAACAACTTTTGTCATATTTTGCAAAATGAACTTTTCAGAAAGCACACCATCCATTAATATTTCCGCAGTTTGATGTAGTGTCTTTATCATTGTTTCTTTGTGAAGTAAACAAAATCCCTTCACGGAGTTTAGTTCTACGACTGGTGCCAGGGCAGCTTTTGCAGCTTTAAACGATTCCCAGGCATCAATTAAGTTCACTGTTATACCCATGTAAATAGAAATAACCCAATTATCAGAGAAAAACTTATCGACTATTTCACGCATTTGTGCTACTTGAGAGTGCAGAATCTTAGGCGAAAAATAAAGACAAACATATAGCATCCCCGCTTGAGAAGAAAGAGCTGTTGAGCGATGATCTGGATGTGGATAAATGGAGAGCTGATTGTAGATATCATCTGCACGTAATCTACCAATTACCATGTCAATAAAAGTTTGGTCAAATACAAAACGACTAAAATATGATTCTGGATAGTTGGTCACAGTATTCGTTTGACTATTGCCAACTACGTGAGTTGAGTTTGCAATAAAACCTGTTGAGCGTAATAGCATACATACATCGTCAATGTTGCTATCACCATGTGATTTTGCGGCACTAAAACGGTAATAGGATATAAGCAGACGTTCTCTTATTATCCCTGGTATATGTAGGTCCAGAATTAACAAAATTACTCCAAAAATATAAAGCGATTCACACTAAAAAATATAAAAAATTATCCACATAAGATCACTTTTTCAAAAAGAGCTTACAAATTACCTTAAGTTAACTTAAATACGAGTACTTAGAGGCATTTTATGGAATCCCTAATTAGTTCCTAAAGTGCTACAAAATTTACAAAATTACACGACCTGGTAGATCTGGTAGAGTACTTAACCTTCATATACATAAAAATTGTAGGACACACTAAAAACTTTGAGTTAGCGTTTATAGCTCAGTTATTACTTAACCGATTTCTGCTTTGGAAAAAAAATTATGGTCTTTCTAAATATAATAAATACATATTGCTGTTTGAGTACGATTTAAATATGTAGAGATATTTTGAGGAAAGTTGAAATTTGCACATTTAATTTTTTATATTTAGTTTATTGTATTTTTCAAGGTTGAAAGGTAAGGTTATTTATATTAGACTGATTAAAAAGAAAAAAGATTTTCGGAAATTCCTCGATTACCCCCAAAAATCTGAAGAGGGTGTCAAAAAATGAGATAGAAATCTTTTGAAGGTCATATAGAGGTTATGCAGTTTTTATTTTATTTCGTCTTGAATATAAAACAAGTAAAGGTGTAACGTTCAGATTCAGATTTTTGGGGGTAATCCAAGAATTCCTAAAAATCTATTTTTTGAATCAGTCTAATATAAACTAACCTTTCTACCTTGTTTAAAGAAAAAAAATAAACTATAAAAAATGAAAAAAATATTTGCAAATTTCAACTTTCCTCAAAATATCTCTACATATTTAAATCGTACTCAAACGGCAATATGTACTTTTAGAAAGACCATAATATTTTTTCCAAATGCGTAAAAGAATCCGAAATAACTGAGACACAAATTTTTAAGTGCGAAAAGTTACCCAAAAACGCTAACTTAAAGTTTTAAGTGTGTACTACAATTTTTATGTATAGGAAGGTTTTATGTAGAAATAAATCACAAGCAATTGAGGGGCTTAGAAGCAAAGGGGTACAAGTGACAAATTACGAAAAATAGAGTTAAGTAAGCGACTAGGTAGAGAGAGCATTACTCTATTTAAGAAAAAAAAAACAATAACTTCACTTTTGAGGTCGTACTGCTCTATAGAGCACCATTAAGGTAAGCCAGTTTTCTTAAAACAAAAATTAAAAAATTTTTTTTTGTAGTAAATAAGAAGTAAAGTTAGCGCAGCGTAACAACCAACATTGCTTAAGAAAAAATAAAATACCACAATTTTAAGATCGTTGAAAAATTCTCTGCTGAAGGTATTTTTTTGAAAATTTTCTTACGGTCCGCTTTTAAAAGTTATTAGTATTTTACTGAAAATTGACCGCACTTGTACCCCTTTGCTACAAAATATTGAATAAAATATTTTTGTTTTAAAATAAAAACTTATGAGTGTGGTAGGCTTACAGTAAAATACTAATAACTTTTAAAAGCGGACCTCTAGAAAATTTTTAAAAAATATCTTCAACAGAAAATTTTTCAAGGATGCTTAAAGTTATGGTATTCAATTTTATCTTTTGTTATGTTAGTTGCTACGCGGTGCAAACTTTATTTAATTTTTAGTACTACGTAAGCCTTGATGTCATAATTGTTGTTTGTGTTATTTATTGATATATGGTATAGCTATTCCATTGGAATTAGATTCAATACCGATTGGTCGGTGGCAAGTGTTGCCAAAATAAGGTATGGATTTAAAACACGGCTGTAGTGACATATGTTTCGTCTTTCGCCACAAAGACCCATCAGACTATTTTTGTTGTGAAAAATTGCAAGTTGAAAAACTTTTTGTGTTTTTGGCCTGGGCGGGAGTTGAACCGAGGACGTCACGGTTCGCAGTGTGAGTCTTTAGACCAATGCACCAGCCTTGCCCGGCTGCGAAGCCGACTTTGTCATATATGCCACTATAGCCGTGTTTTTAGTCCGTTCCTTAATTTGTCATAATTATGTGTTAGAAAATGCATTGATAGATTTATATGTAAATCGATCTTTGCAAAATATATGACTAAAAGTTCAATTAAAAATTAATTTTTAATATATAAATGTCATTAAGTAACACACTTAAAAATTCTTAAAGTTATTTGGGAGAACACGCCCTGATAAGGTGGCAACACTTGCCACCGACCAATCGGTATTGAATCTAATTCCAATGGAATAGCTATACCATATATCAATAAATAACATCAAGGCTTACGTATTAAAACACAAACAAAACTGGCAAAAGTCGACTTCGCAGCCGGGCAAGGCTGGTGCATAAAAATATGACTCGTTTATTTTGAAATCGGTTGTTTGACCGATATAATTTTTTGGAATAAATATAATCAATTCCACGCTATCAAGTAAACTTTTCGTAAAAACAGAACCCAATTTTATTGATTACTGACAGAATACAAGCCAAAAAATATTATGATATTTCTTTTGTCTCTATAAGAACTTTGAAAATTAAGCATAAAAATAAATATTAAACGCAAGATAAAATTTTCAATCTAAAATGCGCCGAACTAAAGTTGAACGTAGAGATTTGGTTCCTTGTGCAAATATTCATAGAATTGAATGCACTTTCAGCCTAGGTTGGTGTTTTGTTTGATGAAAGTTTTTTCTTTTTAAATAATATTTTTTTGTGTTAAAACGGCAGCTACTTTTTGCCGTGCTATACAAGATTTGATAAAGCAGATTTGAAGTGCACCATACAAAACAATTTCACATATCAAATCAACTCGTGTGGATAAGACGAGTGTTGAAACGAGCGACTCATATGTACTTCCGGTTATAAAGAGTAAAGTCCTCTAAGAGACAGTGAAAAAAAAATTTATGTTCGTCAGATGATCACCCTAAACCATACAAATAAAAAATGTTGTATGTAATATGTAATACCATAAGCTGTTTTCCTTCTCCATCTTGCAGTACGGATTCAAGCGTTTGCTGAATATAATAACCAGAGTTTAATTCTTCTATAAAATGCTTCAAATCGGAACAGTACTGATGTGTACTTTCAAATGCTAAATAGAAACGTGTGACAAGTTCAAGATAATTTTCACGCAATTCATCGTCAAGATCTTGTAACTCCTGTAAATTTAAAATAGTATTTTTCCAATTCGGACTGAACAAATTTGTATTTATTACCGGACTTTCTTCAATTTTCAACTCATGTAGTTCTGCCGTTTTCAGATAGCTAAAATCCAAAATAAGATCTGCATACTTCTGCTGTTCACTTTTCGATTCTAAACTACAATTGTATGGAAATATTTATCAAGTTCCATCGATCCAATGGTTCAATGGTAATTGTGAGCTTACCGATAAACATCTGGAACATAGTCTTTTAATCGAAGCAGTTCAGCTATTATGGAATTGCCTATGGACACAATGCGCAACAGGTTTTGACCACAAGCATTGTTTTCAGCTAAAAATTCTGTCATTTTCAGTTGGCTTTGGAAGTCTTTTTATAAAACTAATTTGCAAAATAATTTGTTAATTTTTTTATTTATTTAATGTCAAAACAATGCAAATTCAACACCATATGTCAAAACCAGATATTACATCTGTCAAAATTTTTGGTGACTTGCTCTCATAACTGTTATGACACAATAAATAAGGTAACGTCAAGTTGTTAAATTTTTTTTCGAGCGGCAAATTTCCAATCAACAAAACAAAATTCGTGAAATTGTGTTTGTTTTCTCCATGAATTTGACACAATTTTTAATTTTGATTTGTTTTTGGTTATACATTTTTTATTTCATTGCATTTCACATGTGTCACAGAAGAAAAAAAAAATTCACAATTTCCCTGGGATTTTAAATTCGAATCGCCAGCTAAAGACTTTTTGGGTAAACTATCTAATTTTTTAAGTACTACGCAAAATTTCTCATAAAAAACGAAATGCTTTTTATATGGCGAACTTTCCTGTTTTGTGCTTAATAAAATTAAATCGCCTTACTGCCATACCTAAATTGGAGCGTCAGGCGTTGTGTTATATGTATAACGTTACACAAAATCGTCAAGCGCAATACTGAAATCATTTGATGTTTCTTTTTTTACTTTTCTGCAGCTAACTTCACTCCATAATGTCAAAATTGGAAATTCGAATAGCTGAGCGTTGGCAATTTCGGTATGCGCCATACAAATTGTATGTACATGAGAAATTTTTGACAGTAAAATAATGCTGACGCTCCAATTTAGGTATGGCAGTTAATCAAGCAAGTGAGAATGGAATGTTACTCTCTAAACTTTGACGAGATGCTTTCACCTTATATGTAATTAGCTGTGTCTTGGACGGCAGCGTGGAAGCACAGTGTTAAGACAGTTCTTCTAAAACGATTTTGTGTGCTTCTTCTTCTCCTTCTTATTTTGTTTCACATCTTACTTTCTTTTGCTTTTTGTTTCATTTTAATCCGATTAATGTTCAGTGTAAAATGACAACATTCACAGATCTAATTCGTGATTAAAAATTAAACACGCAAATTTATTTGTGTTAAATTAAGAACTTTTGCTATTACTTTCCCATACGTTTCTCATAAAATGAAAAACTGTTGTCGAAAACATTGCCACTCAGGGTTGTCGTTTTGGAATTTTTGAGCGTAGTAAAAATTTCTAACGGTGAGCAACGTTATGAAAGACACTTTTTTTGAAAATACTACGATTTTTCCAAAAAATCTGATAGACGGTGGCAAAATATTGAGCCGAGAATTTTTTAAAATTTTTTGGAAGTTGTTCGTGCTACGTTGATTTATGTGAAATCTCTGCTTGATGCAGTTTTTATTTTATTGTGATCACAAAAAATATCGAAATGAGTTGTGCGGTATATCATATTTAAGGTCTTGAATCAAAATATTACATTTAAAGTGAAATCAACCACATGTTGTTTTTTTTTTTTAGCTAAAATACAAATTAAAAACGGGTTTTCGAAATTTTACAAAGAGATTTGCATAAAAAGGGCCTGTGCAGATCGAAAACATTTCACTCACCTATACAAATTTTGAAGTCCCAAATACAATTTTTGAAATATATGAGGTGAAATTGTTGCGTCAAAATTTGTACTAGCCCAAGGGGCTACTGAAAATTCTGACAATCGAAATAAAAAATAAATTTAAGAACAAATTTAAAAGTGTCAGTGGTCACGTTTACAAAATAGTTTTTTTATAATCATATTTTTGTCTTAGAAAAATTATATCAGATTTTCATCCAAATCGATTATGCTTGGATATGGCTGATGTAATGAGAGAAATTACATTGCACTTTAATAACAGTCGTGCGAATGTATTTTTTGAAACATAAATTTATGAATTATGATTTTTATAAATTGTCTCCATTTTTAACAGCCAATTTGCATAGAAAAATTACGCCTTTTAGAGTAAACGGAGGCTTATTATTTTGAGGATCGTCCAAAAATATGTGAAGTGGTCAGACAAAATCATACTAATGATTTTCAGAACAGGGCAAAATATGAATTTAACCCAGAAAGCCCTGACGTCCTTCTAAAAGGTTTCGGAACGGTATTTTTTTTATTCTTATTAAAGCTTGTCGGTCGACTTAAATTTGATTTTAAACAGCCGTTTACATCCTAACAGAAGAGAAATGGCGGTTGTTTTATTCAGTTGTCGTTTAAAAATTGAGCTTATGCGTTAAGTCAAAATTTCATGATTTAGGTTTTTTGAGCCAAACGCTGTATACATAACTTAAGATCAATTTTAGTCTGGTATAAAAAATATTTTTGGCGAACCCTAAAGAACTTTGGCCCAAATATTTCCGAACTTAAATAACAATTATCTTTTTGAACTCTGGGACCCGAAATGCTATAACTTCGTCAATTCTAAAGATTTTGATGTACCAAAGATATGTTTTGACCTTTGATAAGTTAATTATGGTTTTGACTTCCAAAAATAAAGTTAAAAATTATGCGTAATAGCCTGTTTCCGCTGAAGATTTATTCAGTGGTTTGCGGCTGTTTTCAATTTAATTGACGTTTAATGAGGGTTACAGATAAATCTCTTCATAAATTTTCGGTAGAAACAGGTTATTACACTGACCTTCGTCGAGACCTAGTAGTGGGAACATTAGATTAAAAATTTTGCAACGAATAGAATAGCAAACGAAGTGGTTGTTAGTTTATTACTAGTTACATTACAAAATAAATAAAAAAACCTGATTCGTATTCAAAAAGTATGAACACAAAACTGATGTAACATTTTCAAAAGATTGTGCCTTCTAAAAACAACCAATAGAAATAAAAACAACAATTTTTAAAAAGATAAAGAGCCAATATTCAAGATGAAAACTATATCACATGAACTCGTTTTTCACTTATCACTGAATTTCACGATTTATAAAATCAATTTTTGCACATTTAAGGAAAAAATAACAAAGTAAAAAAAATTACAAATTCGATTTGTCGAAAGGTCAAAAATTGAATCTGTCTAAAATTATATTTCATTTGGCACAGCAAAAACAAAAATTTTAGTCACCAGAGTGAAATTTTTTTTCACCCATATTTGCTTAAGGTAAAAGTTTCGATTTGGCACACGCCCAAAGCAGTGAAAACTTGAAACAAAATATCAGAAACTGATGAAATGATAACAATGCCAGATTATTACAAAAGTTCAGTCTTGCCAATTTAAAAATGTAAATAATCCAAGAGTAATTGTAAAAATTTGTAGTTTGGAAAGTTCTTGCTAGTTTATTTTTTCTAATTTTTTTTCTTAAAGTGCAGTATTTTCAAAATCGCATAGAAAAACTGCGATTGAAGTGATTGCTACAGCTCTATTAGATTTCGGAAATAATTTTCAAGCTCGCATCCCAAATAATTTGGTTGTGTGGCAGTCTCCAACGATATAGGTTCCCTGTTCTTTGCAACATTGACAGCTAATTTTTCAATTGACAGCAGCGATAACAACGAAGGCGATTGTACAAATATTTGCAAATATTTTATTTTAGCGAACCCATAAAATAATGGCTGGAATTATTAATTTGGCCAAGTTTTGCAGCAAACATCAATTAACAAGTTCATCGACCAATAAGTTTATAAGATTGTCAAAAACAAAAGGATTTTACAAATTCGGCACTGTTGGGAATGTGGTAAGTGTTTCTAGGAAGTGACAATATATTTGCATGCAGATAAAATTTAATAGGATAAGATAAATTTCGTAAGGATTAGCAGCTTAGCAGCCAACTTCCTTGTTTGCTAGATCAAAATACTCGGGTGTGTTGTGTTGGCTAAATGTTACAAATTAAAATTAAATGAGTCTGCGAATGCTTATTTTATTATAAATAAATTGTTAAAAAGAAGTAAAATCACTGTTGCAACATGCTTTTAATTGATCAAATTTGCTTCTGTCTTTTCTATTTTGATTTTGTGAGGCGCCAAGAATGGGCGTCCAACTTCCATAGCTACTCAGACTACTACACTGATTTAATAAACTTTTACCAGACTTACATATTTGTGGAAACTGAAGCCTTATGCGAAGTCATAATTGCTCTATAACCCCAAACATTTCAAGATGTACGCAAATGGCGCAGTTTTAAAAAAGAAGCTGTAATCATCCCCATCAAACTATACATTTAAACTTTTCCAATTCGACCCGCGTGGAATTTCCAAATTATCATCTGTGGAATTAGACGTATCTCAATTTAATACACCAACACCTATTAAAAGGGATAAACTTCAATATGTATATGCAATATTTTCCTAATTTAGACAGTACCTTTCAAATGAATAATAAAACATTATAATTTATTCTTAATGGATGACAATTCGCAAAATAAAGATCCAATTGGAAAAGGTGGATATATTTTAATCAGAAGATTATGGCAGAAGTCTTGTCGATAGTTCAATACATTTTTTTTTAAAAAACTGAAAAAGCTGCAAAAATGATATTAGTTAGTTTTTTTAAATGCTCATAACTTCGCCAATAGTCGCCCAAATCATGTTATTGTTTTTTAAGTTTTATTTTTATAGGCGAGGAGCCGGCAATACTAAAAGTGCCGTCATCGCGGATTCTGAAATTTTTAATGCAAAATGGTAGTTTACACTAAGACGAATAAGAAAAGCTTGGTCAGCATGGTTGTAGCCTTGCAGAAATATTTTTAAATGGTTTTTGAATTATTAAATTTTCGGAATGTTTTGCCGTCATCGCGGATTTTGATCAATCTTAATATTAATCGATGGTAAATTTCATAACCATTCAGAAAAAATCCGGCCGACCAAATTTTTTTTTGCCGAAAATGACCGGCAGACCTATTTTAATGGTGCGACAGTGGGTACTTCCGGCAGTTTCTAAGCTCGCATACCACGATATTTTTCAATTTGACGTTAAAACACGTAAATTAAAAAAAAAAAAACAAATTTCCGTGATAACAGAAAAATTGTACCCACCATTAAAATAGGTCTGCTGGTCATTTTCGGCAAAAAAAAAATTGGTCGGCCGGATTTTTTCTGAATGGTTATGATTGATCAAAATCCGCGATGACGGCAAAACATTCCGAAAATTTAATAATTCAAAAACCATTTAAAAATATTTCTGCCAGGCTACAACCATGCTGACCAAGCTTTTCTTATTCGTCTTAGTGTAAACTACCATTTTGCATTAAAAATTTCAGAATCCGCGATGACGGCACTTTTAATATTGCCGGCTCCCGGACTATTATAAAAAATTTTTAAATTTCTCTTAAATGGTTTTTTTTTTTTTTTTGTAAAATTTTCAAAACTAAATTGCAATTTTAATCAATGATTATACTCTTCGATTTTTTTTTACAAAAAATTTTGGAAAAGCTTTAATGTACATATTTGACAAATTTTAAGACTATTTTAAGAATGGAATGGTGGGATCAATTTTTTTAAAATTTTTTAATTAACAAAAAAGTGAGAGAAAGAGCACTAAAATATTCCTCGTTGCCGGGAGAGAGTAACTATGTTCACCGCCCCATTTATTTTTCCTCTCCAACATTTCCCTTAAACTGGTATGGGAGCCCCCTTAAGGAGTAGAAAAAATGGGGTACTATTTTTGAAAGAAACGTTGGAGAGGAAAATAAATGGCGGTCGGTGAACATTTTTTCCCTCCCCCGGCAATTAGGAACTTTTTTGATATTTTTATCAAAATTTGGTACGGGAGACCCCTTAATTAGTGGAAAAAAGGGCTATTATGTTTGAGTAAAATATTGGAGAGGAAAAGTTAATGAGAGTCGTTGAACATTTTTTCCCTCTCCCGGCAATGAGGAATTTTTTTTTTAATATCAAAATTTTATATAGGAGCCCCTTTAAGGGATGGATGAAGGGGGGGGGGGGGTCGGTGAACAGTTTTGCTCTCTCCCGGCAATAAGAAAATTTTTGATATTTTTATAAAAATTTTGTATGGTAGCCCCCTTAAGTGGTAGAAATAAGAGGGTAGTATGTTTGAGAGAAATATTGGAGAGTAAAAGTTAGTGGGGGTTGGTGAACATTTTTACCCTCTTCCGGCAACGCAGAATATATTCCCGATCGAGAAAATTTGTCAATTTCTTGTCATAATACCTGAAATGTATATCAGAATGACATCAAAAATGTATCAGCTGCTGACATACAATTTTTGTGTATCATTTTGATATCATTTTTTGATATTATTTTTTGATATCATTGTGATATACGCAAAACGTTACGGGGGTTATCGTGAATCAAGTTTCCCGGGAATTTTATTATACTGCAATAGAGAATGCACTGCACTCTGAGAAAATTCCCCGGGAATTTTCATTCACGATAACCCCCTACATTCCGTACATTACTGTGATATCCTTTTTTTATCAAATTAAAGTATGTCACTGACGAATTTTGGATATCATTTTGATATATTTTTGATATAATTTTCTTGATCGGGTTAGTGCTCGTTTTCTCACTTTTTGTAATCAAAAAAATCCCTCACTTTCTGAGTTATCATCTATCGAAAAAAAAGAAGATTTTTGAACTCCATAGAAATGTGACGTTTTCTTTTTGTATGGAGTTTAGATATCTTTACTTCAATGGGTTCGGAATCTGATGATCCAATTGGAAAAGCTGAAATATAAAGTTTAACACGGGTATCTTTTATTCAGACCACGCTTTAGTTTTTAATTGTACAATTGAATTGAAGTGCTATTTTTACCGCTGTTTTTTTAAGTTACAGTGAAAAAATGTGTTCCAAAAATAAAAATTAATTTTGCAATTCTTTTTCTAACCACCTTTTTGTAAGTCAATTGTGGTTGTTGATAAAAATTGTTTGCACGGATTGATTTCATATTTAATCCTTAAAAACAAATCCTTCATATCATGGTTCTTTACTATATTTTACCGCAACTGCATACACTTATTTACTGAACTCAAACCTTAACGCAATCGAGTTTTATTTTAATTAAGGTCTTTCTACGGTCTTGAAGACCTACGAGTATATATATTTTATGATTTCGATTCAGAAAAATCTAAATTGGTTTTCTTGCGCAGTGCTATCTGTATCAAATGTATATGTCTAAAAGATGCATACTAATTCAGCATCAGGCTGTTAAAATCTGAATACGCAAAAGACTAAGCATGCAAAAACAAAATTTGTAACAAAAATTAAATGACTTTCGCTAATTGCTGTTTTTACATATTTGCTTTCTCGTTGCAGAAATTGTAAACATTAATAGAACACAAAGAATTGCGTTAAATTATATATTAAAAAGATTGAAAACACAACACACAATCGAGCAGAACATAAAATAGTTGATTTAAGCATACCAAAGGAGTTAACTGCATTTTTACCGCTTTAGGTCACAAAACCTATAAAAAAGAATAAATTTATATATTCAACAAAATGGGACGCACGCAACGCACACGTCTACGTCGAAAAGGCAATCTAGTTGACTCTAAAATGGATACAACAACATCAACAACAACGAATTATTTACCTTTACTTTACAAATTTCTGAATAGTCGCGGTTGGCGAAATGAAACTCAACTGACAGTGCGAAATTTTCCAGAAACTGGACGTGGTCTATGCTCAAAACGTGACTTTCATGCAGGCGACATAGTTATTAAAATTCCGATCGAAGCGCTTATTACCATTAATACCATAGAGTGCGATAATGATTTTAGAAAGTTTTTTGATAGTTCAAAGTTCACAAAAGATACGCGCATTTCCTATCAGTCTCTAGTGGCACTGTATCTTTTGTATCAAAAACATTTGTCAAATTCATTGATAGCGCCATATTTAAATTCAATTCCATTAAATTTTTCCACACCATATTTTTGTACAACAAATGAACTCTATTGCCTACCTGAGGCTATTTTGGAAAAAATTGTCGAACAGAATCGTAAAATTCGCAGAAATTTTGAAAATTTAAAGACGACATTTACCATTGACAATTGTTATTTTACTGATATTTTTAATATCGATGCTTTTAAATGGGCATATTTTGCTGTTAACACCAGATCTGTTTACATAAACAGTCAACAGTTAAAGAGTAAAAAAAAATTTTTCAAGCCTTTATTAGATGATGAAACAAATTTGGCCTTGTCTCCGTTTCTTGATCTTTTTAATCATTCTGATCATGTTACTACAAGTGCTGCGCTTGTTCCCAACAGTACTGATAATCTATTAGAATATGTTTTAACACTAAATCATACTGCAACATCAATACATCCGTATGAACAACTTTTTATAAGTTATGGTGCCTTGACGAATCTTAAACTTTTGACGGATTATGGTTTTTATTTACCTGGCAATAAACATGATTTCTTTGAAATTTCTTTGTTGGATATTGAAAACTTTATAAAAAATGAAAAAACATTTTCTGCCAGTGTGTTTCATCGAAATAAATTCAAATTTATTCGCGATCATAATTTGGATGATCAAATGTTTATTCATTTAAACGATGGTCCGAGTGTATCCCACAACCTGCATGTTGTACTGCATATATTATTTAAAGAGGCTGCTCACTATCAAAATGTTCTGAGCGTTGTTGCTTTTGGTGCAGCAGAAAACCTTGATAATATTGATGTTGAAGTGCAAATGTTGATTAAGTTTAAAACAAGCGAATATCTTGCTTTTATAAATGGCCTTAAGAAGATTGAAATTCTTAGTAACAGTGGCAATATTGTACTTAAATATATGGAAGAATGCGTTACATATATGGAAGAATATCTAAGTAGAAGCTAAAACCTGCAGTTGTATCAGATAATTGATAACTCATTCGAAATGTAAATAGTTTTAAATTAAACAAAAACGTTTATTCTTAGCTACCAACAATGAAAATACATTGATGGTTGGAGCTTACTGTTCAGTGTTTTTGAGTAAAACAACAATAAAAACACAAAAAACAAGGCAAAAATACACATAAATAAAAAAAGCAAAAGTAAGCAGTAAGCTCCAACCATCAATGTATTTTCATTGTTGGTAGCTAAGAATGTTAATCATCATCTGTTCCAAAAAAACAAAAAAAAAAAAAACGTTTATGTTTTAATATAAATATTCAATTAACCTTACCTAAAACAAATCTTCTATGTTATGGCATCTTATTTTATTTGATTTTAAAATAAATGGAATTTTTGCAAATGCTGTTTTTATTTTCTTTATATAATAAGAGTTTCCTGGAAACAATTAAAATATTTGTAAGGAAAACTGTACAAGAACCATACTATATATAAATACGCAGGACAAAAACTTGCTACTCTTTTTTTACTATATAAGAAATGGAGTACGATTTTGAGTTACATACCATTAGAAAGGTATTTCTGTGTAAAATTGCACAAAGTTAAAACTATTTCAATACATGGGTTGGTGTTTTCCGATGCCAACTTTTATGACATTTGAAAAGTTTGACATTTTTTAGAGTTGTTTCTTCAGACCTCATCTTTCAGTTTGCAATAAAACAATCAGGCCTGTTCTGTAATCCGTGTGGCTTAAATTACTTTTCATTTAGGAGGCTTTTTAATGAAAATCGTGATTCACATAATAAAAAGTATTATTATCTTTATTGTGGGGAATTATAGGTTCTACAAAATAAATTGATTTGCATTAACGATTAAGTAACCGTTTAGAAAATATTCTTGAAAAACTGTAAAAAGTCGAAAAATTCGACTTTATCGAATACTTCCGAAACAGTTACTTTTTCGTTAATACAAATTAATGTATTTTGAAGAATCTGTTATTTTCCACAAAAAAAGATTCTAATACTTTTTATCGTGTGACACCGTTTTCATCAAAAAGTCTCCTAAGTGAAAAGTAATTGAAACCACTTGGATTACGGAATAGGCCTGATTGTAATCGAAACTGTGGCCAAGTAAGACGATAAATTGTGTGTGTTTTACATATGGAAGGCGTTTGCTTGTTATTAAAAATTAAAAATTAAACACTGTAATTATATAAACATATATAGATGAAACTTATGAGAACGCTGCTGTAGTTACGTACTTAGTCATAAATACATCCTACATCATCAGTTTCACAATAATTTTGCAAAAAAGCAGTAATAAGTTCTGTGTTGCGCGCCAAACTATCTACTGCGCACTGCAACTATAGTTTGTTGCATTTCCGAAAACACATAATTTTGTTTTAACTGTAATAATCATATGCAGCCATTCCATGTCTAGCGTAACAAATTTTGGATTGAATTTTGCTTATATTTAGTATATGGTTTCGTTTCAGGCCATACTTAAAAAAAACTATATTTTTTGCGGTTTTTTGGCGAGAGAAGTGGGGGTAAAAGTAAGAAGTTCAGCAAATAATGCAAAAATTGTCCATAACTTGGAAATTTCTAAACCGATTTTCATGTTAAGACCAATTTTGGAATGGCATTGTATCATGCTATAAGAACAGGGCCACGTTTGTGTTGTTTTTTATTAAGATTACAAAAAACGCTTCATGGCCTCCGTTTGTGATCTTCCAAAATAGTTTTTGTGGAAAAAAAAAAACGAATTTATTTTTCATATGAACTCGAAATCAAGTTGGTATCTTTAACAGTTTAGGAGTTATGACTTTTTGAACATTTTAAAGTATACAATCGACCGATATTTGCTATTTGACAAAAAGTACTACTTTTAATACTTTTTAGTACCAATAATAACAAAAACGTTAAACGTCCTAATTTTTAAAAAATTTTTGGATCCAAAATATTTTCATGGAAGGGAGATAAAACTTTTTTTCATATGAAGCAGAACTCATTTTTATTGTCAATGGCCTGAAACGAAATCATATCGATACGTCCAACGTATAAGTTGGTAGCTCGAAAATCGTAGTTGTTAGTTATGATAATTTTTGTATAAAATAAATTTAGGTCGTGCCTACAAAAGTAGCTCCCAGCCGTTCAAATTTCAAGCTAGAGGTACCAAAATTTGACACAAGATGGAACCGATTTCGAAAAACGCAGTCCCGTAAACTTAAGTTACCAACTTGGGTGTATCGATATATGTAGATACATACTAAATTTCATCGAAATCCGAGATGGTCAAAAAAACATGCCACGCTAGGCATGGAATGGATGTATGGCCTTATTGTAAATGGCTTTATAACAGCAAAAACACTTTAAATGCTGTACAGAATACCTTTTTTAATTTTTTTTTAGAAATCGAAAATCCCGAGATATATCGCTGTGA
This sequence comes from Calliopum simillimum, assembly GCA_951812925.1. Taxonomy (NCBI): domain Eukaryota; kingdom Metazoa; phylum Arthropoda; class Insecta; order Diptera; family Lauxaniidae; genus Calliopum; species Calliopum simillimum. The sequence goes on along the minus strand of OX638371.1, from coordinate 53,788,480 downwards.
ATCGCGGTATTTCCAAAACAACATTTAAGGCGGGATGACATCCCTAATATTTAAGTTAAGGAAATTAAGATTTTTGTACATTCATCCTATTCTATATACTGAGAGATTAATCAGACTGCAATCATGTATAATAATTAATGTTTTTTAAATATTAAAAGTTTATTAAAACTCTACTAAATTTTCAGCACTATTCGACACGCGCGGTTGGTATCGAAGATGAAAGTTCTAGAGAAAAGCGCAAGAAAATTACACCATTTACGCCGACACCGGGTAGCAAGCTCTTAGGAGGGGTTTTTGCGAAAAAAGTCCCTAAAGGTAACTTTTTATTCTAATAACTTCAAATCCTTTTTCCTAATTATTGCCAGTTAAATCGACTATTTTATATCAACTGTTGGACAGCATTATTGCAATTGGCATCATGCATTTGTATTTATTCCAAGTATTAAGAGCATTTTTTATTGTAAGTTTTGAAACTACAGGAAGGGCGTAAGTTATTTAAATAAAATGCAAAATTCAAGAAACAATTGGATTTACTTTATAAAAGCCAATGCCGCTGCAGTTTTGTTTAATTTTTTGTTTATTTTTTCATTGAATCATATTTTGTTCAACCCTAATTGTCAAATTTGTAAAGAACAACGACTAATGCGTACTTATGTATATAATCATTTATTCAAAGTTTAAAATATTGTCTTATAGTGATCACATTCAATTACATAGCCCTGCAATGGTTTTATAATTTTCTAATTTATTGTCGATTATGGAGGTGAGAGACAACCTATTTACGAATCTGAACTTGGAATTTTTCTATCACGTCAGGATTCGAAGATATCCAAAGTGCTGAAATCGCTGTTTCGAGGCTATCGGATAGCCATAAACTTACATATTAAACTTTACCTTCCTAATTTTACAATTGGGTCATTAATTTGACCCAAACCATTCGAAGAATTAATTTTTCACTTATGCAAGGTTTTTCTACTCCATGCAAAGGGCAAAATTTTATTTGTATGGAATTGAGGTACTTTTACTTCAATGCAGAGTTGGGCAAATTGCATTACTTTTTCAATGCATTATAGGAGCATTATTGCATTATTGTTTATGCAAAAAATCATTGCATTGATTTTTAAAATTGCAAAAAAAAAATCTATTGCATTGATTTTTGAAATTTAATGCAAATAAAAAATTTACAATTTTTCAATTTGCATTAAATACATTAGTAGGTTTTATTTAGGAAAAAAGAATTTTCTTTTCAACCAGGAACTTTTGAACCAACCATACAACCCCACCATTTTATGTTTCTTCTTGTTTCTCCGAGGCTTCAATTGTCCTAGTTGGTATTTCCATTTCATTTTATAATTTATACCCTTTACACACTGGCATCTCACAAGACTTTTACTATTCGATCCGTATTAATTAAACTTGGATTCGCCACAAAATATGGTTAAAGTCTTGTGAGAAGACCAATTAGAGAATGACTAAGCCCGAAGTTGCAGTATCATGGTCTGGGGATGCTTCTCTACGCAAGGAATCGGTCCAATTCAACGTGTTGAAGGCATAATGAAGTCTAATGATTATAAAGACATACTACAAAATACCATGATGCCGTATGCAACTTGGAAAATGCCACTAAAATGGAGATTTGTGCATGATAACGATCCTAAACACACGTGGAAAGTAATAAAAGATTGGATAAAAGGACAAAGTATTAGTGTTCATCAATGGCACGCGGAGTCGCCAGATCTAAACCCAATCGAAAGATCTTTAAGCCACGAATATGCATTGCATATTATGAAATCAAAAATTTAGAAAAAAGGATGAGTTATTTGATGAAGTTAAAAAACGGTGGCAGGACATTCCACACTCATTTGTAAATAATTTTATCGCAACCATGTCAAAAAGATGCATTGCTGTTATAAAAAACAGGGATTGTTCCATTAAATATTGATTTTTTTAGTTATTAATTTTCGATTAGATGAATAGATGCAAATGTTTTGCACAGCCAATACTGATACCTTTTTATATTACACTTAAGTTTTAGTTTTGTATTAGTGATGTATGCACTTTTTATTTTTGTTTTATAAAAATGGCATTAAACCACATACCAAGTATTTTATTTACATCTCTTTAAGCGGCCAAAAAGTGGTGATTCAGTTCCAAGTGGTTTTGGTTGCAAATGTTTTCCACAGCACTGTAGGTTTGAATTTTCTGTACTAAAAACCTATAGCATAAAAATATAGCACAAATATATCATTTTCCAAATAAAAATTTTTCGTTTGTGCCCTCGTTCTCTTTGCTCATATGATTTTCTCAGAGAAATAAATTTTTTCGTAGCTTGCAATGTTTATACTTTTAATACTGTTCAGAATTAAGTGGAAATTATTGCTATTTTGTTACTTTGCAAGTCTAAATGCTCCGGATCGTGAACACGACTTATGTAAATCTCCTATTTTAGTCCTGCTTCTAAGCACATTCACGCACCTTCTTCCGTTCCAGTTTAGCAATGCAAGCCAGGATTTTTTCTTGATGTCATTGTAATCTGTCTTGGTGCATTTATTATAGCAATAGTGCAGGGCTTGCGATGAATACTTATTTACGCGGCACAAGACAGGTGGGAAGGCTTCATCTCCTATAAATCAACATAGCCAATTGGAACTTCTTCTGTTCAGCAGTTAAGTCACGGTTTTGCACCAGACACGAATGAACGGTTTAGAACGGTTTTTGGCGTTTTCTGTCATTTGGTTGAATATTTTGACCAATCTCATGCCCTATCCACAATCATGCTCCCAACTACAACCAATGTGGGACTTGTAGGAAACTTTTACAGCTTTTTTCTCATTTCTTCATTTTCCCGCATTGACAGCAAAAACTATTTATATTCAGTGCTTGCAGTAAAATTTGATTTTTATGCAGAACTATGTAATTAAACATCAAAATCGATTAAAATGCATAAAAAATATGTTTTTATCAACATTTTGTATGGAAGCCCCCTTAAGAGGTGGAAAAAGGGGGTATGTTTGAGAGAAATATTGGAGAGGTAAACTTAGTGGGGGTCTGTGAACATTTTTTCCCTCTCCCGGCAACGACGAATATTTTAGTGCTCGTTCACTCACTTTTTTGTTAATTAAAAGGACATTTTGTGTCCGACTATTGTTATGCCCCAATATTTTTGTTCGACAATATTACCGATTTTGAATATTTTTATTGACCAATTCTGCAAAAATTGGCTCTGCGGTAATAAATATTCGGCATGTCCGACTCGTCAAACGCCCCAAAACTTTTGATTCGAATGAAAACCAAGAATGTGTTCATAAAGTTTTTTCTTACCTGAAATCCATGACTTTGCGAAAGCTTGAACGGTAATCGCCCCACCACCATACTTCCCCACTCTCAAAATTTTGTCCGACTCGACCTGAACATTAAATACACGAAGTCTCAGCAGTGTGTTTATGAATTTTTTTTTGTACGCTGGCCCATGGACTATAACTCTATGCATTAAAAAAGTAATGCAATTTGCCCAACTCTGCTTCAATGTATGATAACTCGAAAAGTAAGGATCCAATTGAAAAAGTAAAAACGTATAGTTGTAGCTAACCGATGCGTTTGGCTAAAATAAATTTCATACACTTTATTCGGGAATTACTGAATATAACGTTTACTGCATTGTGAAGCAAGAATAACTCGGAATCCTGACGTGATAGAAAAAATCACGCTCATATTCGTGAATAAAATGCTTCAAACTCCCATAATCAGTCGAAAAAATCGAAAATGGTAAAAGTTGTAAATTTGTAGGCCTGTGTTATTGGCAAATTTGATGAGTATTCCCTTTAAAAAATTATCTTGAAAATATTTTCTTGTGTTTTTACACCCTACACCGAGGGTATATTCAGTTTGCCCTTCCGTTTGTAATGCAGAAAAAGTAGGGTGGCAGATATAGAAAAGTATATATATTCTTGATCAATGTCACCTCCTGAGTCGATATAGCCATGTCCGTCTGTCTGGCTGGTTGGGTGGCTGGCTGTGTGTGGAAATATATTTTTTGGGAAAACTGAGCAAGATAATTCAATGAAATTAGGTACACTGCCTTCGTTGTTAAAGTTAGCTCGGGGGATTGAAAATGAGCAAAATCGGGCAACGTACACGCCTATCGCCTATACAAAAAATACATTCAAAATGCAACTTAAGGATTATTTTTTTACCGCATTCCAGCCAAAATTCACATAAACACTAGGAATAGTTAGCGCAAACTCCGAGCAAATTCGGACAAGAGGGCGTGGCACCTCCCATAAAAGCAAAAGTTTCAAAATGCCATACTGAAGAAATTTCGCTCAAACACTAAGAACTGAGGAGTGATTTTTCAAAAGGGCGTAAAAACACTGCCGACCTCAAACAAACCTAAGAATGCCATCGCCATTACCATGCTAAAATGCATCCTCTAGTTCAAAAAGCAATAACAAAAAATGCATTTTACCAAGATAAAATCATGATCAAAAATCGCTTTTCGGAACAAAAGGGCTTATTTCCATATAATTTCATAGAAATTTGTAGAGTTTGATACAAAAAGACGTATTTCGTATAGTCGCCGAAGAATCATTTAAATTTTTAATATGCCCCAGTCTATATAGGCGCTTACATACCATGCCTATACTGCCGTCGTAAGAAAGAATGCCGTAACTCAAATAAATTTGTATTTCTGTTAAATGAGTTTTTGTGTTTATGTTTATGTGTACGGCCCACAGTGCGAAATTTTCAGAGTCTAGCGGAATTTAATTCATATCTCAGCACATATAGCAGTTATAGTTATGAAACTTAATACTTGGATAAACATATAATTGGCAAAACACTATGCAAAAATTAAGGGGGATCAGACAAGGGGTTATTATACCCCCATATATGGAAATGCTTAAAATTGTTGTATTTCTGCTCGCAAACCAGATATCGCTATGAAACTTGATAGATATAACCATTTTCTTATCAAAACACCATAAACAATTAAGGGGGTAAGGCAAGGGGCATTTGCTGTCTGTTGCATTTTTATTCAGAAATGCTTCTAAATTTCGAGAGGATTCCCTCTACCTTTTTTTGTATATTATAAACTAGCGTGCGAATAGTTACCTTTAAACTATGGAGAGTGTCAGATGTTAGTGTGGGTGAGCTCATTTTTTCCAAAACAAAACCAGCGATAGCGTCCGATGTCAGTTTTTCATAAAATTTCGGTGTTATATGAAATTTCCAAAGACATTCTGGAAAAGGTTTAGTTTAAAAGAGGATCGCAAAATATCGCAGAAGATGTTTTGTGTTTTCAGTAGAGGATAAACCTACCTTTCAAATTTTGTACGTTTTAAAATGGCGATTTGTGGTAACACCTTTTAAAGTATCCAATGAAGTTGAAAATTAAAATCTTATGAACTTTTTAAAAAGCACAATTTTCACAAACAAATCACACACGAGTAAGAAAAGATTTTGCAATTATTTGAATGCCAATAAGTGACAATTTTATTAAAAAATAAACGACAAAATTTTCGCGGCCTACCGACATACCGTTTTTATGTACCAATCTATAGACTAAAACAAATCGAAAAACTTTCTATAGTCAAAAAGTATGAATGAATAAGTAATGCAAGTTTCAGGTGCATTTTGCAGTTGTTTCGCAGGGTTATTCACCAAACTGAGTATGAGGTTTTTGAGGTGGGATATTAAGCTACTGTAATAACGAATAATCTTATGCGTTTTATGTATTTCAAAAATTGAATAAAGTTCCGCTAAACTTCCCAAATTTCGCACTGTGCGGCTGGGAGAAACGACAAAAGTCGTAGTTGTTTTTATAGGGAAAATGAAGGTATAATGCAACCTGTTCTTTTGGGTTGACGGACTGAACCGAGATGACCCAAAAAACGCCGTAAACTCATTCTTTTGGAAAATTGGAGTTACGGCATTCTTGCTTAGGACGGCAGTATAGACTGCAGTTTAAATTTCCAAATGGTGAAATAAGAGTGATTTCGAAACAAAAGGGCTTATTTCCAAATGTTTCAAAACAAAAGGGCTTATTTCCAAATGTTTTTTACATTTTGCAATTACTACAAATATGTTAGAATAAAAATGTTAAGGGGATAAGAATCTTAAGTCAACTCATTATAACACTGGAGACATTAAAAAAAAAACAAGTTACTGTAAACAGCCTCTGAAAATTTGTTTAACATGGTTTTACGCCCTTTTGAAAAATCACTTCTCAACTATAAATGCAAGTTCTGGACTAAACAATGAGAGAACCCGAACAAGAGGGCGTGGCACCTCCCATATAAAAATGCTACACTGGAAAAATGCTACACTGAAAACGTTTTTTGAGACAATCCTTCTAAATTTCACACAGCTACTAAGAACTATAAATGCAAGCTCTTTGAACTCACGCAAGAGAGCTTGGCACCTCCCATATAAGCAAAAGCTTTAAAGCGATACACTGAAAACGTTTTTTGAGACAATCCAACTAAATTTCACACAGACACTTAGAACTATAAATGCAAGCCTTAAACAAAAACTGGGTCAACTCGGACAAGAGGGCGTGGCACCCCCCATATAAGCAAAATTTTTAAATTATTGCAGTGTAGGGTATTTAATGTTTGGCCAAGCCAAAGGTTACACCCTTACTAGTTTTTGTATATCGATACATCCAACGTTTTTCGAAATTTGCACAATTGGTTCCATCTTGTGTCAAATTTTGGTACCCCTAGCTTGAAATTTGAAGACCTGGGAGCTATTTTTTGAATTCACAACCTAAATTTATTTTATACAGGTTTTCATACAAAAAAAAAAGTTAAAATACAAAAATGCTCCTAACTGAAAACGATTTTCGAGCTACCAACTTTTACGTTGGACGTATCGATATTTTCCTACGCATTTTCGTCTGTTTTTAGTTGCTGTATTTAAGTTTCCTTTTGCTTTGTTTTTTATTAACAACTCGATTTTTCATAATTTATTTTGAATAACCTCCTTTTTGCTTAAGTGTTTTGTTGTGGCCTTGTAGGGGCATTACTTTTGAATTTAGTAAATCCCCACAGGTCCACATCAGCCACTACGATATTGTCATGTTCATATAGGAGGTACTGCTGCTGATGGAGGAAGTGCACTAGGAAAACTTGATGCTCCTGAAGTTACCTCTAAGGACATGCTGCTTGCTATGATGCATTACATCTGGCCAAAAGAAGATGCACTAGTGAGAAAAAGGTGAAGATTAAAATTTAAATTCGTTTACATCGATTGAATATAATTATGAAGTTCTTTATAATTAATTGCAGAGTTGGGATATCGTTGGGTCTTTTAGCTGGTTCTAAGGTACTAACTGTATGTGTGCCATTTCTATTTAAGGGTGCAATTGATAACATGACTAATTTAAATATGGATTCAGCTCCAGAGACAGTGCTATCAGTAGCAACAGCTATGCTTATTGGATGTATGTATCACTGGATTATGATACGATTTATTATATTTGTGTACAAATTGTAGATGGCGTTGCGCGAGCAACTGCAGCCGGTTTTAATGAACTTAGAAATGCGGTTTTTGCAAAAGTCGCTCACCATTCCATAAGAAAGATTGCAACGAATGTTTTTCTGCACTTGCATAACCTTGATTTGGCATTTCATTTAAATAAACAAACTGGAGCTCTTTCAAAGGTACTTAGAAAATATGGTTGTGATTAAATTAAACTTTTTATGAAATACAAATTTTTTTCTCTAGACAATAGATCGTGGATCACGCGGCATCAATTTTGTTCTTTCTGCCATGGTATTTAATATTGTTCCCACAATATTTGAACTAGCATTAGTTTCGAGTATTTTAGGAATTAAGGTAATTATAGTAAATTAAAAAACCAACTCATATATTCCACGGGTCGTTTGAACTTTGCTTAACCCAATGATTCTCGCTTCACTGCTCTTCAAACATTCATTAAGGTCCAAATATATAGAAAAATATTTTTTTAAATCATCTGTGTGTAGATTCAAAAAATTTGGATTTTAACTGATCGCGTTAATGAGACATTTTTTTTTTTTTTATAAAAAAAATGCATTTTCAGGTATAAATATTTAAAAGAAAAGCTACAAACAAAAACAAGAAAAGTAATTTTCAATAATGAATATGAATCCAGTAATAGAATGATTCTATTGCTCTTGAATTTCGAAAAATCCTGACCTATAAATGTGCGGTTTTTGAGATTTTTGAGGTTCTTTAAAAGAAAAAATTTAAATTTTGAGCAAAGAAATTATTTTTATCTGATCTATAGTCTATTTCTTTAATAGTAGTTAATGTTGTCAAGTTTTGTCATCTCGCTATTGCTGAGTGTTTTTCAAATATTCTCGTTGCCATTGCGCTTTCCTAACCAATTAATTTTGAAAACCACACTATTAAGAGCTTCTCATTTCTATTGCATACGATAAAAAGAATCACTTGGAAAATACAGGGAAATATTTGTAGGTTTTCAGTAAATAGCGATTATCAGATTTAGAAAACGTAATTTTCTATATTTTTCAGTTTCAAAAGTTAATTTAATTGTTGGTTATTTAGAATTTAAGATAGTGTTACTCCTTTGATTTTGTTTTCCTGAACCACGACAAAAATGTCATCCACATATCGCACCTAAATGACCAGGTAACTTCTAAATTATCATTTTTGAAATAAGTGGCCTATGATATTCATCTCGGTTTGATGCACAATCTGGTCCAATTATAAGAACAAAGCAAGACTAGAAAAGTCTAAATTTAGTGTAAATCAAATTTTTAAAAATCTTAAGATTGAATTATCTCAAAACTAGAATAATTGGAGTTAACTAGTTGTAGTGTTGAGGTGACGATATCTGAACCATTCCCTTTACAGATTTTTAATGTTATTTGTCCCAATGCAATTGTACTAAATAATTGTTGAACAATCAATCAACTTGTCTTCGACACTGTTTCCGAGAAAACATATGAGTTGCACTGCAGCGAAGAGGTTTTGCCGCATAGGCCAGTATGAAGGCTTTAAATGCGTGTGTTGCTCAACGGGTTGTTGTCACCGACATTCACCACTAATTCAGGAGTCCGAAAGGCTGTTTGCTATCACCATCTCTCTTCGTCATTGTTCTTGACGATAAAGCTCTTAATAAGATGTATCCGATGAAACTTAAAAGAACGATCTCGAATACGCTGTCGACATCTGCATTCTATCGTCCACTCAGATATGCAATGGAAGATTGAAGATTTTGTCTTCCAATCGCAATAGGTCGGGCTGAAAATCAATGAGTTCAAGACAAAATTCATGAAGCTGAATTAAACCCGAAATGACACCACTTTTAAAGCTGGCAACGTTTACACATGTATCAAACCTCAACTGTCTGCGTCAAGTAGTTGCAGAGATATTATGAATTAAATTTTAGTGGGATTGCCACTGCCCAATGTTTTAGCCTATTACCTAGCATTTTTTAATGCCATACTGTGAAAATTTCATTAAAATTGGTCACAAACAAAATCTCGATAAACTTTTCCAACACCTATGAAAATTGAACCTCATACTAATGATTTCTTTCTAGTGTGGCTTAGCATTCGCTGGAGTATCAATGGGTTGTGTAGGTGTCTATGCAGCTTATACACTGTCCGTTACCCAATGGAGAACTAAATATCGTGTCTATATGAATCAGGCGGAAAACGAAGCTGGCAACAAAGCAGTGGACTCTCTTATCAATTATGAGACGGTGAAATATTTCAATAATGAAAAATTCGAGGCGGGTCGTTATAATGAAGTATTGAAAAAATATGAATCGGCCAGTTTGAAAACAAGCACCAGCTTAGCTATGTTAAATTTTGGACAAAATGCGATATTCAGTACAGCACTGAGTATTATAATGGTGCTTGCTGCCAATGAAATCGCTAAAGGTACAATGACTGTGGGCGATTTAGTGATGGTGAATGGATTGCTCTTTCAGCTGTCAATTCCATTGGGATTCTTAGGCAGTGTGTATCGTGAGGTGCGCCAAGCTTTACTTGATATGCAATCTATGTTTACTTTAATGAATGTCGACAGTAATATTACTACAAAACCAAATGCACCCTATTTAGCTGTTTCCAAAGAAAATGCATCGATCGAATTTAGAAATGTTTCTTTTGAATATGAACCTGGTAAGCCGATTTTTAAGAGTTTATCATTTGTTATACCAGCTGGCCAAAATATTGCTTTTGTTGGTGGCTCGGGATCTGGAAAGTCTTCGATGGTAAGGTTATTGTTTAGATTTTTCGAACCAAACGCAGGTACGATTTTAATTGGAGGACAGGATATAAGTGAGGTCGATATTGATAGTTTGAGAAAGGCTATAGCTGTGGTGCCGCAGGTAAGATTTTAAGTGATTTTTTATTTTGAATGGTTTGATTGAACTTGGTTTAAATTTACAGGAATCTGTGCTCTTTCATGATACGATACAGCATAATATTCATTATGGCAACCTAAATAAGTCCCAAGATGAGGTGGAAAATGCTGCACGTATGGCAGATTTACATGATTCCATAATGCGTTGGCCGAAACGTTACGAGACACAAGTGGGTGAACGCGGCTTAAAGCTTTCTGGCGGAGAGAAACAGCGTGTGGCTATTGCTCGTGCGATATTGAAGGATTCACCAATACTAATATTCGATGAGGCTACCAGCAGCTTAGATTCCATAACGGAACATGTTAGTTAATAGCTCTAACTGTCTATCTAAACCTAAATTCATGTTTTTATGTTTTAAGAATATTTTGCAAGCCCTTGATCGTGCAACAAACGGACGCACTGGCATTTGCATTGCTCATAGATTGTCGACTGTTATGGATGCAGATGAAATTTTTGTCTTAGAAAATGGACAAATAGGCGAACGTGGCACACATGGTGAACTGCTAAAGAAAAATGGTCTTTACGCACGCCTTTGGGAAACGCAAACACAAATGTTTTGACCATAACACGAGAAACGAAACCTAGAACCTATATATAATGTTGTTATGTTAAAAATTTCCTTAGTAGTCGACTTGATTTTGACTTTGGTACTAAAGAAAAAGGTTGAGTTGGTCCAAGTTGAAAACAACTCGTTTTTAGTTGTAGGCTAAAAAGTTGTATACAAGTGTAGATAAATAAATGTATTTTAAAATTAAGTTATTATAAATAATAATGCTCTTACAATGCAATGCGGTACAACCATGCGTTATACCATGCAAAATATACGTAAATCTTTATTTTGTTTATGTATATATTTAAGTTTTATAATTCAGCTCAGCAATGAGATTTTGTGTAAAAAATAACTATTAATTAACCCTTTTTCTATGAATGACGTCAAAAGTATAACGTATAACTATAATGCTTAAAATGTGATGTGATCTGCGAAAATATGCCTTAACTTGGCAAAGGTAAACATTTGAAACTAGCTATATTCTTGTAGCTGACAGTATAAATAATAAAACAAGTCGTTATTTATGAAAACAAAAACGTAAAATTTTAATCTTTATATGCGTTTGAAGATCGAAGATATTTGTTTAAAATTCAAATTGAAAGTTTCATATACGTACTACTGTGTTAAATATGAAACTTAATTTGCAATGTATATCGACTAAAGCACAGCCCTTATTTTGGATGAATTTTAAACTAAAACCGAGTGGATACAGTGTGGTGTATTTCATAGCGTGATAATTTAGCAAAATCTCAACCTAGTTGACTTTGATATTGGACACGAAAACTTTCTCCGGCAATATAAAATGAATTTTAACAAATCGCATCACATATTATAAGTCTTGTCAATACCATTAACTCTTAAAATGTGTTGTACCGTACTGCATTCGTTTGGCCATTAAAACACCATTCTTGTGAATAAAGTTTTTAAGTTAATTTTTTGTATTTTCATTTATTCAATTCATGCAACTGCCAAACTACTCAGGATGTTAGCCTAATTTGAAATTTTCCTTTGGCTTCGTCAAGATCTTTCCAATTTTGTATTCCGGGTGAGCTAGTGCTGGTGACATAGTTTCCAAGTTGTTTTCCAAAAAATCTGTAAATTCTTAAAAAAATACTAAGGGGATACCTTTAAACTATATTCTCACTTGCCTGGTTAACCAGCCAGTTATCTATCATTCAATGACACTTTTTTGGCGTTTACCAAATTACGTCACTATTTTCACTTTTTTCGAATATATTTTTATATATTTCGTTATTTAAATTTTTTTTAAAACAATTGGGACGAACACATTTTTGATTTTAGCTCTAATTTGCTTTTTATTATTTTTTTTTTGATTATTAAAACTAAGGTTGGCCGAACATTAAGTTCATATTGCCAGGTTGTATCCAATTGTAAATTTCTTGATTAAAATATATTTTTCTCTATTTTAGGTTATAATTTTAAGACTCATTTCATAACTTTGAAAAAGATACATGAAACGGCTCTAACGAACAGACACGCCGACGACTACACGACGAAAAACACGTCTGCACTCGGCAACAGACAAAACGGAAGAGGTGCTTTTTATTAAAAATGTTTTATATGTTTACATTTTGAAATTGTCAAAAGAAAAGGAAATTTCCTAATTTCCCTGGTATTTTTTGAATTTGGAGATGCCACCTGCCGATTTTTTGGGTTAAATGATCTAGTTATTAAAAAACTAGGTTATCTTTTCCATACAAATCGAAAAGCTTTTTATATTTTAGTGCTTAATCAACATTCATCTGGTTAACCAGGCAAGTGAGAATATGGTATAAGAAACGTATCAGCTGTCATATAATTTGAAAAATATTCAATTCAAATTCAATTTTCAAAACAAAAAATATTTTTTCGAGGCCTTGTAAACTTTTTTTTCATACAAATTTTTAAATTTTGTTTACGAGACTCGAAAGTTTTCGAGGTTTACGTGCTTTTCGAGGCTTTTACAAGTTTAAAGGAATCCCCTTACTGTTCTTTTTAAACTAAAAACTGTTAATTTGAAACCGTTGACATTTTTGAGAAATTAATGTTTTTTGGTTTCTTTAAAACATAAAATACATAAATAGAATTTATTAGTACAGGGAAAATAGGCGAATTTGCACCGATTTTGCACGGACATAGCTCATTTTCTTCGTAATTAAATTTAGAAAAAACATCACTTTAGATTTGTGCGGTCCTTAAAAAAGGTTGGAAAATGGTTTTTCGAATAATAAAAAACCGTAATCAAAAAAATAGCCATTTTTATGTCTTTGTCAATGCTGAGTGCAAATCCTCCCTCAGAATTGCTCTATCTCGAATGGTTTTTGAGATATCCTAGCATAAAAGTAAAAAAATCACGAATTTTGAAGTTGTATAGAGGACGCACGAAATTGTTTTGGTCTTTTCTTCTAAAAGCCATTACTGCTATTCTTCATCTTCAAAGTAAGCTACGAGTTTTTGTATGATTTTTTCTATAACAAGTCATGACCATTTGAAAATGACACCATGGATTGAAAAATATATAAGAGAATCCACATAAGATTTTTAACATTCATGCAGGGCTGTTCCGTAATCCGTGTGCTTTCAATTACTTTTCATTTAGGAGGCTTTTTGATGAAAATTGTTATTCACACGATAAAAAGTATTAGAATCTTTTTTATGGGGAATCGTAGGTTCTACAAATAACATTGATTTGCATAAACGAAAAAGTAACCGTTTAGGAAATATTCTTAAAAACCCGCAAAAAGTCGAAAAATTCGACGTTATCGAATATTTCCGAAACAGTTATTTTTTCGTCAATATATGTAAATCAACGTTTTTTGTAGAACCTGTAATTCTCTACAAAAAAAAAAAACTAGTAAGGGTGTAAATTTTGGCCTGGCCAAAAAATAAATACCCTACACTGCAGTATTTTGAAAATTTTGCTTATATGAGAGGTGCCACGCCCTCTTGTCCGAGTACACCCAGTTTTTGTTCAGAGCTTGCATTTATAGTTTTTAGTGTCAGAGTGAAATTTAGTTGGATTATCTCAAAAAACTTTTTCAGTATAGCATTTTGAAACTTTTGCTTATATGGGAGGTGCCACGCCCCCTTGTACGATTTCAACCAATTTTTGCTGAGAGCTTTCATTTATAATTTTTAGTGTCTGAGTCGAAGTTGGTTCGAATATCTCAAAAAACGCTTTCAGTATAGCGTTTTGAAGCTTTTGCTTGTATGGGAGGTGCCACGCCCTCTTGTCCGAATTTGCTCAGTTTTTTATCAGAGCTTGCGCTTACAATTTGTAGTACTTATGTGTATTGTGGTTGCATTGTCGTGAAAAATACTCCTAAAATTGCATTTTGAATATAATTTTTGTATGGGCGGTAGGCGTGTCTGTTGACCGATTTTGCTCATTCTCAATCCCCCGAGCTAACTTTGACGACGGAGGCAGTGTACCAAATTTCATTGAATTATCTTGCTCAGTTTTCCCAAAAAGTGTATTTCAACACACAGCCAGCCACCCAGCCAGCCAGCCAGCCAGCCAGCCAGCCACCCAGCCAGCCAGCCAGACAGACGGACATGGCTATATCGACTCAGGAGGTGACGCTGATCAAGAATATATATACTTTTCTATATCTGCCACGCCTCCTTCTCTGCGTTACAAACGGAAGGACAAAGTGAATATACCCTGGGTGTAGGGTATAAAAAAAATCTAAGACTTTTCATTGTACACATTTTTTTATTAAACAAATGGACCGCGATTGCATCATGCTTGATACAGTCTGAAATTATAAAGAAACATTTATGCACTATAGCGTTTTCGTTTTTATAATAAATAATGTAGCGGTGTGGAGTAGCCTGTTCATTGGACCAATGAAATGACTGAACTGCGTCTTGAATTTTGAAGGAGTTGTTCTTGGCAAAGTCAAGAGCAACTAAAAACTGCCTGTCGTCCAAATTGTTTTTAGCAGTGTTTTCCCGATTTTAATAAAAACGCGTGTGGTCTGTATTAACACGAACGAAATTTGCCATATCACATTAAAAAGAATAGTTAAATAACGGCAAAATATGTTCTAGAATTACAACAACAACTTACAAAACCGTTTATATGGATATTTTACTAGTATTGTTATTACATTTAATGACACATTTGACAATAATTCCAAAAACAAAAATTTAAGCATAACAAATGTGGTCACATAGAGAAAGCGCAGAGTGAAAAAGTTCGTTCGAACAGCATTCTTTTTGTCATAACTTTTGAAATACTTACGGCTCATTAAATTTTTTGACGGTTTTGAATTGACAATAGATTAGGCTATATAGTGATAATTTTTTTCAGATTTTTTAAAGCTCCAGAACATAAAAAAAAATTTATTTTTTTCAAACAAATGGATAAATAATAATTTAAAATTTTTTTTTTTTTATATTATCGAAAAATTAAAATTTGTTCTATTGACGAAAATATCCAAAATTTTCGTTGAAATTGGATGAACAGTACATGAGATATAAACTTTTGTTTATAAAGTGTCTAAAAATTGCATATTGCAATAAAAAAATACAAGACCAATTTATGGAACATTTTAAAGACGAAGAATAGTACTAAAAATGCATTTATTAGAAAAGACCAAAACAATTTAGTGCGTCCTCCATGTAACTTGAAATAGCATATTTCTGAACTTTTAATATAGGATACACCAAAAACCGTATGTGATTGAACAATGTTGAAGTCGTATTCGGATAAATATACAGAAATTACTAAAGTAAATATAAGTTTTAAAAATTTTAAAGTTTTTTCATTTGAGGGGGTTAGAAGAAAAGGGGTACAAGTGACAAAAAGTAAATTTTGAGTAAAATAGAGTTAAAGTCAACGTTGCTTCATTAGCTCCAGAGTGAGCTCAAAAATAAAACACTACGCTTTAAAAATTTTAGAAGTACGTATATGCCCCATCTAATGTATTTTTCAAAATTTTTCTAAGAGTCCCCTTTTAAAAGTTATTAGTATTTCAGTAAAACCCTACACCATTTGACTCAAAATTTATTTTTGTAGTTAAAAGTTAACGCTGCGTAGCAACTAACATAGCAAAAGAAAAAACTAACTAAGAATCCTTAAGAAGTTCTCTGTTAAAGGTATTTTTAAAAATTTTATAGAGGTCCGTTTTAAAAAGTTATTAGTATTTTACTGAAAGTCTGCCGCACTCGTAACTTTTAATTTTAAAACAAACATATTTTATTCAATATTTTAAACTCTTTTAGAAGCAAAGTGGTACAAGTGCGGTAGGCTTTCACTAAAATACTAATAACTTTTAAAAGCGGATCACTAGAAAATTTTTCAAAAATACCTTAAAAACGGAATTTTTCAAGGATTCTTAAAATTGAGGTACAGTAGGTCAAAGCCTAACTCGTACACCAAAGAATCTATTTATTTTTCAATGCCTCAAAACTAAGTACGCAAAAATAATTTAAGAAATTTGAAGTACATTTTTAAATAGCATATTGAATACTTCAATTTTGACAAAAAACCAAACTTGAAATTTTCCGTTATTTTTGAAAATAAATAAAAAGTTACAGAAATCAAGCATATTCAGTACCAAAGCCAAACTCGTACACCTTAAAAAAATGATAATTTTTACATGAGTTCAGTATTTAGTGTACATTATGTATTTTGTTTTTAATCGTCATGTTTACTATTTTTGACATCCTTTGAATTAGTTTTTCACATTAGCTCGGATAAATTCGTGCCACTCTTCCATGAATACTCTTTTCAGTTCAGTTTTTGAAAAAATATTGTGCTGGCGAACTTTTGCGTCCAGATAATTCCACAAGATTTTAATATCATTTATATCTGGACCCTGCGCCAGTGTTACAAATATATTGGGACAGTTCTATTGAATCCATGATAATGGGCCCTTTCTCGAGGCCTAAGTTAATGATTACAACATGTTCATCTCCCGGATCTAACCTAACCTAACCTAGCTTCGCATTTTTGGTATTTTGTGTGCTTGGGTTACTGAATTGAAAATTCTATTCAAGGAACTAAAACTGAAACGCATCTTTCACAACTGTGTTCCTATACCATCTTGATTGAATTTCTTTCTCTTTTATTTAGTTGATATATTTATTTAAGTATATAAATTGTTTGTATATCTAATGTAAAACATTTATTATCCATTTATCACTTTTCATTTAAAATGTCGAAAAAAGCATCTAACATAAACATTAACGCCTCTAATCTCTATCCCGTATTTCAATTGGTATTGGAACGTCATATAATAAGAATAGCAAACAATTTCCAATGTGCATTAAAAACTTTTTGTAGTTAAAAATGCGGTCTTGAAACTCCTTCCATAAAGGCAACATTGGCTTATGATCTTGAGCAGCTTCATCTATGATCATTTTCGTGTCCAACATAGTTTTATTAACATAAGTATAGAGATAACTTGATGGCTTTTGACCAATTGTGGTCACATGATGCATTATTCCGCTATTAAGCGTAAAACTTTTACCGGCTGTGAGAAAATAAGCTTCATCTTCATCATCATTTTTGTAGCGTACATTTCCTTCCAGTATTGTGAGCGATACATTGGTCAAGTCTGGTGAAATATAATTGTCCAGTGTGAGACCTGGGAAATCGGCAACAAATATAACATCCGAGTAATTGTTCCATGCCAGTACTTCATTAGCTATAGTTTTTAATTTGGGGCGCATGTGATTCAATTCATTTAATAGTGGCAGCGACCATGTTGTACGCTCAAAGGGGGACCATCTCGCCTTTAGTAAGTCAACACGTGGATCGAATACGCGCTGCTGAAAGCGTCCATTCATTGAACACCAAATGTCAAAATAAATGGAAAAGTTTGTGGATAAAAGTGGGCTGGCCTTGGGATCCTTTTCCATATCTTCCAGTATATTAGACTGAATGCATTTGGCGTATTGGACTGCCATGTCGGCGTATTTTGTCCAGCGATCGTACTCGGTAAATGCATATGGATTAAGATAGTGCACGTTGTTATTAGTGTTGTCAACTATTTTGACAGAGGTCAATATGGTATCATATGAATGAATCATCATATCCCAAGAATAGCCGTACAAGCCATTTGTCCAATTATTATAGCCCTTGGTGATAAAATGTGAATAGGGCAGAAACAATTGAAGCGTACAGTAGGTCAATATTAAAAGTGTTCGCAATTTAGCACCGAATGTTGTAACCTTCTCTTTGTGTTGCTGTTGATAATCTAATTTAGGTGACAGCGATTCATCCCGTTGGTCTTGCTTCTCCGAATGTTGGTATGTAGGCTCAGCCTCTGCCACTACTTCATTGTATTCTTCTAATAACTGATCTTTTTTAGTCTCTGACTTAGTAGACATGCATGTAAAGTAGTGAAGGAACCAGTATTTTGTTATATTTCTAGGCCAATTAAAGTTAAAAAATAAGGGAACTTCAGCCAGGCATACCCATGGGAACATTCCTATAAAAAAGTAGAAATAAAATTTTATTAATTTATAAATTAATTCTAAAGTTTTTTTTTTTAAAATCAGAGTATTAATTAATCTAGCAAAGAGTAATCTTTTCAATATTTTGTAAGTTCTTTTAGAGGATAAAGGGATATAAATCGTCGGCCTGATTCTAATACGACGTACGTCAAAATTATCTAATGCTCGGGAGGCGAAAAAAACCGTTTTCCACGAAGTTTCTTAACCCTTTAACGACCAGGGGTAAATACGCGAAAGAATTTCAAAATAAAAATACGGCAAAATCGAAGTAATGGGGTTTAATAAAACTTTCATTCAAGCAAATGGGGTTCTGGAAAACATACTTGCCTTTAGTCGTTAAAGGGTTAAGAAACAAAAAATTAATGTACTAACAAAAATATGAGTAGTCGAGTCTGCATTTATTTTAAATGTTTTTTAGGCATAACTCTTTTAGATTCATTAAAATCGGACATACGCCTTATTAGTTTCAAGTTTTATGTGACTTACTGCTTATAAGAATTAAAAATAAATTAAAGTTCTCAACAAGAAAAATTTATTTGAGTTGTTGAAGAGAAGAAAAATTACCAAACCTATGAGGCGTTTCATGTCAAGTCAACCAACGCGGTGCGCTAGAGCTTAAACACTCACTTTTCAACTCATGATTGCGACCTCATGATGCATTTTGAAAAAATAACGAAAATACATAATCGAGAAAGTGGCTGCATAACCTAAAAAAAATGCAAAACGCGTTATATCTCGAAAAGTGTAGTTTTAATATTTTTTTTAATGGTTTAATGGTTTTTTGTTTTTTTCGAGATTTTAAACGTTAAAGAGCAATCGAATATGTGTATTTATATATGGGGATTTCCATGGTGTCGTATGGGACCGTCGAACACATTTGAAATAAAAAAAAGTCAAAATAAAAATCCGGCTTAATAAGCTTAACTTATAGCTCTTAATTAGCCCCATGAGTGGTGTTAAGTTTGGTATTGGGCAATTTTTCGTTTTCAAGATAGTTGCAAAAAACCAAGGCGGTCGCACGGGACAAAAACAGAAGTGGTTTTCATGGCCAACAATTCGAACGACGATTTTAGGAAAACCTTAGGCAATATTTCAATGTGGCTATTTTTAGAATGTTGTGCATTGATGTCTTAAAAATTTTTCTGATTTAACCCAAAAATGGTGATTTAAATTTTTGGCTCACGGTTTACCTTTCTGTGGAAATGCTGATATCCAATCTTCTTATTTCCAAATAATTAACTGAAAAAACTCCTCAATAAAAACAAAAAATGCAACTAAAAAACTAGTAAGGGTGTTTGACCTGGCCAAAAAATAAAATACCCTACACTGCAGCATTTTTAAAATTTTGCTTGTAGGGTAGGTGCCATACCTTCTTTTCTGCATTCACTTAGTTCTTGCTCAGTCCGTGCGCTAACTGTTTCAAGTATTTGTGCGAAATTTGGTTGCATTACCTCAAGTAACGCTTTCTCTACAGCATTTCGAAAACTTTGAACGTATGGGAGGTACCACACCTTCTTGTCCGAATCACCCAGGTTTTTGCTTAGAGCTTGCATTTACTGTCTTTTGTGTCTGAGTGAAATTTTGTTGGATTATCACAAAAAAAAAAAAAAAACGCTTTCACGATACCATTTTGAAAGTTTTTTTTGCCACACACTATCGCACAGTGGCGACATCTGGCAATTCTCGTTGGAAAAATCATAACTTCTGAAGATATATAAGATATTTTAATTCTGTTATTTATTTTAAGTGCTACTTAATAGTATAAAGACCGTTTATAGCATATGCAGAAAAAAATTAACTTTTCTTTCATAAGTTACAGAAAAATTGATCTTGAAAAAAAAAAAAAAAAACTATTGACTTTGACCAGCTCTACAATGCGAACCATTTTTTCAGATGAATTAAAATTCTATATTCTTGAGTATTGAGCATTTGTTTCTCGAACTGCATCATTAGATTTGCGAATTTCCACCACACCAAAATTGATTTATGCAACCACTTTTGAGAAATGTCGCTAGTGTCCATCCTCTGAGTTTTACCTAGTTTTTGCTCAAAGCCTCCAGTAGTATTTCGGAAAAATTAATTTCTATACAAAAATTAACTTAATCACTCAGCGTTGTGCGCTATGAAAAATAATGACTTATACTTTATTCGCATTACAAAACAGCAGTTTGAGTTATGATGCATTGTTTCAAACGTTTCACCTCATTTCATTTTGGCAAATTTTGACTTGCGTCGCATTAGAACTAGGCCGATGATATGGAGCTATCTTAAATTTAATTTATATATTTTAAACTGTTTCGAAACCTCTAAGGCCAAATCGATTTCAGAGCTATTACCTATTTTGCAAATAGCTTCAAAGCAACTAATAAGACGACGAAGGAAAGCTGTCTACTGGTGGACAGATAAAATTAGCCTTCTAAGAATATCATGCATCCGCAGCCGATGACAATACACAAGATCAAGAAAACGATGCGACGCACAGTGCGGCAAAATCCCAATTTTCTGGCCATAACGATTGAATTTTCAAACTAGGGGAACGCGATTCCTAAAGATTCCTTAACAATATGTGTGAATTTGGGCGAAATTGACCGACGGACACGCCCACCTCCCATGTAACCTAAAAACAATTTTGATCGTAACGCTTACATTTTTTATTAGAAATTGTTAAGATTTGGTAAAATAAGAGTATACTTTTACTAATAACTAATAATATTCACAAAAAATGGGCGTGGTCAAAAATCAAGAACGCCAACCTCCTATATGATCTTAAGTGACTTTTGATCGTAATTCTTACAATTTTCAACAGCAATTGTTTAATTTTCGCGAAAAAAGGCGCTATCTCATGTACACCAACCATTTTTTATCAAAAAAATAATTTATTTTCAAGTGAAAAAATAAATTTTTTCCTTACAAAAGTATCAATGTATTATTAAATGTAATTTGAGTAGTGGACTAAAGTGGAGGCTGCAAATTAAAGAGAAGGTAAAAAATGCCTCAATCTATCAAATCATGCGAAAAATTTGCTGGAACTAAGTGGAACTTGTTTTTGGCACTATAGCGATCAACGTACTTAATAGAAATTTTGGGTTTCTGAGGAATATGCCACTTTTTCCGTTATTTTTTTCTTTTATGAAAGTTAGTGATACACCAAAATATTCAGAAAAGAACAGAGTTGAAGGGTTGTAGCCGAAAAATTATTTAAAATTGTAAGCAAAACTTGTCCAGCGATTTTCATTTGGCACAACTTTAGTCACAATTTTCGATATCAAACAGTTTTCTATGTTCTGCGTTTGTACGATATAAAGTATACGTCAAAACCATATTATTGTCCCGGTTACTGATATCCTGGACAATTGTTTTCAAAATATCTTACCAAAACTTCCCAGAATTAAAGTTTTTTTTTAACTTTTGGCCGGGATATTTGGATTTTGCCGCACTGTGCGACGTCACCTAGCTGGCCCAAGAATACAAGAATGCCAATAAATCTCTTATTATCGTGATACTCTAAGGCTAAAATAGGAACTCCATTGCAACATAAACAATAACCCATGGAGCCTTGGCTACAAGCTAGTCACACAGAAGCTTGATGCTAAGCTTTCCACAGTAAACTAGCAGCACAAAAAACGACAAAGATTGTCAACGCGCTCTTCCCAACGCATGCAACTATGCCCGCTGAAATAACTACGTCGAAGACTTACCAAAACCATCTACTGAGTAAGAACTAATCATGGCAGCTAAAACCATGAAAAATCAAAGGGCAACTGGTCCGTATGAAATCCCATCTCAAATACTTCAAATAATCGCAAAAGAGCGATCACAGATACTTCTTAGAATGTACAACACCTGTTTAATAAAAGGAGTTTTCCGGAAGTATGGAAAACTCAACAGCTTGTACTAATTAGCAAAGATAATCCAGAGCCACTTAACTCATATCGCCCACTGTGTATGTTAAATACAACAGGAAAGCTCCTAGAAATGTCGACACTATAGCGGATGTAATAAAAATCTTACAGATTGCCCAGAGCGGAAATTAACACTGCAGACGGATAGTTCTCTTTGCAACCCTAGAAGTAAACTAGTAAGGGTGCTAGATTTGGCCTGGCCAAAAAGGAGGTATTTTAGAGATTTTGTTGGTATGGGAGCAGTAATTACGTATGTAGTATATACTGATTCAATACTCCCCTGTTTTAGGTGCCATTTTTGTAACTTTTTAAAAAAAAGGGTAAAAATTACCCATACGTGGGGGATATCTTCTCTTCTTATACGAGATAAAATTGTATGTACTTATGTACTTATGAACCTATGTACTTATGTACATATGTATGTTTGGAACGGGCAAAACTTTTTCTCGAAAACGGCTGCAGCGATTTTAATGAAACTTCGGATAATGTTAGATATTGGCATATGATGAAAAATGAGTTAGGCTTAAACTTTGTAAATGCTCACCAGGGGGCGTGGCATCGAATTAAATTTCAAATTTGATATAGTCATAACTCGCAAACCGTACAAGGTATTTAAATGAAATTAACCTTGTAACAGACAAAAAGTGGGCGGGATCGAAGAAGTGCCACGCCCACTTTTTAGCCCTTAAAAATTTTGATTCAATATTACTCGAAAACGACTCCAACAATTTTGATGAAAATTTAGGAGATGTTACCTCTGCAAACAAGTATTAATATGTGATATGCCGTTATATTGGGGAAACTTGTTGAAGGGCGTGGCACCGCCCACAAAAATATAATACGGTATAAAAAGAAAACTAATGAAGTAATCATTCTAAAATTAACTGTGGGGAGCCTACTTGCTATAAAGCATCTCTGATCTGAAAGTGAGCAAAATATCGCCGTTGCGCGTGGAACCTCCCATACAAGAAAAATACGTTAAATGCTATTTCTCGCAAATTTTACAAGGTATTTTAATGAAATTTGGTATGTAGATACTGCTTAATAATACCTTGTAACAAACGAAAAGTGGGCGGGATCGAATAAGTGCCACGCCCACTTTTTAGCCCTTGAAAATTTTGATTTAATATTACTCGAAAACGACTTCGACAATTTTGATGAAAATTTGGGAGCTGTTACGTCTGCAAACAAGTATTAATATGTGATATGCCGTTATATTATGAAAACTCGTTGAAGGGCGTGGCACCGCCCACAGAGATATAGTGCGCTATAAAAAGAAAACTACTAAAGCAATCTTTCTGAATTTAACTGTAGGAAGTCTACTTGCTATTAGGCACCTACGACCTGAAAGTAGGCAAAATATCGAAAGTGCACGTGGAACCTCCCATACAAGTAAAACACATTAAATGCTATTTCTCGCAGACGGTATAACAAATTTTGATGAAATTTGGTATGCGGATCTGGATCAAGAGTATCTAAAGCATAACAAAAAGAAGGCTATGCCCCGCCCATTTTTGTATCAAAATAAAAATGTTGGTTAATAACTCAGGCACAAAAAAAAAAAATGGAATGAACTGTTTAATTCTTATATGCAGTCTTATGTTCTTTTTGACGCTAAATCCATCTTCATCAGTAGAACTTTCATTATACCTGCAGGATTTTGAAATATCCTTGCTTAAAGTTGAAGAAAACGCTGTGTTCAGTCATACAGCGTAGCTACAAGAAAAGGCAAAATTCTTTTATATTAATAGCATCGAATAGTTACACTCTTCCTTATCCAAATTTTTCTAATAGGATTCTTATTTTCCGAGTTATGATCCTTTGAAGATAAGATATTTCAGCCGCCATACAAAATACGAAATATTTTGGGTGCGTGACATATCCCATTTATTTTTTTAAGGGCATTCTATTTCACCATAAAAAATTTTAGTTTTTGATATTTTTCTATACCATTCGATGCATTCCGAGTTTTTTCTTATTATTATTCTCATCGGCTTACTTATCATTTTGAAAGCATGACCGTTAAAAGTGAAAAGATACAAGTTTCATAACAAAAAATAGCTATGAAAAAAACATCGACTAAAATAATAAGATTAGATTGTTGACCGAGCAGGGATCGGTCTCCAGGTACTAGAGGTTTAAAGTTTTCCACAAAAATACTCCTCGTAATATCCTGCATAAATTTGCTAAACATATGATACACCTGAGATGTAAGGATCATATACACAAGAATGGGCTATTTTTGTTATTTTTTGTACAGTGAACTAAAAACTTTGGAAATTGATTATAACAAAAATCTGAGCTCCTGGTATTTGTGTACATCTATTTTAAGAATATTTTGAAATTTCTCATAGGTGCAAAACCGTGTCGGAAAACGCTTTCAGTATAGCTAAGAGCTAGTACTAACTACTACTAAGCAACGTTTACTTCAAATTTACTTAGTGTGTAACAAATTTTTGTCGGATAGAATCTTGCGTTCTTAGAAAACAACAACAGTTTCATAGATAGGCACGGCCACCGTTGGTAACGTTTCGTTTGTATGAACATTTTTGCTCATATCCTTTCGAAAAATAACACAGGTTTACAAAAAAAAAAAAATGTCATGGCGTTTTGACTAGACTATGTGTTTCCTAGGGACTTTGACGTCCTGAATCCGAATCCGGCTTATGACCTTGAAATCTTTTTTCTCAGACGTTCTGGAAAAAAACGGACTTCGGATTCGGATTAAGGACGTCAAAGTCCCTAGGAAACATATAGTCTGGTCAAAACGCCATGACATTTTTTTTTTGTAAACCTGTGTAATTAAAAGTCACAATTTCTTAAGTGCATATAATAAAGCTCCCTGAGGCATATATTTTATAGGATAGAAGTTTTTGTCTATAAATCGAGGCTTTGGAGTTATAAGAGTATAAGTGTCGTTGGTAACGTTACAATATACTTCCAAAATTTTGACTCATTTCTTACTTGAGCAATTTATCAAATTGTGGACCATCTCAATTTATGACGAAAACTAGTAGAACCATGGAGAAAATTTTACTGCAATGCTATATGGTTTTGTAATGCATAAAGTGTAGTATAGAAATTTTAAGATTTTTTGGGAAAGCTCTAATATCGCAACCAGCTACTACATAATTATGTTGTACACCGGTGTAGTGTCGTTGTGATTGAAGTGCATTGTGGTTAAAGTGTTAGCACAGTTGATGTAAATTGTAATACATAACACTGAAAATTTATTAGTGATTTTTGTAAAGCTAAACGAAAACGAAGATTTAAATAAAGTCATTTAAATTCAAGACGCATTTCAAAGTATTTCAAATAAGGGTCAAACGCACTTTGAAAGTGATAATGATAATTTTAAGGCAAAATTTCGTAACAATATAACTTTTTTGCTTACCTATTATGAACAAACGTGAATTCATTAGATGAAAGCTCAGCATAAATGGTGTTACCAGTAGTCTAGTCCTCTTCCAAGTCATTAGAAACGCAATCGAAAAATCAAAAATTGCCGTAAACCAATGTACAATAAGTAAATCAGTCATTTCTGCAGACAAAATTGATCGAAAAGGAGTAAAGACCCAATGGTGGCTTAAGCTCGACATTGCGTAGCCAGAGAGCCACTCGGCTGTGAGTTTCTTAAGGCCCGCATACATGTATAAGATAAAAAATTGAAATTTTATCAAGAAATAATTCCAATATGGCACTGTGGACGATAATGTTGGATTGAGATATTTGTCCAACGAACTATTAAATTTATAAAGCAAAAATTACTTTGATTTAAAAGATGAAAACGATTTTAATTCATACAACTTACCAGTAGCAATTAGCTCTAGTAAAAAGTAATATGCTGCCACAGATACCAAATAGATAACTATGATTATTCCATGCTGGTTTGTCCAACAGAAATATATACCAGTAAGGTACTATGAAAGCCATGCAACTGAATTTGAAGCGGTAGCCCAACATTATGCCAATAGCACCCAACCACATGGACAAGTAAACCATACCCATGATGGGAAAACTTGGGGCTCGCAGTCCATTTATTAGTGGAAAATGACAATGTTGTGGTTCACCAAAACGTAAGTCCATTTGACCACCTCCACGCTCCTCAGCGATATCTATGAGCATAGCAGCTCCTGTAAGAATGTATTAATTATTTGAAGAATCTTTTCTATAACACATAAGTTAACTTACCAAAAAGCATACGAAAAACACCTAAAGCTGCACCATCTACTGGCCGATTTAGCCATTCTGTAAAATTTGTCAAGCATCTAAAATTATCAGCCTCATTGCTAGCAAAGATTTTTTTATATATTGTCCTAACACCATAATATTGTGTATGTGGTGTCTTTTGATTTGAGTTTTGATTATCAACGGTCTTCGGTGCAGGTGTTTTTTGTTCTCCAGTCATTGCGTATGTATGTATAGTAGCTGAAAAAAGATACAAAAAAGCATTATAGAACCGAAGAACATTTTATCCAAAAAGAGGCCTTGCCGTGATCAGATGTCGATTGGTGCGAGCAAAAAATGCCATCCTGAGTAGCGTTACGAGTTTTATGAACAGCCCCTTTTAGTGCCGTCTTTAGCCTTACAATGGCCCTTGGGCACACAAAGCTTGGGGCGCTTTTATTTAGTTAAAAAATGAAATTAATGAATTGGTATGTATATTAGGCCGGGTCAATTTGTTCGGGAAAAATATAGATATCGACATAGCTGAGATTAGGTTTTAAAGAAAAAGATTGGAACTTTCAGATACTGTATTGGATTTTACTGATGAATGTTCCATATTCTAGTTATATAGTTTCAAATTATAGCAAAAATAGTCTTTTTTGCTAAGGTATCTCAAAAACCATATAAGATACATCAATTCTAAGGCCGGATTCAGATTAACTATTGCAAAATACATTCAAAATAAATATTTTTATATTGTTTATTGTGTTTCTTTTTTTCATTTTATATGGGATATGGGTGATTCTTAGATAACTGTGCTTTTTCGAGTTGTAAAATTGGCAGATAATTTTTTTGGATTTTTGCAAGTTTCTTCATGCTATCTTGTGTAAACACACTCTTTAAACTCACCTTTTAAGTAGATCAACTACAAGTGCGAATTTACGGCTTTTAGGTCGAAATTAAGAAATTTTGCTGACACGTTTGTGACTAAATTGCCACGTTTGTGACATTTTAGCCACAGTATGGAAAAATGATGGTTTTGAAGCGTTTTGATGAGAGATATATTGCATATAATGACAAATTTACACTTCAAGACTAATTTTGTAACAGTGTCATGTCTCCGGTGGTCCATTTTTTTATACCCTACCGCCCTAAAGATCTGTTTTTATAGCCGTTTATGGTGGATTAGGATCTCCTAATTACGAATCTGATCTTGATTTTTTTCTATTACATCAGTATCCTTAGTTATCCTTGCTCAAAAGTGAAAAAATCACAGTTTTGACATCTACTTAATAAAACCAGCAACAAGTAAAATTAATTTTTGTCAATGGATTCAGACAGCCAAATTTATTAACAACAAGACATAATTTACCGTTTTTCAATTAGATTCCTAGTTTCCGAGTTACAAGCCTTTAAAAAAAGGATACCTCTCAATAACACACAAAGGATTTTCTGGACCGAAAAATTAACAAAAATGGTAAGTTTTATTATTTTTATCAAAAATATATTTTATCATGAAAATTTTAAGCCTTTGCAGACTAAAATCGGATGAAAAAATAAGGCTCTATTGCTGAACAGATGAAATTTTGATTCTATTAATTTGTAAAGCAGTATTTTAGTAGGCTTATTCACTAAATCTAGCATAGAACTGTCATTTTTCATGCGATTATGGTCTGTAATTAAATATGTTATTGATAAAAATAATAAAACTTGATTTTTTGTAACTTTTCGGTCTCGAAAAATCCTTCGTATGTTATCGAAAGATATCCTTAATTTAAACGCTTATAACTCGGAAGCTGGGAATCCAATTGAAAAACAGTAAACTATGTCTTGTTGACAATAAATTTGGCTGTCTGAATCCATTGCCAAAAATTAATTTTACTTGTTGTTGTTGTTGTTCTATAGCTTTAAGTAGATGTCAAAACAGTGATTTTTTCACTTTTGAGCAAGGATAACTCAGGATTCTGATGGTGTAGAAAAATTTTTGTATTAAAAACATAATTAATAGCCTTCAACTAATCATCTGTATACTCAATTTTATATGAAAACATGTTTTTTTGCAAACTGATTAAAAGTGCCACGTTTGTGACATTTTCGTATGTAGTTTATCGCTCATTGTAAAGCACGCCTTTGAGTTCAAGATTTTTCCGAAAGAATTTGGGGTCATGTCTGCAAATTCTACAAAAAAATTGTTTCATGCATAAAATAAAATGTACTACCTGGGAGTGCCGAGTGCCACGTTTGTGACCATAATTTAAAAAAAAAACTGTTTTTGTTTATAAACTGCCCTATAAAACTCAAACGGATTTCTTTTTGGACGCGTCTGGAAATGATGACCTTTGGGTGATGAATAGTGATCAGAACTAATGCATATGTATTGCAATCTTTTGACTGAAACAGTAGTACCATGCAGTAGTAGCATAATGCTTTCAAGAAATTTTTTTTTTCCAAAACTAGGGGACAGTTTTCAATTCGAAATTGTGCCCTCTAAAATTTATTTAAAACTGCAGATGAGCTCAGAATATTATTGCCTTAAGTATTTTCTTAATATGTGTAGTAACTTGTTTTCTGTTCTATTTCCGTTTTTAGGTCGTTTTTCATCGTTTTGTGTATAAAAAGTAGGGGTAGGACATGCCACGTTTGTGACATTTGGGGTGTATTTCCAAACTTTCACAGTAGACCAATAATTATTTGGTGGTAAAATTGATCCGCTCTATTAGAAAAACATAGTTTCTAACTTATAGCGCAATTTTTTTTGTGAAAAAAAGCCTACTGTATAGGTGAAATCGCCAGAGGACACAAAAAGTACAGTTATCTGAGAATCACCCATATGTATTTTTGCGATATTTCGCGGAGGCGATCAGCTACGATTGTTATCGACTGTTCAAGAGCACCGTACATAGAATTTCTACGCACATTAGACATATCGTAAAAAAAATGGGAAATATCTTGCTCCCAGGGGCTAAAAAGTTTTCTATTGGTGTGAATATCAAGCAAAAATGTTTCGGTCCCTATCGGAAACGATCGAAACGATCAATCCTATCTTTGAAACTATTAAACACAGGTGAATGAGAATTGGTACATATATGAACAATACATGAATAAATGGCATGCAATAAACAAATGGGCAGTGCCATACCCCTCCACCCAAATTCGTCGCATCTCTGGAACTTTTTGACAAATATTTTCCTATCGGGAGCAAAACTTTCTTGCATGATATTTACACCAATCTAAAAAATCGGTATAAGTCCAAAAGTATTGAAAAAATAAAAGTTCATGAGTATAATAGAATAGAATAACATCTAAAATATGTTTCGGTAAAATTCCGAAAGTATCGAAAAACTTCTAAAATAGCGGTAAAAGTCGAACATTATCAAAAAAATTTTGTCTGGAAAGCACTAAGTTGGCATCACTGTCAAAAAAACTCTCATTACATCAAATTCCTGTTTTTTTCGACGCGAATATACAATTGAGGCGTTGCGTGCAATAACGCCCCAAGTCGAAAAATGGCATTTCGAGATAATTCAATTTAAAGTTTTTAAATGCTGATAAAAAGAACAAACCATCATTTAAACTTTGAAAAACAAATTTATTCAATTAAACCTAATAAAATGAGTAAATAATTACCGCTAACACATAATACTAACGCATATTGACAGAATTATCGAAGAAAGAAAAACTTAAATTGTAGGGCGTTTTTGCATAAATCCATTTGACTATCACTTGGGAAACCGGCAAAACTGTTCCGATTTTAATGATTTTTTTTTTTAAATGAGGGGAATGAAATATACTTTCACCCCAATTATTTATAAATGTGCGTTTTTGTTTATTTCTTTAAAATTTTAATTTTATAAAATGCACACATACATTTGCATCTAAGTTTTGCACCTGATAACGTTAGCATTTTGCTTGGGAAACCGGCAAAACTGTTCTGATTTTAATGATTTTTTTTTTAAAATGAGGGGAATGAAATATACTTTCACCGTAATTATTTATAAATGTGCATTTTTGTTTATTTCTTTAATATTTTAATTTTATAAAATGCATGCATACATTGCATCTAAGTTTTGCACCTGGTAAATATATAGAGATTTTAACGAAATTTGTTACAATGTTTTATATTAGTATAATATTAAGAGTGGGATAAATTCTAACCCTGTAGATACTCATAGAAAGGCGTCGAAAATTCTTTAAAATTAGAATTTATTGGGCAATATTTCGCAAATGGTGGCTCAGTTTGGTAGACAAATGCTGATTATAAATAGCGAAATGTGGATGGGATGGCAAGAGTGTCACACCCACTTTTAAAGGCTTGAATATTTTGATTCAATTTTACACAAAAGCGGCGCTATGGATTTTATTGAATTTATAGAATATTGAAATCAAAAAAAATTTTCGAATTCTTGTCTTTTTTTACTCTTTTGACTATAACTTATTCTAGATCAAAGATAGGAAAAGACAAAATGTAATAAAAAATAAGGAAACAAAGTTTCCTTTAAAATGCTTTATTGAAAAATTTCTTAGGCTACAAATTTATCGAAATATGGTCACTCAAACATAACAATTTTTTTACCCAGCCGGAAAAATGGATTTAATTCAAAAGCAAGGTACCTTACGACAAAAAAGTATATTACGCAGAAAATGCTTGGAATCGTCCAAAAAATATGTGTGAATTTTTTCGAACATTTTATAAGTTTTCAAAATTTGGCTAAAAAAAAAAAAAAAAAAAATAACACGTACTCTTTGGACAACTCTAAGCTTTTTTTGCGATATATAATTTTTTCGCTCGGCACCTTGGTTTTGAGTAAAAACCTTTTTTTCCTACCGCGAACTGATTTATGCAAAAACGCCCCAAGTCGCACTACGCCCTTCTTGCACGTAACTACCCACTAGCAATTGAATTCAATACTGAAAATGGCAATTGAGTTGGTAATAACTTGCGGGGCAAGAGACGAGGATAAGACAATTATTGCTGCGATTTTTTTTTGTTTACTTTTGCTCTAGTTATGAAAAACGTAAGCGAGTTGGTAATAGCACACTAGCAAAAACAAAATAAGTCAATAAGTCAGCTTCGCAAGAGCGCGAGGATGGAGCAGTGGTCTAGCGACTGGCACTGCGATTGAAAGTTGTAGCAACCGTGAGGTCCTCGGTTCAACTCCGGCCCAGACCAAACACAAAAGTTTTTCAACTTGCAATTTTTCAATTATAATTAATTTAGTAAAATAAAAATAATTATAGTTACATCAATATGATGAATCTTTGTGGCGAAAGACGTAAAATTGCAATCAAAAATAAATTTTTAAAAATATTCAATTAGTTATGTTATTTTTTGTTCTTCAAAGTAATATGAATAGGTAAGAGGTGAATAGGTCATAGGAGTTGGCATATGAATATGTAAGAGGTGAATAGGTCATAGGAGTTGGCATATGAATAGGTAAGAGCTGATACACTCCTACACCCTTGTATGCGAGTTGTTCACATCTGAGTTTTCAATGACATCGCTGTGTTAAAATTCAGCGATGCGGTAATAGGTTAGACCCTCACTTTTGCTATTACCAACTCTTATGCTAGCTATTACCCATTGCTACTGGGTATTTAAACAGTATATATATATTGCTCTACCACATTCTGTGATCGTAATTGGAAGTTGAAATTAAGTACACATATATTTGAGGACCCAAGCTTTTCAAAAAAGCGATGGGCGCAAAAACGCCCTAAGTCGACTTAGGGCGTTAATGCACGCAACGCCTCAATTGTGTTAGTTTTCAAATTGCGATAACTCGTGAACGGTTAATCGCACGATGAAAAGTGCTGGGGTCTGGCTCCATAAATAATTTAATTTTATATAAAGAAAATATTCCGTTAAGAAGTTATTCCATAAAAACCAGATAAGCGCCGATAAACGTTAAACGACGCGTCGCACAGTGTCGCGAGCCCATATATGGAGCGGCCAAAACTAGTAAACGTTATCCAATTTTGATAAAATTTTGCACAGTGGTGCTTTTTGTTAAGATTATGGGATTTTTAGAAAATGGGCGTGTTCCGCCCCTTTTTAAGCTTACTCCCATTACAAAAGTAGGGGAAAGTGGGGAATTGTGGGCCATGGGGAATCGTGGGACACCGCCACCTTTTGGCAGTATGTCGAGATAAATAGTTAAATGCAACTGTAATCGTTTTCTCTTAGCCTTAACTTATTTTTACATTGGTTGTTGACAAACGTACGCGTTTTATTTGCTTTGTACAATACTCGCCCAAAAAAAAGTATCTGCAAAACTTTTTTTGCGTGTTTGATTTCCAACATTCTTGGACGAATTGCTACGACAAAACACAGGTAAATATGTTTTTTATTATCGTTAGACCTTTGCCTTTCAACATACAAAAGTAATTTTGCATGACACTTCAACAAGTCAATTACACGCCGTTGTTTTGCAAAAAGTAGCTTGTGGGGAATCGTGAGCCACTTCGTGGGCCACCCTTGTTTTGACAGTTTTCGTATCAATACACATTTGTATTTTGTGTTTATGATGTTTTGTGCAAAATGGAGGCTGTGAATCAATAAATAAAACAATAAATACATATTTTGTATCAAATTTTCCTATTTCTTTGTTAACGTATCTGATTGATCGTGCATAACCCTTCTTCTTCATTTTGTCGATTAAAATAACTTTACTTGTCATTTCAACCAATTCAATAAAGTTTTGCATCATAATTGTTTGATTTTTACTTAATTACGGCGGTGGCCCACGATTCCCCACCATTTTTGAAAATCGCAAAAACACTATTTTTTTTCAAACCACGAAAAGTCGGAAAAAACAAAAGAATTGTTAGAAAGAGTAATAGTCAAAAGTTACCTAACTTCATATAGAATAACATACCATATTAAAATTTGCAAATTTATTTTTTTTTTTTGAAGATATTTAACAAAATAAAAACGTGGCCCACGATTCCCCACCTTCCCCTATTAGAATCGGGTGATTTTTTTTTAATGGTTTTTAATCCAATCAAAAGGTTAAATATTACCCTTTTAAATGCTTTTTGATTTTTTACGATCGGATAAGAAGAAAAAAAGTTATAGCAGTTCTAACTTAAAATTAAAGTGAAATATTTCAATTTAGGAAATTCACTCATTTTAGAAAGTAAAAAAGACTCTTACTTAAAAATACTGTATTTAAAAGCTAGGCAATTAAGAAAACGAAATTTTAAGCTTTAAATTGCTTTTTGAAATATTCTGATCCGTTAAGAAACAAAAAAGTTATGGACGTAAGAGTTCAAAGTTAATATGATATAGGGGAGGGGGGGGGGCTAGTGTGGACAATTTTTACATAATTACAAAATTATATATGTAAATATCCGGTATATCGGGATACGTGAATCTATCGTGGATCGTGACAATTTGGCCAATATAAAATACTTTTTGTCCATGTTGTTTCAAACTTCTTAATCTTACGGTAAAGTTCTTCAAAAATAATTTCAATGGTTTAAATAAACACTATTTTAAGTTGTATTATCTATTAACACTACAGCAGAAGAATAATCTATATCTATATATATATCTATATATAAATAGGCAAACGAAATCGGTTCAGTCCCTGTTTCTATACCTAAATCTCAACCGATTTGCGTGATTTTTTTTTTGTGGGAAAGGTTGTGAAGAGGAGCAGTGCATAGGGCTATATATTTTTTTAAAGTGGGCGGTGCCACGCCCCTAAATGGAAAAAACGCTCTCA
This sequence comes from Calliopum simillimum, assembly GCA_951812925.1. Classification (NCBI taxonomy): domain Eukaryota; kingdom Metazoa; phylum Arthropoda; class Insecta; order Diptera; family Lauxaniidae; genus Calliopum; species Calliopum simillimum. The sequence goes on along the minus strand of OX638371.1, from coordinate 53,754,286 downwards.
CGGCTAAACCGCTACATCGATTTTAACGAAATTTGGTATGGAGATGGGGTTAGGACTAAGGAACGATAATATAACCATTATGTTTTTCAGTGGGCGGTGCCACGCCCCTAAATAAAAAAATGGTCTCATGGCTAAACCGCTGCATCGATTTTAACGAAATTTGGTACGGAGGTAGAGTTAGCACTAAGGAACGATAATATGACCATTATGTTTTTCAGTGGGCGGTGCCACGCCCCTAAATGAAAAAAATGGTCTCACGGCTAAACCGCTGCATCGATTTTAACGAAATTTGGTACGGAGGTAGAGTTAGCACTAAGGTACGATAATATGACCATTATGTTTTTCAATGGGCGGTGCTACGTTCCCAAATGGAAAAAACGCTCTCACAGCTAAACCGCAGCATCGGTTTCAACGAAATTTGGTATGGAGGTAGGATTGGCACTAAGGAACGATAACATGACCATTATATTTTCAGCGGACAGTGCCACGCCCCTAAATGGAAAAAACGCTCTCACGGCGAAAATACTGCATACGATTTTTATGAAATTTGGTATAGATATAGTATGGTATGGATATTGAAGGGGCCTTTAACAATATTTCAAATGAATCGCTAATAGAGGGACTTCGGTTGATGGGAGTTAACGAATTTCTTATAGGGTGGATCAACACTCTTCTCAGTTGTCGCTTGATATCAACAACGTGGGGTTCTGAATTTACTCAAAAACTGGCCATATGTGGCACTCCACAAGGTGGGGTACTTTCACCACTTCTCTGGATAATAGCTTTAAGTCCCCTTTTAAAAAAATTACAAGGCATGGGCACTAAAGTTGTTGCCTATGCTGATGATCTTGTTTTAATGGTAAATGGAAAATATCCGAATGTATTAAGTGAGCTTCTGGAGACCTCGCTAGAATCTTTAAGCAGATGGTGCTCCACAAAAGATCTTTGTATAAATCCATCAAAAACTCAAGTTATACTTTTTACCAGAAAATATAAAATACCAACTTTCAGGTGCATTCGTATAAATCGAATCACCATAATTTTATCGAAAACTGCAAAGGGTGATATTAGATCACAAACTACATTGGAAAGAAAACTTTGAAGAACGCGTAGCAAAAGCTAATAATGCCTTCTACGCTTGCAAAGTCATGTTTGGTCGCACTTGGGGCTTAGAACCTAAGGTGACACACTGGATATACTGCTCTGTCGTAAGGCCTATATTGCTGTATGGAGTATTTGTCTGGTGGAACGCACTCGAAAATAAATCTCTCTTAAAACCATTAGAAAGAATTCAACGACTTATGTGCTTGAGCATTACGGGTGCTCTAAAAACTACATCAGCAGAATCATTAAATGTAATACTTAACATGCTTCCTATTGACTTACATGCGAAAGGAGTAGTCTTTAAAACTGCGATCCGATTGAAAGAAGTTGAGGGTTTCAGCTTCAGAGAATTCGGACACAGCAAACTAAGCTCTGTTTGTAAAAAGTCGACTGACTACTGTAAACCAACACTGCATATTGATAGGAAGTTCTCTGTTAACATAGAATCGAGAAATTCCTGGGTTAACCGAACTTCAGGCTCATCGAATTCTATTAATATTTACACGGACGGCTCTAAACAAGAAGCAGGGGTGGGGGCTGGGGTTTTCATTCCCATTAAAGTATAAATTGCCACAATACTGTAGCATCTTTCAAGCTGAGTTGGAGGCGATTAGTATGGCGACGGAACATGTAATGGCGAGCAGAGGCGTCGATAGGGTAAATTTTTATGTTGACAGCCAAGCTGCCCTTAAGTCCCTTAAAAACTATATAATTAAATCCAAGTCAGTCCTTCGATGCTACAATCTACTTCAAACCCTCAGCAGTAAGTTTGAAACATGCCTGAACTGGGTACCTGGTCACCAAGGTATAGAGGGCAACGAAATTGCTGATGAACAGGCAAAAGCAGGTGTGCTACTCGATGGTGAACCGTTAAGCGTATCACTTCCCTTACAGCACCACAACGTTTTATATCAGAAATCGCTTTGCTGTGAGGCTAACCTAAAATGGATCAACTCAAATACTAGCAAAATAACCAAAATTTTTTTCCCAACTTTCTGTAAAGATAAAACCGACTACCTTCTCTCTTTATCTCGTAAAACATGTAGAACGGTTGTAGGAGCCATCACTGGACACTGTCTTATTGGTTATCATGCTCACAGAATGGGCATTCTAGCGGATAGTAGGTGTCGATGGTGTAATGAAGACGAAGAGGAGAATTTGGAACATCTACTGTGTTTTTGCCCAGCGCTTTGCAGAACCAGATTTAAAACCCTTGGACAAATGTTTTTTAACAATCTTGAAGAACTTGCAGATACTAGTCTAAAACCAATAAAAAACTTCACAATGGCTTCTAAAGCCTTCACGCTCAAGCCTGAAGAGGGCTGAAACCCCATTATTACATCTATTTAATTACATCCACGCGACTCAACGTCCGGGATGATGTGGTATCACTATGGACCTTTTTGGTCTATGTGTGGCTAACTTGCCGCCACTTAAACCTAACCTAACCTATAGATATAGAGTTAGCACTATATAGCACGATATCATGATTGATTTTTATGAATTTTGGTATAGAAAGATATCAAAAACTGTTTGCTCTTTAGTAGGAGTTACACGCCTCTAAATGGAAAGTACAATATTGCAACTTAGCTGCTGCACCGATGCAGATAACCTGAACCCTAAGGAAGAATATTAAAAGCTTTTTGTGTTTTATCGACCAAGGAAGGGTTTTGTGGTCAAATCGAAATGGCCGAATTTCGGCCACAAGGCGAACTCTAGTTAGTTTAAAAGCGAGAATTTGAATTTGTCCACACTAGCCCCCAGTCCACACTAGAAAAAAAGGACTCTTAAAAATTACTTATCTCGGTCAATTTTTATGCTAGAAAGATGTTTTAAAAACCAAAATTTACAAAATTGCATCAACTTTAATTTTTGTTCAATTTATTTTTTCCGACTAAGTTAAGTTATTTTTCAAAAAATGACTTTTTTGATCTTTAAACCCCCAAAAGGGGGGTTAAATCCCCTGTTGAGTTGAAGAACTTTTTTTTGTAAGGTGACTATGGTCCAGTAAACAACTGTGTCAAGTTTCAAACCCACAGCAATTTTTTTTTTAAGATATTTAATTTTACTCTCCTAAGAATATTAATTTTTTATTGAATTTTAATCGAGGTCACTTTAGAAAATTAAGGAAAAAAAAAAAAAAAAAAAATTTGGGGCACATGCACTTACCTCTTTTGTTTCTAATTAAGGCAATAGGGTTTTTTGCGTCATTCTTTTTTTATGGTCTCCCAAAGTTTTCTTTAGAATTCACAAATAAGCAAAAAAACATATGTCCAATAAAGTAATTGTAAACAAAAGGTTAATATAAAAATCTGCTCAAGAATTACTCTACTACATAGGAAAAATATCATTTATTCCTAAAAAGTTAGTTTTAACTAAGGTACTTAATAAAATAGGCCTGCTTTAGATTTAAGAATCATGGAACGAAATTCTATCTTTCCAAAACTCTAAGTTGACGTGGCTCGTATAACTATGCTATTAATATATTTTTTTTAAATTTCTATTAGTTTAAGTATACTTAACAATATGCCATCCTTGATGAGTTTATATTTTGACTTTAACTTTGACCCTTTTGGCCACACTCGCGACACTGTGCGTCGTGAGGATCTATTGGATTTTTCAAAATTAAGTATATGGTAAAAAGAATCTAGTAAGGGCATTACGAGAGTGTCCAAATTAGTACTTATGGGAAGCACTGTGCCTCGTCTTTTTTTAAATTTCCTGACCTACAAAATTGTGGGTCAACGTTTTTCTGATACAGTAACATTTAGCGATATATACATATTCATAAACTGATTATCACGAATAACATTTTATCCGGCAGTGATCTCGATGTCGATTTTTGATATTTGTTTGCAACCAAACAATTTGCTTCTAATTTATTTTTGATTAGAAAGCCTTATTCTACTGGACTTTATTTCGAAACATAAAAAATTCCTAACAAAAAAACAATTTCTGCTTAGCATTGGTGAGCCTTGAGTAATAAACACAATTTGATTTCAGTAATTTTATGGCTTAGCACTGGTTTTGGAGACAATCGGGTTTTAACATTTTACACAAAAAGACCCAAAACTACATATTTCTTTATTTCATAAAATATGTTCCATTTTTTTCAACAAATTGAGTGTTCACGACCGCAGAAAGTGCTGGAAACTGCAAATAAGAACCTTTATTTTCCATGTGAATCAAATGTTACTCATACGACAATGGACAAAAATCAAAATTTTTTGTGACTCGAAACCTAATAATATTGGTATCAATCGACAGGTAATTGCATCAATAAAATAAAAACAAAATATTTAGGAGAAAGACTCAGTTTTGGCTACGCTGTGACACTTCAAAGTTGAGATATTTTTCAAAAAAAAAACATGTTTTATTCAATTCGTTTTGGGTTCTCTTAAACAAATAATTATCAAAAATTTGTCTTTTGATTAAACTAAGCGAAGTAAAGTTTTTTATTATAAATAATATTTGAGTAAATAAATTAAACTAAAAAATTTTGGAAAATATATAATTTGATATATATTGTAGTGATTTTAATACATGATATTATCAAATGAAAAACTTCAAAAATTGACAAATTTCGATGACAAAAAAAAAAAAACAAATCTTATAAAAATAAGTGCCGTTTTTTTTTTTAATCTACTAGTACGGATTCTGTATAATCAAGAACAGCAAATAACTTTTCCTACTTCATCCTACAAATATTTTTTTTCTTTTTTAAAAAAATGCTTAAAAGGAAAAATTTGCATGAAATATAAAACTTATGTTGAACATTTTTTTTTGTTTTTATTAACACAAATGGTCTCAAAAGTACAAAAAACATTATTTCTACTACGTATATTTCATTTGTTAACATTAAACATTACTTTTTCATCATCGTTATATATGGAGCTTAAGAAAATCGTCCTAAATACCTGGTTTTTAGCAAAACTATAAAGTTCACAACAAATCTGAGATCATTTTTGAGCTCAGCGACCCCAAATTACTTATAATACCAAATTTCATCGATATCTAACCACTCCTTCTATTTTTGACCATTTCTTGTATGGGCTCAACGCACTGTGCGACATGTTGTATATGATTTAAAAGGAATAATTAAGTTTAAAATTACTTTTGCAAATATACGAATAATTGACCATAGTTGCACCATTTTAAAGTTAAAATCTCATGCTTTTAGAAAAACTGGAGTCGTCCAATGGTCAAAATTTGACCACAAATGTATAAAATAATATTGGTACTTTTTGGACAGTTTAGTACTTTTTTATCATTTGGTACAAAATAAAAACATGAAGTGTCAGTCAGCTTTTTGTCTTTCTCTTTGTGCTGTATCCTCTTTTCAGCTCTGTGTGACCGCGTATTTTGCCGTTGTTAATATTGAAAAATTTGCATTTAATTTTATCTGGCTTATTGGCAAAATATTAAAATAACTTTAACTTTGTGCACTTTTACACAACTGGAAAAGGTCGTTGGAAAAGGAAATCCAAGAATCGGGAAAATCGTGGCAGGAGATCAAAGTCATCGCAAGGGATCGTGACAAATGGAGAGATTTCATATTGGCCCTATGCTCCTCCTAGGAGTTAAAGGAGAATACATACATACTTTTACACACAAATACCATTCTAATGGTGTAGGGGAGGGGGGGGGGGGCTAGTGTGGACAGTTTTTATATAATTACAAAATTATATATGTAAATATATCATTTTTGTAAAAAATTAATTTTTAGCGATTACATATACCTCTTGCCTTCATAATTGCATCAATAGTTATGATTTTTTATTTTCATAAATGCTTTATTAATGCATTTTAAAAAGAGCTTACATTTGTCCACACTAGCCCCGTATAAGGGGCTAGTGTGGACAACCATTGATTTAACTGGGGGCTAATGTGGACACCATAAGAAACTTGATAATTCATACAAAAACGTTAAGAATGAGTTCAGATACATGTTTATTCAAGAAAGTAATGATGTAATACAAATAATAATACAAATAAAAAATTAACTGCTATCCCATGTTGTATTTGGAGAAATTTATATCAAACTTCATATAACTTGCTGATCGAGATGTTCCCGGCAGTTGTTGCGCTTGTGGCAGCTTTGCCACTATTTCATTTCGGTGAATTTGGCTGGTATCCGGTATATCGGGATACGTGAATCTATCGTTCTTTCTTTTTAGAAACGTAATGTCGAAATCTTCAGAACCGTGGATCGTGACAATTTGGCCAATATAAAATACTTTTTGTCCATGTTGTTTCAAACTTCATATAACTTGCTGATCGCGATGTTTCCGACAGTTGTTGTGGTTGTGGCAGCTTTGCCACTATTTCATTTCGGTAAATTTCGCTGGTATCCGGTAAATCGGGATACGTGAATCTGTCGTTCTTTCTTTTTAGTAACGTACTTTCTTGGAACTGCTTTTAGAAATGGTCTGACGATTTCTGGAGTCATTTCAGCTGCTGTGGACATGTCCACACTAGCCCCATTTCAGTTGTCCACACTAGCCCCTTCATGTCTTTTTAAACAAAAATAGTTTTTTTTTAATATTACGGTAAAGTTCTTCAAAAATAATTTCAATGGTTTAAATAAACACTATTTTAAGTTGTATTATCTATTAACACTGCAGCAGAAGAATAATTAGTTTAAAAGTATCACTGAAATTACGAAACAACAAAAAAATTACTTTTTGCTGCGTAAAACACGTTCGGTCACGTTATCATGGAAAGCTGAACTGTCAACAAATGAATTTTTTTTTGGTGATGCAGAGTGCAAATACCAACCTGAAAAATATAAAACAGAAACAAAAAATTCAAAACGGAGCGAGAATTTGAATTTGTCCACACTAGCCCCCAGTCCACACTAGCCCCCCTCTCCCCTATAATTCCAATTCGTGCTCCATTTCTAACATAGTGAAAAAGGTAGGACAATTTTTGTCTTGCGTATTAATATATAGATATGAATTTTTCTTAATAAATTGGTGTTCATCCTTATGATTGCAAAATAGTCAAAGTCATTATGAATGCAAAAGACTGCTAAGCTAACTCACTTTTTTGTAGATTTTGCTTTAATTGGAGGTGTTGCATTCTCTTGTCCGAATTCGATTACTTTTTGTCAGTACTATCCTAAAAAATGTTATTCTATTCTAAACGATTTTTACAGTCAGGGCATAAAACCACCCATCTCATATTTGAAACTGAAATATGTATATTGGTTTCCAAAATTGTTAAATTTATAGAAAACTACGAAATATTTTTGTTTTGATTTTTTTGATTAAAGGAAAAATCATCATGAGGATATCATATTTAGAAACTGTAGAATCAGTTTTTTTCCTATTGTACACAATATTGTTTAAAGCCACACCAAAGGTTTTAGAACAGGACGACTTCCATATATCTATAAGACCCCTATAAATTCATTGAAATAAAGTTTTAACGAATTGTATGCTTTTTTAATAATTTATTTAAAAATTTGACATAAATACATGCATGCATATTGTATACTAATTATACTTAAATAAATAACTACAATTAATTGTGATTTTTTTTTAAATGTTTTGCTAATGAAGAATATAAATTTTTACTTGAAACTGCGGAATTTTTCGCTTTCATTTTCATGAAGTTTCTGAATGCGTTTTGAATAAATTGTTGCGTAAATATTTTTTATAGTTAGGATTGATTTTTTCTTATTTTTGTTCATTACATATATTTTGAAAATTTCTAAAAATATTGACCAAGCTTTGGAAATGCAATAGAACTACAAATCTGGGTGAATAGATTTACGATATTTTATTTTGATAGGGAATACATTTTTAAATTTTTAATTTTTTCTTTAGGTTTTTTTTTTTTGGATTAGTTTGCAGTTTATACGCAGTATTTTTGTTATCAGTTTTGAAATTTCAAAACAAAAGTTGAGAAATTTTAAAAAACAAAAAAAAAAAAAAAAAAAAAAATTGTAATTCCATCTGTGAATACATTATTTGTCATTAATAAGATTAAGAGAACCTAGTACCTGCGTGGAACCTATTTCTGGATATTCATAGGATAACTATGGATCCAAAATTGTGATAGGCAAATAAAAGGACACTCATCGAAATTACCACTTGATAAAGTTCCTCAGAAAAGTATCTTGTGAAGTAATTTTATCTGAACTATAATACCATATTGATGCAGATATTGATTTGATATAGTAAAATTTGCCAAAAAGATATGTACAAAATGCATTAAGATGGAATAAAACTATAGGAAAAGAAATAAGATTTTGAGATCAATGTAGACAATCCTGAAGGAAACAAAAAATGCTTTTGAAATCAAAGTTCAGCAAAAATGGTGCAGAAAATGAGAATGTTTAAAACAAAAAAAAGGAAATTGATATTAAAAGTATTTGACTTTTTAGTAATAAAGTTATAAAGTTTCGACGATTCCGTATTATATTTTTCCAATGGCTTTCTCGCTTATGAGTTCGTTCAAGAGAGAACTATTTCGATTTCAAAATCTTCAATAGCAAAATTCGTAAAGAAAATACGAAGATAATATAACTCTTAAATTTCTCTCTCATTGGAATACACTTAGATGATTGTGTAGGTCGAACATTTTGTGATAGAAGAGTTAGAACATCATACGTTTCTCGATAGTCTTTTCTTCTTTCAAAACGAGTTTTAGACAATTGTTAGTTTTTATCGAAAGATTTAGAAAGCACCCGACTCGAGTAAGGCTCTTTTGATTGTTAGGTAGGATCCAAACTTTTTGAAACAAAGAATTTTCAAAATCCAAATGGAGATTTCAGGACATTCGTAAAAAAACTTTTTTTAAGCTTTAATAAGTTTAAAAATAAGCTTATAACTAAACAAATTAGGCACTAAACAAAACTTTGGCATATTAGCCGTATTCACGATCTTGTTGCATCGTAGCAAATGCAAATTTGCAAGAGTAAATAATTGTGAGCACACACTGTTGTAAATTGGTATTGCAAACGTTTCAGAACAGCTGTTTTTTTGTTTTGCTGTCAAATATTTTTTGAATTTAAATTTATTTGATATCTTATTTTGATTTAAAAGAAATTTTACTGAATGATTGTGCGTTATTTAGAAAAAAAATCACAATTTTATTAATTACATACAATGTGCTTAATGCAAACATTACGTAGAAAACTTTGTTAATTAAACCAAAACGAAATATGTAATTGAAATTTAATTGTATTTGTTTACATTTTAATTTCAATTTGTGACAAATACGGTTGTCAAAAACATAAAAGTCACTAAGCAATTGTGCCAATCACAAATGAAAAAAAATAAAATCAGTCACAATAGACTATTGCAAATCAATCGTGCAATAGGTTTTTGTGTTGCAAATTTGGTCTTGCTTACAAGACTCTTGCTTTTGAAAATTCTATAGAATTTGTTTTTGTAATTTAAAATAATTTTGCATTTGCTACGATGCAACAAGATCGTGAATACGGTTATTGTTTACACCAAAAACAAAAATTGAATTTATATGAAAATTCAATGAAAAAGTATTTGTCAACACAAAACAATCATCTACTTTTAACAATAATTCGATTGAATTCTTAAGTATTTATTGACTCCATAAGTTAAATACTTGCAATTTCCAAAACTTAAAATTGTTATTTCAGATAATCACTACCTTTTGGTCTTATTTTCCTGCACTAAAAGATAAGAGATTGTTTAAATGAACGCATAAGAACGAAACATAATATAAGTTTTGAAAATTTTAAAAATTTGAATTATAACTTTTTTATCTTTTATGAAAATTCTTTTGATTTCATAAACTGCATTCATTAAAATATTTTTTATATTTTTAAAATGTTTTAAATATTTTTATATATTTTTCTGTAGTATACGACAAATACGGATAAAATGCTATATATTTTTTAATTTTTTTGTTTTTTTAAATTGTTTTTTTGCAGTGAATATTTAAATGCTTGAATTAATATATAATGCTTGGAAATTTTAAATATTTATTTTTTTTTATAATTTTTCATAAGTTTTTTTTCTAAATTTTTGTAGAAGAGAAATCATTGTAATCGCCGAAAAGTTGGAAAAAGTTCAAATAATTCTATACCAGCGACCACTATTCCTAAAGCGAACACTTCCCTTTTTTCCATTTTGACAGCTCACCTTTTCTATCGCTTTTTTTACTGCGCTGCGCCATTCTCTCTCTCTCTCCTTCTGAACGTATCTCGCCAACCATTCTCATACTCAGTTTTTGAAGCGCCTTTTTTTCCCCTTTAAATACGATTCTGCTGCAGCTGCGAGCGGGGTGTAAATGGGCTGACCATAACACCGCTGGGCCATATAGACTCGTTAAAGAGCTCGTTAAAACGATAGTCGGGAATCGAAATCTTGAATTTACAATATGAAAGCTGTGACAAATTTGCATCGTTCTTTACCAGTTTTGTACATTTGACCAGACTTTTATTGATCTTTAACTCTTCGGCTAAATGCTCGATTATGTCGTCCTCACTAGTAGATGTGGCAAATTTTCCCACTTGAACCCAACGTCCATAATCGCATACCACCTGCAGACGATCCGAATTGCAGTTGTTGCCAACAACTATTAGTGTTGTTTGCTGCTTTTGCTTACCATCCATTTGGTTTGGGTTACCAAACTGGAAGTACTGCTGATATAGCCTACCTTGTATCTGATTTATACCGTTGACCACCTTGTTCAACTTGTCCTCCATGTTGTGAACTTTAAGTGCGAGCACTTTGTATGATTGATTTTTGCACTCGTCACAATTGAAGGAAATCAAGGGGTTCTTCTGAATTGCATCGTAAGTGGCGTCATCGATGTTCACACATGACCGATGGAACTTCCTGAGGCAATCATCAGAGTTGCATATAATGATTGTATCTTTAGGATTAATTGATTTTTTACACTTTGGACAATTTTCAGCCATTTTTAAACGTTTCGTTGCTGCCGTAGTTTCGTCCACTTTTGTAGGTATACGGGTATAACAGAAAGTATCGAATGAACAAACCGCCGAACGGAATGGAATATTACAATAAACAGGAGAGAAGAGAATAGCAAAAAACGCACACAGCTGAAGAAATGGAATATGCCAAAAAGCCGCCTGCAATTTTTAAAAACGTCTACCGTGCACTCCGAATGCCGCTATTCAACTGCGCTGGGCAAAGAGCTTGCCGCTGTTTCTTCGTTCGGTCTTGGTTGTAAACAACCCCTAATGGGTCTACTGTTTGTCATAGCCAAAAGTTGGGAATATTTATGAGGTGGGCGCATTGTAACGGAGGCCACACACAGTAACATACATACATATGTAAAGAGAGAATTCTATTAGAGTGTAGAGAGACCGAAAGGCATATTGGGTAGCAATTCTCATCCCTTAATGGGTAGAAATATTTTGTATATTTCTGCTTCTAGTTGGCGTTGTAAGCAGCAACGAGTTTGTAACCCTAAAATCAGGTTGAATATTCTTTTAATTCGGTTACCTTTTCGATTTGGATTTCGATTTAATCATATGAAGGACTTCTTGTATATATTTTGTTTGTAGACCAATCCCAAATTTTCAAAAGAAAAAAAAAAAAATATTTCAATGGGAATTACCTAAATACGTATTTTTGGAACAGCTCAGTGCAGGTGCTTTCATCATAACTACATTTGAGCCGTTCACAGCACAAATCGATTAGCTCCACTTTCCAAAAATTTTAAATTTAAGTGTTAAAGTACTTGGTTTAGTCATTGCTTGTTATATTTTTAATAAATTTCCAAAATGATAGAGATTACCATCATTAATCGACAAAATTTGTTTGGTCATTGACCAATAAAAATATTATTTCAGAAGCCAATTTGGTTTGATTCGTACTAAAATTCATTCCTCATGTTAAACATGGTTACTATAAATACTTGAGAACAAGTCCAAATGATGAGATCTCAAACACAGATGAATAAGAAGACTTTATTTAAAAAGCTACGTAAAAAAAAAAAATAAATTACAAATGAGGAGTGATTTTTCAAAAAGGCGTAAAACCACTTCCAACCTCGAACAAACCTAAGAATGCCATCGCCATTACCATCCTAAAATGCATCCTCTAGTTCAAAATTCATCACAAAAAATGCATTTTTCCAAGGTAAAATCGTGATCAAAAGTCGCATTTCAGAACAAAAGGGCTTATTTCCATATAATTTCATAGAAATTTTTGAAGTTTGATACAAAAAGGCGTATTTCGAATAGTGGCCAAAAAAACTTTTAATATTTTTTATATGTCGCAGGCTATATAGGTGCTTACATACCATGCCTATAGACATCAAAATAAACTTCCAAATGGTGAAATAAGAGTGATTTCGAAACAAAAGGGCTTATTTCCAAACGTTTCAGAACAAAAGGGCTTATTTCCAAATGTTTTTTTTTTTTTGCAATTACTATGTACAAATATGTTACAACAAAAATGTTAAGGGGACTAGAATCTTTGGTCAACTCGCTTTAACACTGGAGACATTAAAAAAAAATAAGTTATTGTAAACAGCCCATAAAAGTTTTTTCTCATTACTGAAAATTTGTTTAACATGGTTTTACGCCTTTTGAAAAAACACTCCTCAAATGCTTCTTGAAAAAGGGTATTTCAAATACAAAATGGAAAAGGTATTTTTCACTTTGCATTTCAAATATTGTATGTATTTATGTATTCCGACTTTTTCACACCTCTGGTTATAACTATCTTAAGCAAAAATTATATATATTTTTGATCACCGTCATCTCATAAGTCAATATAGCCATGTCCGTCTGTCGCGATGTCTGTCTATCCGTTGACATCATTTTAATATTTTTTGGGAGCAAGATAATTTGATGAAATTTGGTAAAAACAGCAAAGGCAAGCTCTGAGTAAAGCCTAGAAGAAATCGAACAAGGGGGCCTGGCATCTCCCACATAAGCAAAAGCTTCAAAATGCTTTACTGAAAGCGTTTTTTGAGATAATCCAACTAAATTTCATTCAGACACTGAGGACAGTAAGTGCAAGATTTGAGCAAAAGCTATGTGAATTGGGACACGAGGTCGTGGCACCTCTCGTTCAAGCAAAATTTGCAAAATACTGCAGTGTAGGGTATTTAATGTTAGTCCAGGCCAAAGGTAACACCCTCACTAGTTTGAAATATGATGAAAGAAGTACTCTGAACGAAAATATATTTACATTTTGAAAGAATGCTTGGAGTTGACCAGAAAATTAGTGTAATTTTTTTTCAGAATTTTTGGGATTTTTTTAATTTATTGTTTCGCTGACCAATTTTGAAAAATTCAAACGTAATCAATCATTGGACTATTTTAAAAAATTGTTTTTCCGACCTCGTAATTGAAAAACGTGAAAAAATTTTACATTAAAAATAAGCTAAGCGATAACTTTTATTCTTTTTCTTAAATAAAATTCAATTTGATATTTTCTTAAGGCAGAAACTTTGGCCCTATGATTCTGTAAAGGAAAACACAACAACAAACGGAGGATCCGGCGCCTTCCAGTTTTTAAGTTATATTCTTATACCCTACACCCAGGGTATATTCACTTTGTCCTTCCGTTTGTAACGTAGAGAAGGAGGCGTGGCAGGTATGGAAAAGTGTATATATTCTTGATCAGCGTCACCTCCTGAGTCGATATAGCCATGTCCGTCTGTCTGGCTGGCTGGGTGTGTGAGGCAATACATTTTTTGGGAAAACAAAGCAACATAATTCAATGAAATTGGGTATTCTGCCTTCGTCGTAAAAGCTAGCTCGGGGGATTGAAAATAAGCGAAATCGGTCAACGGACACGCCTACCGCCCATACAAAAAATATATTCAAAATGCAATAATAAGAGCATTATTTGCAATAACAGAAGCAAACTACACATAAATACTAGGGAAAGTAAATATAAGCTCTGAGCAAAAACTAGGCGAATTCGGACTAGAGGGCGTGGCACCTGCCATATAAACAACAGTTTCAAAATGTTATACGAAAGCGTTTTTTGAGATAACCCAACCAAATTACACTCAAACACTCGGATCTATAAATGCAAGCTATACGCAAGATGGCACCTTGCAAATGTGTCAAAATTATATAATGAAAGTGTTTTTTGAGATAATCCCACCAAATTTCACCCAAACACGAAGAACATTAATTGTAAACTCTGAGCTTAAAGTAGGCGAAGTAGGATTAGAGGGCGTGGCACCTCCCATATAAGCGAAAGTTTCAAAATGCTATACTGAAAGATTTTTTTAAGAAAACCTAACCGAACTTTACTCAAACACTCAGAACAGTGAATGCAAGCTCTACGCAAAATCAAGGTAAGCACGGAGGCGAGGGCGTGGCACTGCCATATAAGCAATTTGTTCTTATACTGTCCTAATAATATACTTGAAATGCAGTGTAGGGTATTTAGTTTTTGGCCAGGCCAAAGATACCACCCTTACTAGTTTTTTTTTTTTTAGTTACCTGAGGCACATTTCTACGTCTTATGAAATATTTTTCACTTTTTATAAGGGCTAGTTTACATAGACATTCATAATCAAAATAATCATATATTTGGTGATTATTTTAATCATGAAATGAATGAGCAAACGATGAGACTTCACGAAATCAAACAGAGTTGTGTTGTAAAATATTTAACAAAAACAGAGTTGTGTTGTAAAATGTTTCTCAATTTGTTCCTTTTGGAAGTAAAATAATACAGTTTTCGTGAAGAAATCTACGAGATAGCAATCTTTGAATCAATACCAACAAAATTTGAGAGACCAAACAAAATGAACTCACAGTTTGACACAAATTTGTCGCATGAAAAAATAATAAAAAAAGTAGTAAAATATAACTAGTAATCTAAAACACTGTTCGACACGTCACATTTTTTTTTAATCGATCTTTGAAGTTTTTTTATCAACTGTACATGAAAAAAACAAAAATACCACATTCTTGTGTTAAATCGATTAATTTAACTATATGATCCTTACATCTGAGGTGTAACATGTGTTCAGTAAACTTATGCAGGATATTGCAGGGAATATTTTTGTATAAAATTTTAACCCTGTACAACCCCCACATGTGGGTCATTTTTGCCTTTCTTAAAAAGGTACAAAAATGACACCGAAAACAAGGGAATATTGAGTCAGTATGTACTACAAAAATATTTGCTATACAATTTCACTACAAAAAGTTCGAAATTGTCGAACAGTGTTATCAAACGACCAAAACTATTTATAACAGTCCTAAGATAAGGTTTACTAAATTGCTTCTTAAGTGCAGCAATAGTGAAATAAAGTCATTTATAGCAGTAGTTACAGGGCATAATACGTTATGCAGGCACTTGGGACAGATGGGGTTTGAGACTGCCGATCTTTGTAGATGGTGTGGAGACAGCGACGTGGAAGAGGATAGTCAACATTACCTTTGACAGTGCCCTGCACTTGCAAAAACAAGACTTAAAATATTTGGATCCTTCTTTTCCAGGATATGCGAGAACTTATGGAGATAGACTTCGATAAGATCCTGAAATACATCAAGGCATCAAAATGGGAACAGAGAACACGAATAGTAGCCAACAACCGATGAATAAGCTTCAATAAGATTGATGACTGTATAAAACATAAGGAATTAAATTAATTGTACATGTATTTTAGACCTGTGTACCGTATTTAAAGAGGTATCACAATGGACCAGCAGAATGGTCTAAGTGGAAGTTGGCTTGCACGATGCCCTCGCAACCTAACCTAACCTTGGACTATTTCAAAAAATTGTTTTTCCGACTGCGGAGTAGTAAAACGTGAAAAAATCGATTTTTGGAACCAAATATTATCTATACCACAGTAACAAAACATATATAGTTTTTTAAAGCTAAAATTTTTGCAAACACATAACCTTTATTTTTGAAGCAAAAATGTGTCCCCAGTAGAATCAACTGATTTTTGTCGAAAAAAAAAAAAAAATTAGTATGGGTGTTACCTTTGGCCTGGCCAAACATTAAATACCCTACACGGCAGAATTTTGAAAATGTTGCTTATATGGGAGGTGCCACGCCTTCTTGTCCGAATTCACCCAGTTTTTTCTCAGAGTTTGAATTTATAGTTTTTGAGTGAAATTTTGTTGGATTATCTCAAAAAATGTTTTCAATATAGCGTTTTGAACCTTTTGCTTATATGGGAGGTGCCACGCCCTCTTGTTCGATTTTATCCAGTTTAAGCTTAAAGCTTGTATTTATAATTCTTAGTGTTTGAGGAAAATTTAGTTCGATTATCTCAAAAAACGCCTTCAGTATAGCGTTTTGAAGCTTTTGCTTATATGGGAGGTCCCACGCCCTCTTGTCCGAATTCGCGCAGTTTTTGCTTAAAGCTTGCGCTTACAATTCGTAGTATTTATGTGTATTTTGGTTGCATTCGTGAAAAATACTCCAAAAGTTGCATTTTAAATATATTTTTTGTATGGGCGGTAGGCGTGTCCGTTGACCGATTTCGCTCATTTTTAATCCCCCGAGCTAACTTTGACAACGGAGGCTGTGCATCAAATTTCATTGAATTATCTTGCTTAGTTTTCCCAAAAAATGTATTTCCACACACAGCCACCCAGACAGACGGACATGGCTATATCGACTTAGGAGATGACGCTGATCAAGAATATATATACTTTTCTATATCTGCCACGCCTCCTTCTCTGCGATACAAACGGAAGGATAAAGTGAATATACCCTGGGTGTAGGGTGTAAAAATGATGCAGATATAGTTTTCAACAGTTCTTCTAACTTTTGAGTTGGTGCCAGAGAAAAAATCCGTGCTCGGGGGTGATTATATACCAGGCCGATTCCACAAATAGAATTATTTTTATTTGACACTGGCACACAGTCGGCGAATATTGTGTTGCTGTATACGCCAATTTTACATTTTTGTGAAATCATTATTTTAAGATTATGATGGAATTAAAAATTAACTAAACGATAACTTTTTTTTCTTAAATAAAATTCAATTTGATATTATCTAAAGGCAGGAACTTTAGCCCTATGATTCTATAAAGAAGAACACAAAAACAAAGGGAGGATCCAGCACCTTCCAGTCTTTAAGTTTTATTAATTTTTTTTCAGTTACCTGAGGCAAATTTCTACGTTTTATGAAACGTGTTTTGGGCAAAACAATATTCAGTTGGTGACATGTAATTATTTTTGAATAATAAAGATATGAATATAGTGGTTTACTGTTCTAAATAATACAGTCAGTAACCTCAAAAATAGACGAAAACCGTATTTTTATACTTTTTAAACTGTTAGAAAAAAAGTGCAGATATAATTCAAATTGGGGTTTGAAGAAAAAGTTTAGGATGGTTCAATTACTGTAACATGTATAAGAGTTTACTGTTAAAAATTATTTAGCCTTGCAATAAATACAGCTTCAAAAAAAGCGAAAACTTTTCCTTTAAACTTTCAGATTAGGATATATCAAAATCCAGACTTGATTAAGCAATATTTCGATCTAAATCAGATTCCAAATAAATATTACACAAAAATTGCTTTGTTAACATAAAAAAAAAAAATCAAAAAAATGGATAAAAATTCAATGTATCGTGAAGATTAGCTAGGATTTTCCGGTTTTTTATTCAAAGATATGCGAAAACCTCTCTGCATACTTAGTTTTTGGATCAATTAATAAAAACTTGGAACCGTCAACTACTCAAGTAGGTGGTTTCGGCAATGAACTAAAACTACGCGGTAGTGTTTGAAGAGGAATGATTGGATTGATTTGTGTAGCTTTTGTCCAGGTTGTGGGTCTACTTTTAAGGGTACTTTCGTGACAAAAAAAAAAAATCTTGACACAAAATGTTTTTGAAATGAACGATTCAATTAAAAACAACTGGAATACAACGAGCTACCAGAAATGTGAAAAACATATAAAGACTCATTACAAATGGGTTTTAGTATTGCAGTTTCGATTGTCGTTGACGATTTAAGATGATATCATGGAATCTAAAGTCGTGTCGTTTTACCCGTTTTATGGGATTTCAAGATGGCATCTTAAATCGGCCATAACTTTTAAACAAAGTACCGTGTGGCATCTTTTAAGAGCTCATTTTGAAGAAACAGACTAGAACTACGAGATGCATTTGATAAAAAAAAATAATGAAAATTTTGTGCAGTTTGCATCTAACCTCAAAAATAGCAATTTTTCATGAGTTACAGATGCTATGCATGAAGTTACTTCGGAAATGCTTAGAAACAAAACCTTGATGGTATATGTTATTTATTTAGAAAATTTATTACGTACCATTTTGACCCAGTTGTACTAGGGCTAAGATTTTTTTCAGAATTGTTCTTTTAGTCTACAGTCAACATAAAAACTACATTTGCAGTTGGTCACCATGATTATATGGACGTTAATGATTTTGGCCATAAAAATGTGGTTTTGACCTATAGTGCGATGCACCATCGTTGCCCTATCACGAAGTCGATTTAATTTTGTGGAAAACTTTAATCCTCTACATCCCCCACAAATGGAACATTTTAAACATTTTCATAAGAAGGTAAAAAAATAATGGATCAATATGTATCACAGAAAAATTTGCTATAAAATTTCACTAACAGAACATTAAATAACCGAAACGTCATCGCGAAAGCCAAAAAATGGTCAACATCAAAAAAGACCTCACATATTTCATTTTTATTAAATTTTTCTACGTTTAAAGTTTTAAGCATATCTTGACCTGGGTGACCCTTAATAAAATTTTTCGTAGGATATTTTGTGTAATATTTTAACCCATTATAACCTAAAACAAGTCAAACAGATCCACAAAACAGGATACAATGGATTAATATGTTTTAAAATAATGTCCCATGTGTAATTTTGATATGACCTTGGGAGAACAAGTTTTGTCCAAAACGAGGTTTAAAGTTTTACGGTGGGGTGAAATTTCGAAAATACGTTTCTTTTGTGTATTTTAGCTAAAAAAAATATATGTCTAACTAGCTGTTTTACCCGGCGTTGCACAGTGCGGCGATAGAAGGCATTTGCGTAAAAAATTTTTGTTCAAATTTAAAATTTTTTTTATGCCATTCTACAGCAAATAGTCCAATTAAGAAATCCTCTGAAAATTATTGAAAACTAGTGTGGTTTGTAAGTGTTACAGCTTGTTAAAGTCTAACTTTTTTTCGAAAAAAAAACATCTAAGAAAATTTGCTTACGCAGAGCTTTTTAAAAATTATTGCTGCTCCTAAACCTCAAAAGCAATTGTTATAAAATAAAATGCATACAAAAGCCTACATACCCATTTATTTTTAGTATTTTTTGTATGCAAATTTTTTAAGCCAAATTAGAGTTATTTTAAAAGATACAAAAAAAAATTTTCAAATATTAAAAACCGGAAAATGCTAATTTTCTTTAGAGCAGGAAAAAAAAAGACAGGACATGCGGGCATTGTCATAAAACGTACAGATAGAACAGATTCCATGTTTTAAGATAGGAAAAATTCACAACCCCGTTTTTCCCCGTTTACTTTAAATATTTATCTGAATATCCCGTATTTACTAAAAATCAATGATTTTATAAAATTTACACCATAAAGTTTTTTTCAATTGCTTTTGTGTTTTTTTTAAATTTGATACTTTTTAAAGCATACTTTTATATATCAAAAACACTATGAACTATTAAAATTTTAATAAGGCTTTTTACAGCCTAAAAGCATGCACAAACATTTTTTCCAGTTAACTTTCGTGGTTTTATTTATTTGAATATCTTTTTTTCTATTAATTGCATTTCTGAAAACAGCGTATAAAAATGTATCAGTATGGTAAATCTTATTGAAATCGAACCGAAACTGTGGAAATGCCGTTCCGTTGTATGGAGTGACAGCACTGTGTGTCGCACGATTCACTCTGTGTATTTTTGGGATCGTAATAAAATAAAAAATATGAAAAATCACGGCTTGATGCGGTTTTTATTTCAATAAGATCTCAAAAATACTCGGAATGAAGCGTGCGATATCTCAAATTTTTCACCATTAGTCGAGGTATAGAATAAAAAATAATATCTGATACTTAGCATAAGACATATACATAAATATGGTTTTCTTAGCTAAAATACGCAAAAGAAATTAATTTTCGAAATTTCACCCCACTTCAAAACTTTAAAACTACGTTTTGGATAAAACTTGTTGTCCCAAGGTCATAGAAAAATCACATAAGGAACATTTTTTTTAGAACACATTAATCCATTATACCCTGTTCTGTGGGTCTATTTGATCCCTTTTAAAAAAAAGGGTTATAATGGGTTAAAATATTACACAAAATATTCTACGAAAAATTTCATTAGCCAAGAAATTGTTAAAACTTAAAAATAATACGTTAAAAATTTTAATTAACATGAAATGTGTGAGGTCTTTATTGATATTGACGATTTTTTGGGTTTCGCGATGAAGTTTCGACTCTTTAGTGCCCGGCATTTATTAGTACAATTTTCTAGCAAATATTTCTGTGGTACATATTGATCTATTATTCTCTTGTTTAAAGGGTCATTTATGTACCTTTTTAAGAAATCGTTAAAAATTACACATTTGTGGAGAATGTATTGGGTTAAAGTTTGCCACAAAAATATTCCTCTTAATATCCTGCATAAGTGTTCAGAACACATGAACCAAAAACTTCAAAGACCGATTAAAAAAAAATTCGACCTGATCCAGAAAATCCATATTTTCAGAATATATTGATTTTTTTTTTCAGTTGTGCAAAATCGTGTAGAATGGTGTTATATATTTGGGAAGTTTCACGTCAACTGGACTAGGTCTGCGGCCAAAAATTGTGTGGACGAAAAATAAAGTTTTGGATGTAAAAATTTTCGTTATCTTAAAAGCTTTCAAAAGCTGAGTGGTGTTTAAAAAAATTTCAATAAGGCGACGTTGTAACACGCCCCGAAAGAGGGCGTTAAATTATTTTTTTTCAATATTTTGGCGAAAATTTCATCACTCGGGTATTTTCGAGGTCGCTGATCACGAATCTGCAGTCAGATTTTGAAAATTCTTAAGTCTAATATGGCAGATGCAAAAAATTAGGAAAATCCTAAGTCCTAATCCTGAGTGTAGCTTCCTGATGAAGATATTTTAATGCGTTACTGATTTTTTAATGCAGTTTATGTAATCATCATAGACCTCTGTGATATTAATTTATTCCAATTGTACATATCAAGTTCATATTAGATATTTCGGTTTTGATTTGAAAAAATATTTTTTTTTAATCAATTAGAGGCAAAGTGGTGTTCTGCAAAGCACTTTTAACGATTTAATGTGTACTCGCCCATATAAAGTTTTTAAGTAATTTGCAAAGAAGGATGTCTAGGGGATGTCATGTTGGATTCAAATTTTTTTTTATTTTTTTAATTTCTAATTTTCAATTGCTCCTATCTAGGAATAAGGAGGTGGCTCGGTTAGAAAATAATCACCCATATGTACTTGTATTTACGAGCAAAAATACAAAATGTGCGATTCCCTTGGTTTTTATGAGATGTCATGCTGCGATTGGTATGTTGAAGTGCAAAGCTAATAATGCAAAAAGAGCAAACACCAACAATACATACCTACCTTTTAGTGCTGAATATCTTTTGTAAAAATCCTTTTCTTGTAACAAATTTTTTTTCACTTTTAAAAAACTTATTTCCAAAACACGAAAATAAAATTAAATTGATTTCTTTGCTTCTTTTCCAAATACTACCGAAATAACGAGGATTACAACTGAATCTGCTTCACACATTGATGCTGTATTTATACACTGAAGAAAATTTTAAATTTTGTTTATCTCGCTTCGAGTTAAATCCAAAGAGAACACATAGTATTTGGGTAGGGGACCTACTCCTTGTTTACAGCGCATGTCATGATTAAAAAAAAACTAAAACCGACAATGTCTGCAGGATAACAACAGGATGTCCTTATAAACACAGCTGATTTGCAGTTAATTTTATTGAGATGGTAATTGAGTTTGAAAAGGAATTTTATCAAGCTGCACCTGTGGGAGTTTCTTGTCAGCGTTTGAGTGCGTGTACAAGGGTATGTGTGGATATTATGCGTTGAAGCAACCAATATATTCCAATCAGGTGTCGCAAATTTAGGCGCCAGCGTGATTTTATTTACGTCGCAAACACACGCTGCCCTCAAATCTTAAAAATAAATTCGAGTCTATTTCGATGCTCACACTCTGTACTTTATTAGATGCCTTGCAACGTATACACACACAGAGCTTCCTAGTCGGAAAAAGATCTCCCCCGATGTGACCGTACCATAGCGTGAAGTAAAAACATAACAAATACAAATAGCGTGACACTTGTTCGAACACCACTCCGCCACTCTTGGAGCGCCACAAAGTTTATGGACAGCCCCAGAAGATTAAATTTTTGATAGTTCTGTTTCACTGATGTATGTAAATTAGACTGATGCAAAACAATTTTTTTTTGAATTTCCACAATTACCCCCAAAAGTCTGAAAGAGGGTGTCAAAAAAGTGAGCTCAGATTTTTTAAAATATTTTTGAAGCTCATTTAGAGGTGACGCAAGGTCTCAGCTTGATGTGGTTGTTATTTTATTACGATCTCAAAAATGCCAAATTTTTCGTCTTAAATCAAGGTGAGAAAAAGTAAAATCAACGACATATTGTTTTTCTTGTTATCTAAAATATTCTCTTTGACACCCTCTTTCAGACTTATGGACGTAATTGTGGAAATTTCAACAAAGTCTTTTTTTTTAATCAGTCTATTAGGTATAGTTTAAAATAATTGTAGGAAGCTTAAAGTAATTTTCAGAAAAACTATAGTACTTACTTGAGATACCATATCGTCATGTTAATAATACGGTTTATTGAAAAAATCAGCAATTTTGACACCAATCGTTGAGAAGTTCTACCGATTTTTATTTTGAACAACATGTTTGAAAGCTCGAAACTTCTTTAAATTTTGAGTATATATTAAAATTAAAACATAATAAGGTCGTTTTTTCATATTCATTTGTTTTCTACAAATGGCGTCCTCTAGAGGGCAAACGTTTTGCCTTGGAATAATTATTTGCATGTAAAAATATAGCAAAACAGATTTCCTACTTTTATTAGGGTCTCAAGTATCTGTGTGTTTCTTGAGTCTTGAGTTACAGCAAAAAAACAGTTTTTTGAATCGAAAAATCAAAATCAACCTCTTTCGGGATGAAAAGAATAACTAAAAATATAGAAAATTAACCATTTTCAATGATTTGGGCTGAATAACTACCAATAATTTCTTGGCTTTTAAGATAAGTTAAAAAACCTGTAAAAAACACTAATTTTTGTCGTTTAGACCTTCATTCAAGCTCCGGACGGGCCATCTTTTCGGGGGTTTTGATCAAAACCAAGTATGCAGTTTTTGTTTTAAGGCTTTCCTCTATGATAATTTTTGAAGCACGAATTTACATAGGTTTTGTATGAAAAAAGAAATAGACTTAATAAAAAAATTAAGATCCTTAAAGATTTTTGTATAATGAACACTATGGCGTTTTCCCAATTTTGTTTTATTCTCAAGCTATCGAGGCCTGAATATTTCCAAAAAATTAATTTTTTTAGCATCAAATAAACAAGAAAAGGTTTTGATGAACGCAACCCAATGATACCTTTGCAGAGTGGTGCCTTTTCATAAGAATAAGAAAATATTAGAAAATGGGCGTGGTCTGCCTCTATTTAAGCCTACTCCCAGTATAAAAGTGTTAGTAACTGGTGATTTTTTAAAAGGTTTTTCATTGAATCAAAAAGATTAAATATTAACCTTTTAAATGCTTTTTTACCTTTTAGGATCGGATAAGAAACAAAAGAGTTATAGCAGTTAAAGCTTAAAATTAAAGTGAAATATTTTAATTTGAGAAACTCGCTCATTTCAGAAAGCGCAAAAGAAGACTCTTACTTAAAAATATTTAATTTAAAAACAATTGAAAATATTGAATCCTAAGCTTTAAAACGCTTTTTAATTTTTTCTGATTGGCTAAGAAACAAAAAAGTTATAGACGCTAGAGTTTAAAATTATAGTAATAAAAAATATTTACAATTTTGGCACTCGCTCGTTTTAGAAAAAGAAAAAAAAAGTCTTAAATATTACTAATCTCGGTCGATTTTTAAGCTAGGAAGATTTTTAAAATATTAAAATTTGCAAAATAAAACCAACTTAAATTTTTATTCGAATCATTTTTTTTGTTCGACGAATATTTTTTAAGTTATTCGTCAAAAATTTACTTTTTTGACCTTCGAACCCCCAAAAAGAGCGGGTAGACTCCCCAATTGAGTAGTAAATTTTTTTTATAAAGTTAATATATGTAGTCCTATTAATCAAGTCTTAAATCTGCATTTATTCCTAAAAAGTTGGTTTGAACTAAGGTATTTATATAGTGATTTAAGAATCATGGAACAAACATTTTTTTTGTGGAATTTATTCCATCTTTACAAAAGAGATATATTACAAGATATGTTAATTTTTTTTTTTTTAAATTTCTCTTAGTTTAAGTATACTTAACAAAATATGCCATCCTTGATGATTTTATATTTTAGACTTTAACTTTGACCCTTTTGACTACACTCGTCACACTGTGCGCCGTTCCTATATATGGAAAGCTCAAAGTGTAGCTTATTTGGATATATTTATGTATTTATCCAGTTTGGAAAGACCTCCAGAAAATTATAGAGATGAGATAGATTGTTAGGAATTAAGGAAAGCGTTTTCGGGAATCAAACCCGATACTTCCGGGTTATGCAATAGAATAGTTTTCAAGCTTGTCGGCTATGTACCAAAGATTTTGGTCCATTTAAATACATACTTATTTCCAGTTGGGTCATGTGCGAATATGTGTACGAACGTGTGCTTAATGAAATAAATAAATTCGAGAAATCCTTTGGTAAACATCATAAATTGAAAGTTGTATGACGGTGGTTTCTTCGTAGAAAATTAAAATTCCTCCTTTTTACTGATACAGCTTTAGTTCTATTCTAAATTTAGTTTATTGTTCGCTTTAATGAATGAATAGTGACGTTATTTTTCATGATTATGCTTTATGTTTTCGTCATAAGTTTTTACTCTTTATTGGATTATGACGCTTTTAAGAAGATTAATATTTCTAGATACAGTTTTTTATGAGAGTTTTTAACAATAGTTTTGTGGCAACAAACTAGAGTAGCTTAAGTCGACATAAGTGAAAATTGAGTTTTCATGCTATAATTTTTCAGGTTTTCAAAAGGCTTATTTCTGTTCAACCTTTTCCCAAAAATAACGTATTCAAGCAAAATTATGATGCTTAACTTTGTAGTTTAAGTTTTTTCAAATAGTGATACACTAAAACATCTTAAGTCAAGTAAGTTTCTGGTCATTTGTTTTACTGTTCTATAATTATTTAAATAGAAAAACTTAAACTTAAAAATATTTCAATACATTTAATATTAACTCTTTATAAGCCAAAAGCTTATGTTTGAATATATGAAAAATATTAATTTATAGAAGTTGTTCTCTTAAGTAAACATAACTCTTTAAAACAGTTGAATTGAAAATTTTTTTACAACTCATGTCTACTTAAGATGTTTTAACAAAACGGCTTTAGAGCATAACGGTATCTTATAAACACATACCGACCTGTTCCCAATTCCCCTTTCATACGGAAGTGAATATAAAGTGGAATGTAAAACTTTTAGAAAAGTTCGCAAAACTAATGAGTTTATGCTACGACTTTTCAATTAATTTTGCTTTTTTAAAGATGTTTTCTTGATGAAATGATAAAGAGAGCTATCAAACAAATATTTCTTGAAAGTGAATGGGAAACGAATATCAGTGTGCCAAAAATGTTTCAGGTTCACTTTATGTGAAACGGAGCAATTTATTAAAACATTAGTGAAGAAAAAAATTTAATGGCAATAGATCCTTTAGTGGCGAAGACAGGCGCGGAAAGCACAATAACTCAAGAAAAATGTCTTCAGAAAATGAAGTGATTGAGTTTATAAAAAGCTTTCCATCTTACGGATCTCATTACACTCACCGTGATACGTCGAAGCGTTATCTGTCGAGCGATTTGTCGGTGGCGGAACTCCTTAGACTTTATTGCGCTAATTATCGTCACTCTCTATCGCTATCAAAACTTAGAAGCATTTTCAACACACTTAATTTCAAATTTAAAAAACCGAAGGTCAAAACATACCATAAATGTGATTTGCTCAAAGCAAAAGTAGAAGTCACTAAAGAGGCAGAACTTGAAACTTTAAAACTTGAACATGCTAGGCATCGCTTCCAAGCAGAACGTGCATATGAATCAAAGTAACTTGATAAAGAAAAAGCTGTGGCTGATGCTTCAGTAAAAGTGTATTTTTTTGATATTCAGCAGAGTCTTCCTACACCATTTTTGCGAACATCTATATCATTCTACAAAAGACCACTGTGGACCTTTAATTTGACTGTCCATGACTGCAGCCCTAATCAACCAGTATGCTATATGTGGCATGAAGCTTTATCTAATCAAGGTGCGAACGAAATGGCTTCATGTGTATTTAGTCACTTACAAAATTTGGAACCCAGTGTCAAACAAGTTATTTTCTGCACAGATTGCTGTCCAGGCCAAAACAAAAATTCCTTTGTCGAAACTTGGCCTTGGTCACACTCATATGGAGTGCGATATTGATCACGCTTTAATAGAAAGAAAATAGAAAAACACTACCATGAAGAGTCATTATCCTCGAGATTGGTATCAATTTACATATAAGAACGGTAGGAATTAATAATAAATTTGTAGTAAACGAAATGGATCAGCGTAACTTTTTAGATTTCGGACATTTAGCAAAAGAGTTATTTACTTGGCGAAAAGTGGAAGACAACGGTCTTAGCCGGGGAACTTCAGAACCCTGCGAATGGCTCACAGGAAAAACTGATGCTGATGATTTGGTAGAAGAAATAGTGTCATGCCATCTATTTAAAAAACTTCAACAATGATGTACTAAAATTTCTTAAATTTAATCCAGCTGAAAATTTTTTTGAGACCAATTTAGCTCAGATTTGGCAATATTGTAGTTCTGACGTGCAAGATTAATAATGCGGCAGGATTTTGTCCTGGTTTCATTTGTTGTTAAAATATAGGGTGTTGAAGTTGGGGAGTTTTGTGATATTCAAATTAGTCAATATCTCAAAACGTCAATTTTCTACATAAGCTACTCTGATTTGTTGCCACAGAGTTAATTAAGCAAAAATAAAAGTCTGGCAAGCGTTGCCTCAGACAGCGTATTCTTTGAGTTTTCGCAGGCTTTCCACCACGTCATGATATTGTAATAAAATAGGACGTATTGGAATGCCTGCAGTATGAATGTAAATGAAAAATTATTGATTTTGTCAGTTATGACGTTTTGCAATCAGTTTTGAAGTTTAAATTTTATGTCCTTAGAGAAACTTTGCAAAAGAAAGTATATCGTGTATTTCCATTGCAGTTTCCCCCCGACATTTACAAAGTAGATTTGTCCTTATACATTTTTATACTAATTTTATGAACTTTAGTCAATGTTTTGCAAGAATCGAAAGTTGCATGCATTTTCCAACTTAGAATATTATGACAATTAGGAGAAGAGAAAAAACTACTGAACATGGCTATGGTGACATATGTTTCGGTTACCACCACGTAACCATCATCAGACCAATTTATGTTTTTATTTAATTTATTTTAAATTAAATGAAATAACAATTGAAAAATTCTTTTTTTTTTTTTTTTTTTGTCTGAGGCCGGGATCGATCTATGAACCTTTCGAAATCAATCTCTCTACATAGCGCATTTATCAACGGACTGCGCTGTGTGCCCTCGGAAAAATTGGTAGCTTAAGTGCCTATATGCATGCAGCGTGGTTTCATTCTCTATACTCCTTTGTCATCATTCATGTTGTGTTTGTTTGGTAAGGCTCAGCCATTGGCTGAGAATCAATACCGTTATATTATATGACTGACAAGTGTTGCCAGTTGCACATATTTGGCGTGTTCTCCATGGTTACTTAAAATGGTTTATGTTGACTATATGAAAATTATACTAATTTTATGAACTTTAGTCAATGTTTTGCAAGAATCGAAAGTTGCATGCATTTTCCAACTTAGAATATTATGACAATTAGGAGAAGAGAAAAAACTACTGAACATGGCTATGGTGACATATGTTTCGGTTACCGCCACGTAACCATCATCAGACCAATTTATGTTTTTATTTAATTTATTTTAAATTAAATGAAATAACAATTGAAAAATTTTTGAACTTTTTTTTGTCTGAGGCCGGGATTACTTATACATTTTTTTTAAGACTAGAAAAATAAGGAATTTTCTGCGAAATAATTCCAAGTGAATTTTTTAACCGGAATAATCTTTATTAATGCATGAAAAATAAAGTGTGAAAAGTTCATTTAGATATCGTGTTTACATTAAAAGTTATTCAAGATTAAAATACCAATTAAAAAATGTATAAAATGTTTTCGTTCAACAGAATCACAAGGAGATATTATAATTAAAGATATACATAACGCTTCGCACAAAATGTGCAGATTTATATGTATGCTGATTTTCAAAGTGCTATAGTTTGTGAACTGCAAGTCGTATGAATACTATTCTGAAAGCATTCTATAGAAAATTTTTAGAGCTATAAAATTGTTAAGCCAATATTTTTCTGCAGAATAAACCGTAAGCGAAATATTTGCAAAAAAGTGATTTTTGCAACTTTTGACCTTGAATAACTTTTTATTTTATTTTTTATTTATTTATTTATTTAAGTTTCATTTACTGAGCTGAATGCCCTTATAAATTACAATAATGATTTTTTTATAACACAATTGAAAAATATAAACAAACAAAACACATGAGCGAGACTAAAAATTATAATTTCGTATAAAAACAGCTCACAAATAAGAGCCAGGTAACAGCCGGCTGGATCCGAAAGTAGTGGTTACAAACAAGGTGGTTCAAATAGTACCAGAACAAAGCATTATTGAAATATGCAATTTTCTTAAATTGCTTTTCTGAACTCTTTGCCCAGGAGCTATGGCACGGCAGAGAATGGTGCTCAAAAACCACCCTACCGCTAGATGGACGCTATACATTGCAACCACTATCTCGACGAAAAGCGCTGGAAGGAGCGGTATGGCCACAGCGTTAGATGAAACGCTTTGTGGAAGCTGGTACGATGAATTGCCATCTAAATGAAATTAGTGGATGATGTAACGATGCATGTCATAAAATAGCAAAGTAGCACTCTGTGACAAGCCACTGCAATCTTACAGAATGATGTTTTCCAAGTAATCTATAATTTTTTTATTAATTTGATGAAAGGATTCATTAAAATCGATTACATTAAAAACCATGCTAAAATCACTACAAGAGCGTCGAAGTGGCTCTTGAAGCATGTAGTTAGTTCTATGATGACGCAGATGGAAAAATTCCAAATTTCTAGTTGGGCGATAAGGTACATTAAAGGTAACCATACTTAATAAGTATTCACTAATAATATCCGATTTTTTAGAGTGGGTAAATTAATTAGCTTCAACCGATGTCTATAAGAGGGCAAATTGATGCTAGGATCCCATGGAAGATTTCTTAAAGCAAATAAAAGAAACTGTTTTTGAACTGATTCAATAGAATTGATATGGCATTCATAATGAGGACTCCAAACAACACAACCATACTCTAAAATGGGTCGTACGAGCGAGGTGAATAATAACTTTGTTACGTAAGGATCAGAAAATTCTTTAGACCAACGTTTCATGAAACCGAGAACACTATTAGCTATGCTTACAATTTTGGAGATATGTAGATTAAAGCTTAGTTTGGAATCCATGGTTACTCCTAGGTCTTCAAAGGATATAAGACGTTCCAGAATGCAATAATCAACTTTGTAGTTGTAAAGAATTAAAGGCCTGCGTGAAAATGACATTAATTTGCATTTATTTAAATTTAGGGTCATGCAATTAATTTTACACCAAGCAGTAAAATTATCAATATCATGTTGTAGGTAGAAAGAGTCAAATGCATTTTTGATAGGCTTAAAAAGTTTGACGTCGTCGGCATACATTAGCACGTAACTAGTATTTATGACGGATGGCATATCATTCATTAACAAAATAAATAATAATGGACCAATATGACTGCCCTGGGGAACTCCAGATGTAACGGGATATTCATTTGATTTTATTCCCTTAAATAAGACACACTGAGTTCTGTTGCGTAAATAAGAACGAATCCATTCAAGCAAAAGACTTGGAAAACCAATCAAGGAGAGTTTTAAAAGCAACAAATCATGATTAACAACATCGAAAGCTTTACTGAAATCGGTGTAAATAACATCAGTCTGATAGCCCTTATCAAAATTATTGATTGTGCAAGTAGAGAACTCCATCAAATATGTTACAGTTGATCTACCTTGCAAAAAGCCATGCTGGAGAGGAGAAATGTAAGGATTAGAACTATGAGCAATTTGCAAAGTTAAAATGTGCTCGAAAAGTTTAGGCAGTGCGCTTAATTTAGCAATCCCCCTATAATTAGATATCATAGATCTGCTACCAGATTTATGTAAAGGAATTATAAAAGATGCCTTCCACACTTCAGGGAAAATGCCGCAAGTTAGAGATTTTTTGAATATTTCATAGATTGGGAAAGCGAGAACTTCACAGCAATTTTTAAGAACACATGATGGAATACCATCGGGTCCTGCAGCAAATGAAATTTTAATTTTGCTTAATTTGCTAAGGACGATGTCCTTATCAATATGTGGCATTCTTACCAGACCCGAAGCTACTGGAAAAGGATAATCATAACAATTATATGTGGACGATGAGTAAGTAGATGCGACCACAACTTCGAATTATTTCGCGGAAAATTTCTTATTTTCCTAGTCTTAAAAAAAGTGTATAAGGACAAATCTACTTTGTAAATATCGGGGGGTAAACTGCAATGCAAATATATTGTTTACTTTCTTGAGCAAAGTTTCTCTAAACTATCCAAACTTTTTGATTTTCACTGAGCCGGACCGGTTAAATTTCCTTCCGTATAAATCAGCCCGTCCTAGTATATATTCTTCAGTGTCATATGGGTATTGAAAATGAGCAAAATTGGCTTACGGACACATCTTCCATTCATACGAGATAAACATTTTATACGCAATAATAGAAGAAATACTTAAGATAACGCAGCCGAAATACACATAAATACTAGAAACCTTTAAAGCTAGCTCTGACAAAAACTTGGTGGATTCGTACACAAAAGCGAGCCGCCTCCCATAAAGAAAAAACATGAAAATGCTACACGTAAAGTATTTGAGATAATGCAACTAAATTTTGACAGGATAGACTATAGTTTTTCGGTGTTTTAAAGGACTTACAACAATTGAGGGGTACCATTACGAGGCAAAAGTAGTGTCATAGTGTGAATTAGGTGAAATGTTAGTGTTAGAAATGATTGAAATTGTTTTGTTTTCACAAAAAAATTTACTTGATGGTGTGGAATTGAAATAATGATACCGGTCAAATAACCGATAATTTTGGCACATAATATGAAAAGTGCCAAAACCACGTTTTTTCATTATTTCAGCTTACGATATGTTGGAGAAAAATATAGATCGAAATAATTTAAATTAGGTTTTACAGAAAAAGACTAGTACTTTTAGCTGCTGCACACATTATGTGCCATAATAATCGGTTATTTAATCTAAAACTTCAGTGCAAAATATGAAAATAGAATATTCAAGAACGAAAATCGCCCCCTAAAACTATGCAAGATTCTTTTTTTAATTTATTTGCATACTGTTTGAAATGCCAAATGTTAAAAAAAGAATATTGCATAGTATTAGGGGGCGATTTTCGTTTTTGAACATCCAGTTTTTCTTATTTTGTACTGAAGTTTTGGATTCGCTATAACACTGAGTTGAGTGGCCTTTAACGCTTTCAGGACGATAAGCAACTGGGGGCTTTTGAAACCATTTCAGTTATTTAAAATGGTCTACTGGGCGTCTAAAAAAGATATTTAAAAAAAAAAACTAAAAACATTTGTACAGTTTTTCTGGATTTTCTGGGACATATGTGTCCCTATGGTCGTTAAGGGAGACTTTTCCCCATACATTTTTATATGGGGAAAGATGTCCTTATTTCAAAGGGTAATAACTCGGAAAGTAAGGGGCCCATTGAAAAAGTTTAAAGGTATGGTTTGATAGGTAAATTTGGGGCTATTCGATCTCATCAAAAGAATTAAATTACACCACTTCCTGGAACTACACCGTAAGATTGAAAACAGCGCTTTCTCAGCTTCAGGCAAGGATATCTCGAAATCCTGCAGTTTATGAGCAAATCTGACCTTGGATTCGAATTCAATATCAAAAAGTACGTTAGAATACGTATTCATTAAATTTTTTTATTTTGAGTGCCTATGAAATTGGTACAATTGTAGTAAAAAGTGAGTTTAAAAGTTACCCTTTACGACCATAGGGACACCAAACTTCAAAATTAAAGAGTTTTGACAGCTCTCTAGCCGTTGACAGCTGTCAAAATTTAATTTTGACACTTGTATCGTGTTCAGCGACCCGGAAAACAATAAGATACACATTTGATGGCGAAAAATATTTCAGGCAACGCGATTCCCAGCAAGTTAAAACCAGAAGTATATAAAATCTATGTTAATTTTCATATACATTTGAATGTCTTCGTGGCACAGGTTAATTCGTTTAAAAAAACCTGTCCTTTGGGGGATCTCATTTTTTTCTCAAAATCTTTCGATTCTGGGGGAGCGCGACATAAAATATTGACTTTTCCCAAATAAGGGACACCCTAGGGTACATGCAACTTTCAAGAGATAGTGTTTTTTTGGACAATCCTAATGAGCACCTAAGAATAAAAAAAAAAATTGTCCAATTTGTATGGTCGTGGGCTTGTTAAGAAAGGTATTGCAGAGTAGATTTAGCTTAAGTGTAAATAAAAAAAAAGTATTTCGCCAGATTAAGCTTTAAAATTATTAAATAACTAAAATTGGAATTTGCTAAATTTTTTCCCCATTTTTTTAAGTTTTAAGCATTTCTCGTCTATGGTGATCCCTAGAAAAATTTCCAGTTGAATATTTTTGTAGAATAATTTAATGCATTATAGGCTTGTTAGATATAATGGATTCAGATGTCTTAAAGAATGTTCCTTGCATGATTTCATCATAAACTTCGGAAAATAAGATTTTTCGAAAATTTTAGTTTCAGAACTTTACATTATACAAAGTCACGACTCAAAAATGCTCGGAATAAGTCGTGTGATATCTAAAACTTTAGGTCATCATTCGGAATATTTTAAAAATAATAACTCTAACTTAACTTCAATTCAAATCTCTAAAATTTAATTTCGGATAAAACTCGTTGTCCCAAGATCATAATGAAATCACGCAAGAAACATTTTTCTAGCACATCTTAACCTATCTTACCTTGTTTTTACTAGTCTTTTGGATATTTTTTTTTTTTTTTTTCAGAAAAAAGTATTCTACAAAAAATTTCACTAGGAGTCCCAAAGGCAAAAAATGCTTAAAACTCAAGAAAAATGCGTGAAAATGTTAGACAATCCAATTTTAGACATTCTGGCCTGTTCCATAATTCACGTGGTTTCAATTACTTTTAAGAGGCTTTTTGTTGAAAATGGTGAGTCACACAATAAAAAGTTATACAATCTTTTTTGTGGAGAATTACAGAATTACTGTTTCGGAAATATTCGATAAAGTCGAGTTTTTAGACTTTTTTCGGTTTTTTTAGAATATTTCCTAAACTATTACTTTTTCGTAAATATAAGCCAATATTATTTGAAGAACCTGTAATTCCTTACAAAAAAGATCCCAAAACTTTTTATCGTATGACTCACCATTTTCATCAAAAAGCCTCCTAAATGAAAACTAATTGAAAACACACTTATAACGGAACAGGCCTGATAAAATAACTTTTAAAGCGGCAGCTGGTGAAGTGCTTTTTCTTTTTTTAACACTTAAGCAAAATCTACTATGTACTTTTTTTTATGTTTTATTTTTTTTTTTTTTTAATAACAAGCTCACGATCATAAAAATTGGATAATTTTTTTTCCCACTGAATTCTTAGCCCGGTCTACAGAAAACCTGAGCTGACGCAGCACAACGTATAGCATATTCGTGTTCTTGGGGTTTTTTGACTGTTTTACAGTGTAATAAGACGATCAGGAAAGAAATTATTTTTTCCAGTTATCGATTCGTTTTTGCTTGTTTTGATTATGACCTCGTTATTTGGAGAACAAATAATTTAATCTGAAATTTTCTCCGGAAACATAGTCCGGCTAGCAAATTTGTCGACCGAGGTGAAAAAGTCCTCAGCTAAACGAAAAAAACCAAAAAGAAAGATGTTCAAAATCGGTTTAAAAAACTGATTTTGCCGCCCCAATAGTGTGCTTTGCTCTCTACCCTCAGTGTAGCCGAAGTTTGTATGAAAAATGTGGGGTTTTAGCAGTTATTGATTGAAATATAAATTAAACTCGATTAATTTTTTATACTTTTTTATTTTTATTTTTAAATATTATTTAGTAGGTGCAATTAATCATTAAAATTATTTATTATCGTTTATATAATATTATTATAATTATAATTATAATAATAATAATAAGTTAATTATATTCATATACATAGCATGCACTATTAAGTATGTTCTGTTCTTTTTTTTTTTCTTTTTTATACAACTGCTATACTTTCTCATATATATTTTTTTGTTATTTCTGAATTATTTTTTTTTTTTAATGATATACATACGTAATCATTTTTAACATGCTTTGTTTATAATTTTGTAAATTTTTTCATTCTTTTTTTTTATGTTTAAACATTAAAAATAATACAGTACAATTATAAACATATGGTAAAAATAATTTGAAATGATTTTTTATGTAAAATGTTTAAATATTTTTGCACAGTGTAACAGCATAACATACAAAATATCATGATACATTCATAGCACATCATTATCCTTGAGCGAATAAACTTTTGTGACTATGCACGAAAATAAGTTCAAACAAAATAAAATCCCTTAGCCGATGTGCTTTTATGTGGTATTCAGCTTAAAGCTTTCCAACTTGCTCAAACATTTTAATTACTTGTATTCGAAAGATAGTTTCGGCTTGTCACGATACAAATTTTGGTTTTCGGCACTTAAGGTATTTCTGACAAAGCTATTAGAACCCTCTTGCATGAAATCTCAATTTGCATTAAAAGACTGTTTCCATTTCAATTCAACCGGTGAGTGTGCACTTAGGTTTGCAAATCAACTTCAAACTAGCAAAATATTTTTCTACAATCAAAATAAGGGAACATGTATTTTTTTTTTTTTTGGTTTGGACCAAAATTGGGGATTTTATGGCGTTTTGTAGGAATTTTGCCGAAAATTTAATTTTGAAAAATTCATGAAGTGTAATCGGTTTTTTCAACCGCATTTCTTTATTTCTCAACTGATTTACATGAATCAAAATTTATTTGGTGCATAATGAAATTCTTTTAAGTAATGATTAAAAAAAAAATTTCTTTAACCCTTACTTTCCTTAAAATTGATGTTTATATTTTAAATAACAATGCTAATTTTCTCAAAAACACCATCTTTTTTTTTCTCGAAAATTTGCACAGTGATAGTAAAGCACGTCCTCTTTATTCCAGTAATGGCGGTTTTCTTGCTTTTTTCGTTATAAGTGTAAAATTTGCAAATTTTTAACGTTAATATTGAGTTCTTCTATACAAAATGAATAAAAAAAATTACACAGTTCCATTTTCACTTTCCTAGACGGTTTTGCGATACTGATTCCGAAAATGGCACTTACATTCTTCTACCATTTTTGGTTTTCAAGATATCTTGAAAAACTTGAATAAAACCCATAAATTTGAAAAAAACCGAATTCTTAATTTTTGAGACACAAAATTCATTTATAGTAAGTTAGATGGAACTTAAATATACTCACGGTATAGAAAACCAAGCATTGTTTTGTTTTTTGCGATTTGACCGTACCTTTGCTTTTGTTTTTCTTAGAAAGTTATCGGGATTTTTATTAGTTTCTTTTTCGATTGCTTCATGTAATTTCGCGACACATTATAGTCTGTGAAATGACCACACGGCTGCTATCCAGACTGCTTGTGAGTTTCTAACTCAAGTGCTAAAACTGACACCAGCTATTCAATTAAAAATTTTGCTGTTGATGAACTTTATTCCTTTAGAATAAACAAAATTGAACAGTGGAAAAATGCAAAGAAATGCAAAAGTATTCAAAAATGCCATGTTTGGAAGAGTGAGGGAAGCAGAGGGTTAACTTCTTGTTACATAGCCAGAACAGCACAACACAATTACACGAAAGTAATCGAAAAAAAAACTAATAAAAATTCCGAGAACTTTCGAAGAAAAACAAAAGCCAAGGTACGGTCAAATCGCAAAAAACACAAACAATGCTTGGTTTTCTATACCGTGAGTATATTTAAGTTCCATCTAACTTACTATAAATGAATTTTGTGTCTCAAAAATAAAGAATTCGGTTTTTTTCAAATTTATGGGTTTTATTCAAGTTTTTCAAGATATCTTGAAAACTAAAAATGGTAGAAGAATGTAAGTGCCATTTTCGGAATCAGTATCGCAAAACCGTCTAGGAAAGTGAAAATGGAACTGTGTAATTTTTTTTATTCATTTTGTATAGAAGAACTCAATATTAACGTTAAAAATTTCAAATTTTACACTTATAACGAAAAAAGCAAGAAAACCGCTATTACTGGAATAAAGAGGACGTGCTTTACTATCACTGTGCAAATTTTCGAGAAAAAAAAAGATGGTGTTTTTGAGAAAATTAGCATTTTTATTCAAAATATAAAAATCAATTTGAAGGAAAGTAAGGGTTAAAGAAATTTTTTTTTTAATCATTACTTAAAAGAATTTCATTATGCACCAAATAAATTTTGATTCATGTAAATCAGTTGAGAAATAAAGAAATGCGGTTGAAAAAACCGATTACACTTCATGAATTTTTCAAAATTAAATTTTCGGCAAAATTCCTACAAAACGCCATAAAATCCCCAATTTTGGTCCAAACCAAAAAAAAAAAAAAATACATGTTCCCTTATTTTGATTGTAGAAAAATATTTTGCTAGTTTGAAGTTGATTTGCAAACCTAAGTGCACACTCACCGACTGAATTGAAATGGAAACAGTCAAAAGCTTTATTTGTATACCTGAGATTATGTTCATCTGAAAGTATGGAAACTATAGGTGGCCATTAAATGTTTGGTAAACTGAAGATCAGAAATATACATACATTCATGCATATGTTGTACTAATTTACCATATGAATCAGGTGATGTTTCATTTGATGCATAAGCCGGTCAGTAAAGTAAAAGGTTTGGGCTGCTGCAAACATTAAAATGCCTTTTTTAAAGAAATGTATATTGTTTTTCAAAGAACTTGTTTAAAGCAATGCTTTGTGCTAGAAATATTTAGAATATATACGTACAACATTGCAAGGATTCACACTGAAATCACGAAATTAATTTTCTTGACTGGCTTGGAAATGGGTCACCTTTTTCACGCGCTGTTTGTGCAAATGAATTGAAAAATTTGAAATAAAATGAAAACGATTTGTTTATGATTTCCATTTAGCAATTACTAATGTGTCTACCAAGTTTGATTTTTTCTTTAAATAAATTTAGGTTTTTTTTTTTTTTTTTAATACATACATATACTTTACAATGTATTGTTGTTCTTATTAATGTTTTACAAGTTTATATATTTTGTTTTTTAATTCGTAACATAATTTTTAAATGAAATATTAACCATTCTTTCCCGTTTTATGTATTTTATATATTTTATGTTATTTATTTAATTAATGTATTGTTTGTGTGTATTACTGATGTTTATCAATTTTTGCCTCTACAAAAACATACATAATATGTTACACATTGATAATTTTAGCTTTACTAATGCCTGTCTATGTTTAATAGTTAATTTTCATAATTATATTTAATTTTAATTGATTTTTCTAAAAACAAAAATTTAAAAAAAAAAATTACTTACAGCCTTAGCCAAAAGTATAAGACACCGAAAGAAGTGCATACTTCACGCTTTTCCAATTGAGAAATGAATAAATGCTTATCATAAATACGATGTCGGGTTCATTAACCATTACATAAAACAAGAAGCGGCATTTTTTTATGGTCATAAAACAAATGGTGACCAAAAACAAAAACGGCTTTTTATTGGTCAATATTTTTTAACTTTTTTTCGGTACTCCAACGAGTAAAAAGCTTTTATTTCTGTTTTAGTCAAAAATTTCACAACTAATCGGGTGCTTTACACTTTTGGTTAATTCACTATTGATTTTCTAACTCTTATCGTTTATTTTAGGCATTATAAAATCAACTTGTTGTCAAATTTTTGACTAAAACAGAATTAAAAGCTTTTTTACTCCTTGGAGTACCGAAAAAAAGTTAAAAAATATTGACCAATAAAAAGGCGAAAATACCAAGCCTTTTGTTTTTGGTCACCATTTATTTTATGACCTTAAAAAATGTCACTTATTGTTTTATGTAATGGTTGATGAACCCGGCATCGTATTCATGATAAGCATTTATTTATTGGGTGTACAACTTAAAAACCGGAATTTGACGGTGGATGTCCGTACTAACAAATATCGTGAAAGCTCGAACTTTATATATATGTCATTTTGAAGGTACATTTGACAGCTGTCAAAATCAGTCGACAAAACAATTTTATCTTGTGTGCATCATTATTATTTTTCACGATTTATAACTTCGAAAATTCGAGAAACAGACAGCATTCGCGGGAGGTTCTGTTGGGTCATTTTTTTGCAAAGAAAACTGCTGCGGAAAGTCATAGTTTGCTTGTAGAAGTTTATGGGGACGATGCTTTGGGAAAAACACAGTGTTTTGAATGGTTTAAACGCTTCAAAAGTGCCGATTTTGACATCAAAGACAAAGAACGCCCAGGACAGCCAAAAAAGTATGAAGATGAAGAATTAGAGAAGCTACTCGATGAGGATTCGTGTCAAACACAAGACGAGCTTGCCAAATCGTTGGGAGTGACTCAGCAAGCCATTTCGAAACGTTTGAAAGCCGCCGGATGCATTCAGAAGCAAGGTAATTGGGTCCCCTATGAGTTGAAGCCGAGAGACGTTGAACGGCGCTTCTGTATGTCTGAAATGCTGCTTGAGCGCCATAAAAACAAATCATTTTTGCATCGGATTGTGACTGAGGATGAAACATGGATCCATTATGACAATCCCAAGCGCAAAAAGTCATACGTGAAACCCGGCCAACCAGCCAAATCAACCTCGAAGCCAAATATCCATGGCGCCAAGGTTATGCTGTGTAATTGGTGGGATCAGAAGGGGCCGTTATATTATGAGTTGTTGAAATTGGGCCAGACAATCACAGGTGACCTGTACCGAACACAATTAATACGTTTGAAGCGTGCCATCATCGAAAAACGCCCGGAAAATGCGACCAGACACAAAGCAATAATTTTTCATCATGACAACGCTCGGCCGCATGTTGCAACCCCCTTGAAAAACTATTTGGAAAATAGTGGATGGGAAGTTTTGGCTCACCCGCCTTATAGCCCAGACCTTGCACCATCAGACTACCATTTGTTCCGATCAATGCAGAATGCCCTATCAGGAATACGGTTCACTTAAGTTCAAGATATCGAAAATTGGCTCGATTCATTTTTGGCCGCAAAGCCGGCGCAATTTTTTTGGGATGGAATTCATAAATTGCCTGAAAGATGGGGAAATGTTGTAGCTTCCAATGGACAATACTTTGAATAAAATATATTGTAACATTTTTCCACAATAAAGCATCAAATTTCGCTAAAAAATTCCGGTTTTTAAGTTGTACACCCAATATTTCTCAATTAAAAAAGCATGAAGTGTGCAATTTTTGTGTGCGTTATACTTTTGACCAAGGCTGTATATATTTGAAGCACAAATTTAAATTTTGTTTTTTTTTTTTTTTGCAAAAACCTATTTCCAGATTTTATAAGGTACAGATAAATCATATGTACAATATACGAGTACATTGTACACATGAGAATTTGTTATAAACCAGTAACAAAATTCCTATTGAAAAGAAAATAAAAATGGTTTTATATTATTTTGAATACTCTGCATGTTATTATTATGACTTGCAAATACACAGTAAGTTTTTTCTATAATTTTGAATAAAAAATTAATAAACATAAAAATATTGAATATTTTTTTGCTCATTTATGAGTTTTGAATATTAAGCTAATTGTAATAAGTTTAGGAACGAAAAATATTTTGTTTTAGCTAATATAAAATATTGTATCATTTAACATTTATGTTGTCGAAAACGGTAATATTTTTCTCATCTTCACTTGTCTTACGTACATATATTCCGAACGTATTGTCCATGTTTAAATAGTGCGATCAAATATACGCTTACAGCTTCGCAATCTCTTCTGAGCATGAGTTCAATTTCACCAGCACACAAAAAAAAAGTGGTGTGTTCATTTGACCAGATATATCTATTTATTTATATGTATTTTGGTACGCTGAATCCGAATACAGAATTGCTCGTAAACCCTTATGGCGCAGTTCCAGAAGTTTTCGTAGTTTCATTTTTCAATAAAATCGAATAGCCATAATCATTCTTATTAAACTATTGCTTGGAACTTTTCCAAAACGGCTCTTACTTTCTGAAGTAAAAAAGATAGCATTTGGTGTGTTTACTTGGCTTTATGCTTCAAATATAATGTAGTCCTTTGTATGGGGGTTGAGATGCGTTTATTTCAAAGAGTGATATTTAGGAAAGTAAGGGTTCAATTAGAGAAGTTTGAAGGTATAGTTTGAGCAAATTCTTGCGGAGAGAATTTTATTTTTTTGTAGAATCAAAACAATAATATTCAAGGACGACAATTTATTTTGGACCTTACATTTTACGTGTTGTTTTCCCAGGTCATTAATACATTTTTCGCCATTGTTCTATGAATTTATGACATTATGTTGAACATTTTACATTATTTTTGATAAATAAATATCAAAGAGTGTTTATTTTAAATTTATCTGAAAATAATAAATAAAATTTAATTCAGGTGTAGAAAGTGAACACCATTGGTTGGTAGCTTTCTGGGACACCCGAAGGTTTCATAGTCAAAATGAAGAATATCTAGATATACTAGGAGGAAAACATATATGGCGGAGTGTCAACTAGCCTTAACTGACAGTTTTCTCGGACACCTAAAGATTCCTGAAGATCGGCCGTAGGCTTTACTATCGAAACCAAAAATATCTAGATATACTAGGGCAAAAACACCTATTTCGAACAATCAACAAACTATAATTGATTCATTTTCTGGGACACCCCAAAGTTCCTGAAGGTCACGCGAAGGCTTCGTAGTCACAATGAAGAATATCTAGATATACTAGAGGGAAAACATCTATAATGGGCTATCAACAAACTTTAATTGATTCATTTCCTGGGACATCTGAAGGTTGCCGAAGGTCACCCAAAAGCATTATGCGAAGAATATCTAGATATTCAATTCATGTCACGCTTACTTTTTAAATAAAAGTTTCACAGCCTTCACGTGTACTGAGTTCCACGCGTAAATTTTTTTTTTTTTTGTTTGTTGAATTGTCTAACTATGCTTATTTAAGTTGAAATTGTACCAAAAAGTTCGGAAATAACTAATATATTATAATATTTATTATATATTCTCTGCTGTGAAGAGCTACCGGAACTGATTACCTCTTTGATTTTAAATAGCAAATAATTACACGGGCTTTAGGTCAGTTTTTAATCAATTATTATTTCCAATATTTCAAACTCCGTCGGAATTCAGTCTCAAATCGTTTAATATATTTTTTATGGTTTTTTTGTAGTGCTTGAGAATGAATTCCGACGGAGTTCGCAATATTCAAAATGATAAATACTTATAAACTGACAATTGTACTGTAATATACACTGTATACATTATTTTTAAAAGATTGATGACGTGAGAACTATTTCATTTTCAACAACATCATATTCCAATTGTTTTACAATTGTCATCGTTTTACCATAAGCGCATTTTGTGAATATAAGCTTTGGCTTTGGGGAATAACTTAAAAGAATCCAATGGGGTTTATTATGAATTAATATTCCCGGGGAGTTTTTCTCAATCTGCAATGTAGAATGTACGGCAGTCTGAGAAAAGTTTCCAGGGAATATTTATTCACGATAACCCCCAATATGTAGGTATGGGATGTTATAATTTATTTAAAAAAGTAAAATATTATAGCCATTTAACAGATCTCATAAAATCATTTTTGAAATCGGTATGTAAGTAAGTTAACAGATAAAAATGCGGAAGCGTGTTTTAAATTTTTGAATTTCTATTTAGTTTTGGATATTGAGTAATAAAATTTCAAACAAATGTAGCAAAATTAGGCATTGAAAATCAGGGTATTTATTTTTTCTTTTTTTTTCTCTTTTCCCATATAATTAGTAATATTTAAACATGCTTTTTTATTTTTGTTTCTTGCAATGAAATTTATTAATTAACCAACAAATTTTTAGTTTTAGTTCTTTCATTTTCTTTTTTACCATATATAT
Source organism: Calliopum simillimum (assembly GCA_951812925.1). NCBI lineage: Eukaryota > Metazoa > Arthropoda > Insecta > Diptera > Lauxaniidae > Calliopum > Calliopum simillimum. The sequence goes on along the minus strand of OX638371.1, from coordinate 53,711,616 downwards.
ACGTATTTTATATGTAATAATTAAGTTGTTGCTGTTATTATTGGTTTACCATTCGTAAACATGATTTGAAATTGATGTTCTTTTTATTAATTTATTTCTGTTAATCAGACACATAGTTGACAGAGGGTACGCAACCAATTGCATCCCTTCCTTTTTTCCCACTTTTCTATTCTATTCACTTTCTTATTAATTACAATTAATGATGCCTTTTCTATTCTTAATTTCATGTTGTTCACTGTAATTTTTGAGGTGTCATATTTTGTTTGTTTTCTTTTTTTTTAATTATTTTTTTCGAGACTTTAAAATACTTATGCTGCAGCATTTTCATGTTGTTGTATTTGATGATTAGCATCATGTACCAACGAAGAGGTACCCCCAGCAGCTGGCTGTGGTGGCTGTGGTTGTGGAGGTGGCATATATTGTGGATACCCTGGTGGATATTGTGGCTGTTGTTCTCCACCTATTAATCCTAGTTTATCTGTTTGCCAATATGGTAATGAATTAATTTCCAAAATAAAAGTGAAAAAGAGAAGAAGAAAAATGCATTAGATATTTTGTTTACAGCCATCGAGCTAAATGATTTGACATTAATTAATTACATTTTTAAGAATTCTAAAATGAAAAGCTTTAAAATTTACGTATGTATGTAATACGCATATGTATTATAATTATTAATATCTACACATATCGACAAAATTTTAAGTAATTCACGACGTTGACGTTCTGCACAAAAAGCATTATGTATAATATTTATATATTATGTACATACATAAACATGTACATATGTAGTTTTTAGCCTATGCATCCTTTTAAATATTCTGCATTAAATACAGCTTTAACCTAATTTTTTAAATCCTTTCAAGAAATTTCTATTTGATAGTATATTTACATAAGTCGTAAATAATTTGAAAAATGTTATTAAAGGGATTCCTTTAACTTGGTAAAACCCTCGAAAAGCACGTACATGGTGTCGAAAACTGAATTTAAATAAATTTTTATGTAACCCTATTTTTTATTGCATATATTAGTACTAGATCCGGCAGTAAAAAAACGTATCGATCGAGTTTTTAGTTAAAATCTAGTTTTTACATGTAGACACTTTTCCCAGTGAGACTCACGGTTCATAAGTAATCGCAATTTGATAATACTTGCGGCCACATTTTGAGAGACAACCCAGCAAAAATATATTCCCCCATTCCTAAATTTATGTAAAAATTAGGTTTTAACTAAAAACTCGATCGATACGTTTTTTTACTGCCGGATCTTAGACTATACGTTTTCTTTTGAGCAAATAAAATTGTTTTTAAAATTGTTTGCTTAAAATTTTTTAAAAAGAGTTCGAAAAACGGTACACTTGAAAAAAAAAAAAAACACAAAAGTAGTTGTCCGCGCTGAATCCGAATTCAGTCTCGGAATCGCACAATCCTGTACAATTTTTGAGATTAGAATATCTCATAAGCCATTCTTGATAGAGTTATTCCGAGACTATTTTGTTGTGCTTTTTTTTTTCAAGGGTACCGTTTTTCGACCTCTTTTTAAAATATGGTATGCAAACAATTTTAGAAAAAGTTTTATTAAGTTTTTGCACAAAAGAAAACATGCACAAGCAATATAAAATAGGGTAACATAAAAATTGATTTAAATTGAGTTTTCGACACCGTGCGTAAACACGAAAACATTCGAGCCGCGTCAACAAAATTTAAAATTTTTTATTGTGCACCCAAAAATTAAAAAGCTAAAATTTCCAGTTCAAATTAAAATAAATTTTGCAAATCAAAAGCAGGTTGTCTGAAAAATTCGTTTCACAAATAGTTTTACGTCAACCACTTGCGTAAAATTTAAGCGTAGTAATGTTAATAAAGAAATACCTTCAAATCCCACGATATAACATAAATTCATACCCAAGGCTTTGCGCTTTTAAGCGACTTTTGTTTTTAACAATTTGTGCAAAACAGAAAAAATTACGTCTATACCTTTAACACCGTAAACTTAATTTGAATTATTAACAAAAATTTCAGACGAGATTTTGTATGGTCTTTAATTTTCAATTGTTTCTACATCCGAACTTCCAACTTGATTTTTCAACTTCTTTTGATAAATATTTTGAGTAATTTAAAATAACACTGTTCAATGAATTTCAAACTTTTGATTTTTTCTGAGTTCGGACTATGTAATCATTATTCCTTGCTATTGATATACTGCCGTCCTAAGCAAGAATGCCGTAACTCCAATTTTCCAAAAAAAGAGAGTTCATGGCGTTTTTTGGGCCATCTCGGTTCGGTCCGTCAACCCACTAGAACAGGTTGCATTATACCTTCATTTTCCCTATAAAAGCAACTACGACTTTTGTCGTTTCTCCCAGCCGTACACATAAACACAAAAACTCATTTTACAAAAATAAAAATTTATTGAAGTTACGGCATTCTTTCTTAGGACGGCATTCTTTCTTAGGACGGCAGTATAGTAGAACTCCATTTACAAAATTTTTCCATCACGTCTCAGTTTTCAGATAAAATGACAAATCCAAAATCACGATTTACATCCGCGTAAAATATAATTAAACAATTTTTAGCCGTCAAAATTTCAAAAAGAAAATGTCAAATGATGCAAAAAATAACAAGAATTTAAATCCAAAGAATATTCTTAAATCGGTTTCGACAGACTTTTTTTATGCCCGTTTTATTGAGAAAGTGTGATGAAAAAACCAAAAACCACCTACCTGTATGTCACTGCTTTATTTTGATAGTTAAAGATTGGATCATACAATACATAACAAACTTGAGTCCTTTTAAATAGAAAATTGAAATACCGGCAGTTATACAAAAGCCATTGAAATGAATTATCCTGTACTCGTATTAAGCATTTTCGTAAGCAAAATGAATTAAAATTTTTTGTTCAAAAGGACTTAAGTTTCTTATTTATGGTCCAATCCTTAAGTTTTTGATGCCAAAAGAAAACCATGTAGATGTTTTTTTAATTTTACATTGTTTTAAGCAAGACTTAAATTTTTCGGACATAATCCCTATAGGGGCTATGTCCAAAAAATTTAATTAAGATTGACAAAATTTTTGCAATAATTCAATTAAAAAAATTTATATAGTGTTGGATGTTATAGACTGATCCGCGGCTGAAGGCCGCCGCGAAGCCGGTATTGGATTTTTGGGAGTTTTAAATCCTGAGCTGCGGCCAAAGGCCGCCCACTTACCCCTACCCTTATGTAAAATTACTGTGGCTAGCAAACTAGGTGTTGGATATATTATAGACTGATCAGCGGCTGAAGGCCGCCGCGGAAACGGTATTGGAATTTTTGGGAGTTGTAAATCCTGAGCTGCGGCCAATAACAAAATATCGTTATGGGGACTATGTCCGTTTTTTCCTGGGGATTATGTCTGAAACACTTGCGGACATAATCCCCATTTTTGAAATGGGGATTACGTCCGTGGGGACTATGTCACGGCACAATCTTTTACATCGTTTGACATTTTCTTTGAAATTCTGACGGTTAAAAATTTTTTAATTATTTTTTGCGCGGATGTAAATCGTGATTTTGGATTTGTCATTTTATCTGAAAACTGAGACGTGATGGAAAAATTTTGTAAATGCAGTCCTACTATATCAATAGCAAGGAATAATAATTACATAGTCCGAACTCAGATATTTTTTGCCGTTGAACAGTGTTATTTGCCCTAGAATGTAACTCAAAAAGAAATTTTATAAATAGTGTACTTCTTTAGAAAATAATCAGTTTTTTTCGTTTCCTGAAATCCTTTGAAATTCGGAGATTGACCTTTTCGAAACTGGTCATTCAATTATTGAAATTTATTTTATTTTCCTACATACCAGAGAGGGACTTAGGCAGTTTTGATATTTATCGACACATTTAATGTAAAAATTTTTCGAAATAAAGCATAATCTTGGGTCTTATGCCAATTGACTAAATTTTTTCACCAATTTTAAACAAACTTCTCCACTTCACATTTACTGGCCTCCTAATGCCTTTCTGATGTATTTATATTGTTAACTTAGAGCACAATGTCCATTCTTGAAGTTTTGAGATATTTTTAGTATTTTGATCTCGTGGTGAGCTTCTTAATTAATTACACAACCAGAACTATCCACAAATTTTTGTAATTTACAATAACAGAAGACTTTAGAAATTAACTTAAAAAGTAAAAATAGCTGGCATTTGTAAAATAATCGCCATTTCAAAACTTGTTTGTGCTTTTGGTCAAAATTGGACATATGACTTTTGTGCTCTAAGTTATCGTTTATTAAAGTAAATAGAATATATCGAGCCCTAACCGCAATAGTAGCGTATGCGACAAAAAGCAAATTTTACAGGAGAGAGTTTTTTTCATTTTTTTTCGAACATGCATGGCGGATTTTTTTAAAACGTTAAATGTAGTCTATATTAGACCTCATATAAATAATAGATGCATTTTTAAATTGATTTTGTGCATATTTCACTCATTTATGGCGCATACGACATTTTCGCAGTCACTCTTGGTGAAGATTGAAATTAAAATGTGGCGCATACGTTTTTTGAAATTACATGGTTTTGCCTTTGAAGAATACATTTATTACATTTATTTAAAACACAGAATAAATTTGTAACAATTTGAGCGGTTGAGATTGTACCAACCCACAAAAAAGGTCAGATTGACTGTAATATGGTTAATTCACAGTACTATTTAGTATAAAAAACTTACAAAATATCACACACACACATCGTTTGAACTTGGTTTTACTCTGATGTAGTCCCACTTCAGGTGTTTTTTTTTGCAAAGTTGTTCATAGAGGTCTAAATATACAGATTAAGTTTTTTTTTCAAATCGGTCAACGAGCTAATCGATTTTCAGAGTCGAATTTAGGTTATCAAATGGTCTTCACATTGTTTCTGCATTAAACAAAAAAGTTTGACAAAGACTAACTAAAAACTGGGTGTGCAGTTAGTTTTCTGTTTATTTTTAAATTCAAAAATATTATTTTTGAATGTTTTAACTGATCGCGTTAAAATATTATATTGCTAAAAATACAATATCTCGTTATATTGTATTTTTAACAACTTTTTTTTTAAATTTTTTTGTTAAAAAGAAATGAGCTTTAGCGTTTTTTTTAGAAAATTAGCAACGGACAAAAACAAGAAAAACCATTTTCAATGAAAATTTTGATATTGAATCCGAATCTGGTTTTAGAATTGCTATATCTAAAATGGTTTGAGAGAAATCCTAGCCTAAAGACTAATTTTCCATCCATTTTGTGAAAAGTAAAATTAATTTTTTTTTATTCTTTTGAGGTTATATAATATAACAAGGAAATCCTTAGCCATAAAATCTTAACAAACACCTTGAAGCCCTATTATTTTACTTCAAAACCCAGCTTAAATTATATCGATATATTGTTTCTTTTTCGAATTATTCTAACCTGAAAAGGTGAAAAATGGAAAAATCCACGTTTTTTTGATATTTCATCTTACGACATTTCTAAGACAAAAAAAGATATCGACATAATTCAAACTGATTTTCAAAGAAAAGGACTGGGGCTTCAAGCTTAAGTTTCAATCCTTCGAGCCAACTTTTACAACGACCCTCTTCAAAAAATTTCGGCGAATTATCTAAGTTTTTCCGTGAATAATATTTTCACGGACACACAAGCATCCATCCAAACAGACGGGCATGGCTATACCTACTTAAAAAGTGATTCTGATGAGGAATATATATACTTTTCCATACCTGCCACGCCTCCTTCTCTGGTTTTTGAGGTACTTACGTTCTTTTTGCGGTCAACAAAAAAACATATGTGGCTCTTACGACATAATTGAAAATGCGATATCTTTGTTAATACACAAAATTCAGTTTTAATATTTGGCATATAGATGAGAATGACATTTTAGAATATATTTGCATCAAAAAAAAAATTTCGACAAAATGTCGCATACGCTACTGTTGCGGTTAGGGCTCGATATGTTTGACACAATAAGTTTCAAAATCTCATACGAAAAGCGAATTTCAAAAAACCTAAAACGTTTTTTCTCAAAGCATAAAAAATTAAGCTGCTGTAGTAGCAGGTACAAACCATTTCAAAACGATCAAGATTTTTTTTATGGCATCCGATTTGGCTATAAATTGGCATAAGCAATAGTTGCATAGTGGAAAAAATTACTACCAAATATTTTTTCAAAATTTAAAAAAATGGCGGAGATATGGGACTTTGAAATTTTTAGGTTAGTTTTTTTTGAGAAGCTATAACTTCGGTTGCATTTATCCAATTTTCAATTTTATGGTGTTAAATGATTTGTCTTAAAACAGACTTTAAAATAAAAACTAGCAAACATTTTTTTTTTCTTTTTATATATAGTTTACACTGAAAAAAAAAAATTTAAATTGAGTTTTCCAAAATACGTCCTTTTTAATATTTTTTATTTTTCTTGTAAAAAAAGCTACAAGTGTAACTTACCAGTCCTCCAAAAATTGGAGTGGGCCTGCCAGTGGTTCTCCAGAAAAACAATAAAATGTAGCATCTTCCCCAATTTTTCAGTACATTTTTTTAATTTAAAATTTTTATTAAAAAAAATTTTCATATGCTGAAAATAGTTTATTGACTGTTTTTTTGCTTGTATAGTACTAAAATAAGTACCAACGCACTTTTTTCAAATTCAAATTAACGTTTGATTAAAAATTTCAAATTCAAAAAAATTGTACTGAAAAATTGCGGCAAAAGCTACATTTTATTGTTTTTCTGGAGAACTACTGGGAGGCCCACTCCAATTTTTGGAGGACTGGTAAGTTACACTTGTAGCTTTTTTTACAAGAAAAATAAAAAATATTAAAAAGGACGTATTTTGGGAAACTCAATTTAAATTTTTTTTTTCAGTGTAAACTATATATAAAAAGAAAAAAAAAATGTTTGCTAGTTTTTATTTTAAAGTCTGTTTTAAGACAAATCATTTAACACCATAAAATTGAAAATTGGATAAATGCAACCGAAGTTATAGTTTCTCAAAAAAAACTAACCTAAAAATTTCAAAGTCCCATATCTCCGCCATTTTTTTAAATTTTGAAAAAATATTTCGTAGTAATTTTTTCCACTATGCAGCTATTGCTTATGCCAATTTATAGCCAAATCGGATGCCATGAACAAATTTCTTGATCGTTTATACATGGTTTGTACCAGCAACCAAACGATATTATGTTTGTCGTTGATATGTGTAAAAAAAGCTACTCGGAATTCAAAACTGCACATCCTTTTCTGACCATATGGGACGGAATATGTATTATAATTTTTGATCACTCAAAAAAGATCCACTTTTTTGACCACAGAAGACTTCCCCATCTTTCCGACGCTATTACTTAAATAACTTGATCGTCATGGTTCTATCAAGGCTGTGCTTTAAAATAAAATTAAACCAAATTTACAAATTTTACATAATCAATTAAATACATAAGTAGCTAGATATTTCTAGGTTTTCTAAAATAGTTAAAAAATTTATAGAGCATTTTGCAAAAACAAAATAATTACTCAAAAATGCATATTTTGAAACCTTCTAATAGAAATGAGGCAAAAATTAACTACAAACATGCAAATAACAAAAATCAAATGAATAAATGAAGCTTTTTTAAAAATGGATATGTCGAGTGTTGAAAAAAATAATTTTTGCAATGTTTGTAATGTAGATATGTAAGTATAATTTTTGTGTAAGCAAAGCATATAGCAAACATATATGCATGAAAGTATGGCTTAAGTGTCAATATAATCTTACTGATTGCGTGTAAATTTTGTAATGGTTTTTTTTTTTAATTTTCATTGCCAATTGTTAAGAGATTTTTGTGTTTTTCGTTTATTCTTTTCTAAAATACTCGTTTTATTGGTGCTTTCGTTTTCATTCCAAATTTGATTTAATATTTTATTGCGTTTCTATATCTTCTTCATGTGTTTGAGTTTTTCCATTTTTGGATTTGCCATTGCCAGTTTTCTTTTGATGCTTTGTAGCCGTATGCTTTTCATCAACATGCTCATTGTTTTCATCTTGAGCATCTTTTTCAATTTCTTGCATTTCACCAAAATCTTTCTCAGATTGTTCATCTTCAGGGCTTACAGACTCTACGTTCGGTTCAATTAAAGTTCTTTCTATAGTTTCTTCTGGATGTTTTTGAGTTTTCAGCGTGCGAACAGGTTCTGGTACTGGTTCATCATCCTCAGCTTGGTGTTCAATTTCTGATTCCGGTTCTCCATGTGACTTATGTTTTTCATTTGATTTGGAATTAGTTAGCTCTTTTGGTTTTTCATTGTTGTTTTCTGCTTGATGCATTTCAGCTGAAGATTCTTCCTGAATATGATTTAAAATGTGCTCTTCCTTTGTATCAATAACAACTGGCGTTTGTTTGGAATTGTCTGATAACACATTACTTGGTATAACCATTTCTAAAATTTTGTTTTAAGTTTTGGGATAGTAAAAATTTTGTGTAATGAAGCCAATTAGTTAGTGCTTGTAGTGTTTTTTGGTGCATAATAAATATACATAATCTGTATTACATATGTATAAAGGATAGTAACTTATGTCAAAAATAAGATTTATTTCGCAGTTTTAATTAAGTATTATAATTAAGTATTATCTTTTAGCAAATAAAATAAATTTCAGAGGCGCATAGTTAAAATCAAGTTAGGCTCCAACTTAAATAATTTTAAACTATACGCGTATTTTATGTATTAAGGATTCCAATAACAGCACAAGCTTAAAATCAAATTTTAAGTTGACGAAATGTATGAACTGTCTTTATTTTGGAACGTATGTACAATTGTCAATTTTCAATGTTAAATTTGGTAAATTTGTTTTTACATATAATGAAAATGTGATTCTCCATGAAAGAGACCCTAACACTTTTTATCTTACGACTCACTTTTCTTAGTTATCGCAATTTGTATATTAACACAATTGTATAATCGCGTCAAAAGATAAAGGCCTATGACTAAAAAGTTTGACAATATTGTTTGAATAATTTATCAATCTCCTCCACAGAATAGTAGTTAGACATAATTAAATTTTGTACCTTGTGTACGTTACGCACAGGAGAGACCGCATCAGAAATAGCAAAGGATATATTCTTAATCATCATCATCGTCTGAGTTAGTATTAACGATGAAACATATTTTAAATAGCGCCAAGACTGAACAAACTTCAGTCTTCGTCAAGTTTGACCAACGATGGCAACACTGGCGATTTGGCGCTCTCTCATAGTCTTAGGTTTAGATTCTAAGTCAATACTGAATTGTACTCCGTATAATAAAAATACAAGTGTTTTTTGAAACCGCCGTCGTTTTTTATTCCGTGCGTTTCAACCCAGTTTTTATTTTAATTAGTTAAAATAAAGTATCCCCATTTCTCTCGCGAAATCTCTAGTAAGTTTCTGAAGAAACAAATAGTATTCGTTGACTTTGCCTGCAGAACATGGGCTGTTAAACGCAAGCAGAGAGAATAAATAAGGTATAGAGATGGAGTTCTACCTTATTTATACTCTCTGCGCAAGTTTTTTATGGTTGGTCGTAAACAGACTCAAAATGTAAAAAAAAGACTCGCTAATTGTTAGTTAGAGTTACGATATACGACAATCCATCATTGAAATTCGAAAAAAGCCATTTAACGAATAACCTAGTGTACACATACATTTTAATGTATAGAAATCGGAAATAAGACAATTTTAAAAAGCCTTAAGGATAGTTTAAAAAAAATATAAAATCAAAAAACCAGTTTCAGTTTCAACTATGAGTCATGTATTTTAAGTATTTTTGACATAAGCAACTAATTAAAAGTTTGTTTGACAGGTGTTAAATGATTCATAAAATTTGGCAATGTTTTAGTAAACTTGGCACATGCCAACTTAATTTCCTTTCTTCATACAAAGAGCAAACAAAATTCGACCACGGAATTCGATGTTTCGGCGCTAAAGAAAAAATATGGAGTTAATTTACTGTCTACTGCACGGTAGGCAGGGAGCAAAAACTAGTCCGACTAAAATGGATCGGAAATCTATCAATGCAGATTGTCTTCTTATAATGTGAAGATAAAAACGCACTAAGCTTTGAAATCCTATCAGAAGGGCGAAAAAATCAGTTTTTTGCAATTATATCACTAACAGTTACTTTTTCGGATAATATTGTAGCCCTATAAAAAAGTAATCAAGAGCTTTTTTTGTACGACTTAAAGGTTATGAGATATCCTTATTAAGAGAGTTTTCCTTATTTTTATGTGAATATACATTGCTTATGATTTATAGAGCACGCAATTCCCAATGAACAGGTGGTTTTGTTTTTTTTTGTGTGACCATCGTTCATGAGTTATGCCAATTCAACATATTACTAAATACACTAGGGTGGGTCGAAAAAAATTTTTTTTTTGTCAATGCCAGAAAGTATCTTCAAAAAGAGGCCTGCTAATTTTCAGCAAGATCCATCCGATGGATTTGTGTCAGAATAGAATCGAAGTTTGAATTTTTTTTCGATTTATTCTGATTGACTCGTGAGTATTGTAAAGCTCTGATATTTCTAGTCTCTAACCTTATATCTAAGTATTTTATTTCTTAATATAGCTTCGAATTTTATATCATGTTTTTCCTCCAACAGCGTTGGGATAACGAAAACAATTTTAAATTTAATATCAATTCTGAAACAAATCTATTGGATGGAGCTTGCTAAAATTTTACGGGCTTCTTATTGAAGTATTTACTACAGATACTTTCTGGCTCTGTCGAAAATGTATAGAGTGAACAAAGTATTTTTTCGACCCACACTAATGCACACTCAAATCTCGTATGTAGGCATTACAAAGCTTTGCCACTTATTTAATTAGGATATCTCCTAACGTATATGTCGTAAGAAAACAACTCGAAGGTCTTTTTTATAGGAAATTACTAGGGCTACAAAATTGTCTAGAACTACTTTTCTGAAAAAATTACCGTTAGTGTGATATTTGCAAAAAAACTTGATTTTTTCGACTTTCGACATCGAATATCTCGAAAAAGGGATCTGATAGAATTTCAAGGTTTGTTGCGTTTTTATCATCACATTATGAGAAAACCGTCTATATTGACAGATTTCCGGTTCATTTTAATCAGATTAGATTTTGCTTCCTACCTACCGTGACTACGAACTTTTGAGTTGTTGGCTCCGAATGAACAGTAAAAAAACATGATTTGCGTTTCACCCATACAAAATTGAGTTATTTCTAAATTAGTTCTGTATCGATATTTGAATGGCTTTTTTTGAAAGTGGAATGAGTCCACTTTTTTACAAACTGAGATATTAAAGGGTTTGCGTACGACTCAATTTAAAAATATTGGCAAGCTTTATTAAATCGGTGTTAAGTATTTGCCACTGTAAATTAATCAAATTTTGTTATGCTGTAAAAATTTTTACAAGTGTAATAGAAAATAGTTGAGTTTTTTTGGTCTGAATGGACTTATTCCACTTTCATTTATAATAAATTTAAAAATTTGTTATACTTTTGTATGACTTATTCCATTTTTACTCACAAAATATTTTGTAAATTAAAACAAAGGAAAATTAAAACTTAGAAAAATTTTACTTTAAAAATTGTTGTTGTTTCTTTTCTTTTCTTTTCTTTTTGCTCAAGTGGGGCTTTGAAAATTAGTTACAACAACAACAAAAACAAAAAGTTCTTGTCGGACCTACTTTCGGAGATATAGCCATCGGAAGATTGAGATATATCTTTTTTAAAAATTATTATAAGTTGGGAACCCCTGAAAGGATTTTAATAATATTAGTATCATACGAAAGATATATTAATTTGCTATAAAATTGGTTCGCTGAAAATTTTAATCCGAGTCGTGGTTTTAGAGATATTGCAAATTTTCAGAAATTTTGACAATTTTTTTTTTTTTTAAAGCACTATTTTTCCAAAAATTGTATCATTAATGCATAATTTTAGTAACATATTATAAAAGCCCAATTTATTTTCTTTCATTTAACATGTAATTTGTACCTGGTTTTTTGCATTATCATATTTTTTTAAAGGAAAACAAAAAAGTTAACCAAAGAAATTTTCATGAAATTTAGGAAAACATTACAAGAACAACAATAATACCAACTACAAAAATAACAATAACAGCGATAAAAACAACAATAACGATGTTTTTAGATAGTTTTCGATTAACTCCGATTCCTGTAGACTCCTCCGATGTTTTCCAATAACCTACTTTTTTGTTTTCCTATAAAAATACGTAATGCAAGAAATCAAGTACAAATTACACGTCAAATGAAAGGTAATAAATTGAGCTTTTATAATATCTTACTAAAACTATGCATTAATGATAGAATTTTTAGAAAAATAGTGCTTTAAAAAAAAAAAAATGGTCAAAATTTCTGAAAATTTGCAATATCTCTAAGACCACGACTCAGATTAAAATTTTTAGCAAACCAATTTTGTAGCAAATTAACATATCTTTCGTATGATACTAATATTATTAAAATCCTTTCAGGGGGCTATGTCTCCGAAAGTAGGTCCGACAAGAATTTTTTGTTTTTGTTGTTGTTGTAACTAATTTTCAAAGCCCCACTTGAGCAAAAAGAAAAGAAAAGAAACAACAACAATTTTTAAAGTAAAATTTTTCTAAGTTTTAATTTTCCTTTGTTTTAATTTACAAAATATTTTGTGAGTAAAAATGGAATAAGTCATACAAAAGTATAACAAATTTTTAAATTTATTATAAATGAAAGTGGAATAAGTCCATTCAGACCAAAAAAACTCAACTATTTTCTATTACACTTGTAAAAATTTTTACAGCATAACACAATTTGATTAATTTACAGTGGCAAACACTTAACACCGGTTTAATAACGCTTGCCAATATTTTTAAATTGATTTAAAAGCAAAATCTTCTGCATAGCAGTAGATGAAAAAATGGAATTATTCCACTTTCAAAAAAATCATTTTTGTAAAAATGTTTTTCATGAAAAATTCTTTTGAGTAATTTTTGATGAAATCGTGGTCTAACGAGTCTGGTATTTTCAATATAAAAAGAGGACATATATAGCTAGCTATAACTACCATAAACTCAATTTTTCCGGAATTGGACTTATTCCACTTTCAAATAAACCCATTCATTTATTTTTTTTAATTTTACTTAATTTTTCCTTAGGATCCGTATCTAGAAATAACATGGAACTGGGTAGACTAACAATAAATAAATTACTGACACAAGTTTCAATTTACAAAAATTATTTTTTGTACGAATAGGCTTTACAGTTTTGGATGGGGAAATGAGAAAAAATAATCGTTTTCTTAAACGATTTCAGAAAATCATTCCGAAAAGAAAATATATTTTTTATTTTTTCACAACTGAGCCTTTTCCTTAGGTACTTAATAAAAAAAATGCATCTCTGTACAAAATTTTATAATTATAGTAATATTTTACGATGAAACGTTTCTCAACTATTTGAATTCTAATGACCAAATCACAGTAAAGATTTCTAAGTATTATTTATTAATTAATGATACGGGCTCTATTCTGCTAATTATAGTTAACACTTATTAACTTATCTCAACTTAGACCTTACAAAAAGTGATAATGGTGTTATTCTATATAATAGTGTAAGACTTACAATAAGTACTTATGCTTATGTATGCGTGTATGTATGACAAAAATAAGTAAATGATAAAATTAAATCAATAAAAATTAAATAATAATTGTGCTCCTAAAATGGCATATTTGAAATTGAATGACATGATCTTCAACTTTGTTTAAAATGCCTACAACAGCCTACAAATGATGCTCTTTGGAAGAAGTACCTATTCGAATTTATATTCCTTTTTACAATAGCAATACTAAATTTGTTTGTGTATAAATATTTAGTTAATTTGCACTCATAAAAATACCTTTGAATTGAAATTATTAGAAGTTTAAAAACGTTGTTTATAAGTTTTATTATTTTGTTGTTATGTGTATAAAAAATTATTCATCTTTTTCTGGAAATAATTGTATAACATGTTTGATTAATATTATTGATTAAGTTAATAAAATCGGTTAGTCATATCAAAACTACTCGTTTGATGTAAATACAATTACATGATATATGTATGATAACAATACCTTCATACATTTGTTATGTGTTCGAAAATGATAACAATCCAGGATTTAAAGGAGTTACATATTCACTAATATCTTTCGTCAGAAAGTTATGACCGTGAACACCAGTTCAATTGACAAGCCCCCGGACATTCATAAAAAACAAACTTTAAATCACTTCTTAATATTTTCATAAAAACAATAAGAGTATCTATTATAAGAAGTAAGAAACTGTTAAACATTGACGTTTCAATCCTCAAAATATTGTTAACGATTTATGTCTGCCTGATTCTAAATGATAAGAAGAGAGAAAACTACCATTATTTCAAATGAAATTGAAAAAAAATCAAATTTGTTTGTCATTTTCATGGCATTTGTTTGCAAAATTATATTTATCGCAAAACAAGTTTCGAACTCGATCCCAAGCGCGTTCAAGTTTTCTGTTTTTGTAAGCTCCGAGTCCAAATATTCAACAACGTTCTCTGTTCATAAATCAACTTCGAAATTCCTGGCACACAAGTAAGCTTTTAGTTTTGAATAAGAATATCAGTAGCCAGGCTTAGGACTCTATGTAAACTCTTATTCAATGATCTGAGTGAATTCGTCTATAGCGATATTGGCCCACTGCTCAACTTCATCAATAGAACAAACTGGATATAAATATCCCTTACACTTTTCTTTAAAAGAAAACCTAACCTAACTATCACATTGGGTTTTAGAGAAACAACTAGTACTTTCAACTACCATATCAGGTTTTCTGGCTTAAAATTCAACTTGACATGTTATATAACCTGTAGCAACATAGAAAAAAAACAGGTTTTTTTAAATTTTAGGTTAGGATAGGGACCGTTCAAGTATTCACGATTTGCTTATTTTTCTTATGTAGAGAAAAGATGGTCTAATATCATTGAAAATGATAAAAGATAAAACCTTACAGTTAAAGAAAAAGTTGCATAATTGTATACATTGGGTGTTTGAAAGAGGCTCAGAGAAACTAGGACTCACTAGCCGAATTTGACTTCGAACGTCTTAAGAACATGATGAAAATGTACAACGTTAAATATAGTAATCTGCTGGAGTTAGGTCAAAAATACTATTTTAGCTGTTTTTAGAGTGCTCCTAAGTAACTTTATAAATAGCGGGTGGTTTTGTCCAAGATTATTTTTTCGACCTGTCTCAATATAAGTACATGTTTAAATCTTGTGGTTTTTCTATTTCTTGAGTATATTTGGCTTTTAAATTCTATGTTCGACCGAATTATTGTGCTTTGAAATGTGTGTTTTGACTTTAGTGATCATATATTTTTCAATTCGAGCCATAAATATTTTATGTAGTGGGTTTTAGAAATTATAGTAAAGGTTTGATTCATAACTGACAACTTTTAAAACCAAACCAAAATGATTCATAGGCATGTATGTAGATTCTGAAAATTTAAGGCACGAAAAAAATATTGATGAATTTTTTTTTTATAGAAACTAAAAATTACAATATTTGAAAATTTACTTCAGGGGAATTTGTAGGACAAACCTAGGCATCTGATTGTAAATGGTTGCGCCGCACCACATAATTTTTCAATGTGGTTCAAATCGAAAATAAAATAATAACAATAAATAATTTTTAAATTAAAAATAAAGAAAACAGAACTATGTGAGAAAGCAAATATTAAAGAAGATTTTATTTAAACTATTGTATTTTGAATACATTATGTTGGAACTATTTGACACAATAAAATATAGTTTATCAGAACGAATTCAGATTTTCAGCAAAAAGGTTGAATATCCAATGAAAGTTCCGACAATGTTCTATTGACAATATTATATGTAAGATCGAAAGGTTCTTTCTGGCTATTAGAATTTGGGAACTAAATTTTATATTGGTTGTGTTTAGATTGGACCTAGCATGCCTCAATTTTGTTAATGATCTCAGAAACCGTACGAATAGAAATATTTGGTAGCGACCATATATCCCGCCCAGGGGGAGAAGGTCTTCGACTGTGACTGAATCCAAAAAAGGCTCACCAGCAAAAACGGGTCCCTGAAATAAATTTCAATTAACCACTGTCTGCTAGCGCCAATCGAAAGTTTGTATTCTATTTAATACGATGCAATAGATATACATATATTTCAATTGAGAATTATGTAATCAAAATTATTCCGAACCATCCTGAGTCCTTAAAATAAATGCATGAAGTTCTCCTTATTGGGAGTAAGTCAGAAGCACACTCATGACAGTGCTTTAGATTCTGCCATATTAAAATATATAATAAATTTTACTCAAGTGCTGTTTAGTTGCCTTATGTTTTGTATTTAGATATGCTTTGAAAATAAGTAGCAGCTCAGATGATTTATTTGGTATTGCTGAAGATGCTCATGTTCAAAACATAAGAAGGGCTATTTGGAAAATGTATTATGCAATTATCTCGTGAAACACGAATACGAATACCTGCAAAGCATAATAATCTTAAGCCGTGTGATTTAATTTTGTACAAATTCACACAAGTTTCTATTTTTTAATAAAATGTAAAAAATACCTACCTATATACTTATAAGAAAAACAGAGTTTTGAATGTATACGAGTAAAATATTGACTTAAGATGTTGTACCCTGCTGGCAGAGATGCCATTAAAAATATATGTTTATTGATGAAAGTTGTGACGTATGCTTTTTTTATTTTATAAAAGGAGTACGGATATACTAAATTGACCAAATTTAAATGAAAAAAACTACTTATACATAATAATAAATATAATTGAAACAAAACATTTGACACAAAAAAACATTTTTAACATAGAGAACCAACAAAAAATAGTATACTGCACATAATGCATACTATATATAATAAATAATATTAACAAAGATCTTGGACGAGACAATTTTGCTAGTTTTAATGTAAGGCATGGAAGGGTTAATTAGGGTCAGGTATGGGAACAATATTGACTAGAACACCATTGAAAATTTGCAACAATACGAGTATGTTTATTATTGTTTTTTGTAATGTAAGTAATTCAGATACAACTTCACACAGATAAAGAACGACATAATTTTGGCTAAGATTTTATATCGAACCTGCTGCTTTTTTTGTATGAGACGACGGTGATGATGGCACATGATGTATGCAATTAAAACCGATTACTTTATTTTGATTTTTTTGGAAGATGTGCGTGCGCTTTCTATGAAAGTAAACACTTATTTGTGACTACAAATGTAATGGATCCCTTATTGTTTCTTTGAATGTAACACAGATTTTTTTAAGTCAGCATTTTTCTTTTTAATTGATAACATGTCAGGTTTTGATTTAAATCTTTTGATTTAGACCTTGTGATTTATTGTTCTTTTTGATACTAAAAATTTTGCTTCTATTTACACTCTAGCACTCTACATAAAGTTACCTAAAGAAAAAGTAAATTAAAAAATACGGAATAAAATATTTTTTTTTAATATGATGAATGCTGATTTATGAAAATTCGTACATACTAAAAAAAAACCGTAGTATTGAAATAATTTGATAAAGAAAATATGATTGTTAATATTCAAACAGATTGATAATAATAATAATATAGTAGTGTTTTTATCTAACAGTTTTAAAATAGTTTATTAAAATATATTTTCCAGTATTAAAGGAAAAACACAAAAAAAAAAAAAAAAGCAACCTCTTGACTTTGTTTTACACCAAACTTACTTGCAATAATGCCAACTATGACCAGTCCAATCACGCCCATTATAATCATCATCTAGCATTAAAAAAATGAAATTTATTATAAAATCCAATTTCAAGTGCTTTGTAATTACAATGTACACATCTGTTCTAATGAATGTATTTTTATGAAAATTTCATACGAACCTTTAGATTTTGCAACCAGAATTTTCGTTTTAGTTTACCAGCTTGTTGCTCAAATTGCGAAGCACCCTGCTGTAAGGCATCAGCTCGATCATCCAGTTCAGACAACTTTTGATCTCTTTCAAGTACTTTCTCAACATTTGTTCGCATAATATCAACGACCTAAAATTTTTAACATTAAACAAAGAATTGAAAATATTTCATCATATCATACTATGTACTATACAAAATACAACGTCTGTTTGTCTGTCTGTGTCTCCATAACTCGAGAGCCATTCGTCCGGTTCGCATGATTTTTTCTTTCCTTTATAGATAGTTTTGCAAGGCAAGGTTTTAAGATACATTTTATTTTGAAATACCCTCGGCTTCGTCCGGGTTCTTGAAAAATTCCATAATTCAAAAATCAGTTATCCGATTTGCATGATTTGTTGCTTCCGAAAACATGCTATCAGGTGAGATTCCAGAACAAACTCTAACTAAAAATACCATGGGCTTTGCCCGGAATATTTAAAAATTCTGGCACCTTTCGACCCGAAAAAAACTGTGGGGTACACTATATTTGTGACAGGTTAATCTTAAAAACTTAATTTAAGTAAAATGTTTGACCGTCTCTAAATTTAAACTTTCACCGCCAGAGGCGCTTCCGGTCTAACTCTCAACAGATATTTTTGATTTGAGTTTTTGGGATATAGTGTCCTTGGAGCGGTTATAAGAAAAAACAGTGGTTACTAAAAATTGCATTTATTTTATTAATTCATTTAATTTAAGTGACGTTAATAACCGAGTTATGTATTTATTCAAAAATTTTTGGGATAAATAGTATTGTTTCAACCGGTGCGAAAGGGTATCAGGAACGGGCGAACGAAGTCGCTCCCGGGTAACTAGTAGTTTAAATAAATTTTTAATGGCATGAATTTTGTATCTGAGTGTCCAAAATCTTATACATATGTATATGCTTGTGTACATCAACCAATTTTCACATTTCCATTCTCCATTTCAAACTCGTAGATATGAAGTATACATATGTTCAGCTAAAAGTATATGGGAGCTCTCCAGTCCGATTTTATGTTACAATAACATTTTTAACAGGTTGAATTGACAATTGGCATATAAGACGGAAATCGGCACTTATAAACACCAATTTATACAATGTTATACAATATGGAAACTATTGAATAAATATTAAAACAGGTTAAATCAAAATTTTCGAGCATCAATTTTAACAGGGTTGACTCACCCCAGAGACGGTCTATCTATATGGCGCTGCTCTCAGTGGCATCAAAAGTTAATGTTAATATAAATTCAATAGTTTTGATTTCGCTTTTGGGCTCTCCATAAGCTCCGTTACACTCCTGTGGAAGAGGGGGATCGAGCAATAATCACATTTTGTCACAGGGGGAGAAGCGGGGTTTTTTTAACCGTCACGTCAAATTTATTCTTTTCGGTTCTAATCGTTATACTTCCTTAGGAAAAGGTCAATGATTTTTTTGCGAGCTTTAATTTTCTGTCATAAGGGTGGTACACTCCTCGATTCATAAATATTGATAGTACGTCATAATTTAAGATCGGATCGTAAATGCCGGATAAATGATGAAACGTGTTGGACTTTTTTTTGTCTGTAAGGTGCTATGGTCTATTGTACTTATGCATGAGCTCGTGTACTTATACCACTTTATTAGAAGAATGCGATCGAAGCAAACATTTTGTCGTATTTAGTTTGCTACTCCACTATATCTTACCTCATCGACTTGTGCCTGTGTTTGTTGTAATCGTTTTTGTGCCGCAATTTGTTGCGGATTTCGTGGTCCTCCAACAATTTCACCATCACCACCCTCACCGGCTGGTGCACCATCGCCTGCTGCATCAGTTGTTGGTGCTGGATCCGCCCTTTAATAACAAATTTGATTAAAGTTTCTTGCAAAAAAATATCAACAACATTTTAGCCAAGAAAATTCGATTTGTTATGAGAAAGAATCCTGTGTGCTTGAAACTGTCAAATCATAGATTACCTAAATCGAAGTCAACGACTGACGGTTCTTAATATTGAAGCCTTATGCTGGAAAAATGGCGACTTTCGCCAAAAGCAGGTTACTGACTAGTAGAACTGGTAGTCAGAATGATGCTTTTATAAGTATCTATGCCTAAGAAGTTCTATTTTTTCTTCTCTCCTTAGATCTGTTTGGTAAGCAAATGTCACCTAGTGCAGCTGTGTGATCAAGAGAAATCTTTGTGTGGCCAATTAGTCATTGTAAGGAGACTTATAGAATATATTTCTTTAATGACTATTTTAATTTGAACGGACAGTAGAGAGAGACATGCCGCTTTCTAACTTAAACTGAAAAATGCCTGATAGACATGCAGCCAGATTTGGTTGTCTTTTATGACAGTTGTAAAAACTGCATAACCGCCATTGCCCTGCATCTTCGAAAGAAAAATTTCGAACGAAAGCGGGTGACTAGCACCAGATTCGTTACTTTGATACCAGTTTTATGAATATTTAGCAAATTTTTTATGTAAGAACTTTCAGATTCTAACTAGGAGTTAACAGTCTCAGTCATTCAGAATTTTTTCCCATTTTCATGTTTTTGTTGTCTTATTTCCTTGTACTATATGTTGATACCAATATAATAGCAGAAATTAAAAGCAAGTAAAATTAGAAATGTAAAATAAGAACAATTCAGTAAAGTTGAAATTAAGGGCTTAGTCAAAAGTAAAATATCATAATCTGAACTAGCATAAAGATATTTATATACATACATATATTAGCTATATATACTGATATTGCCTCAAGATGATTCTCAATAGCGTGGTATTTGCTATATGTAGTATTAACACAATCTGGTATTCGTACCACAGTTCACTATGTTGATTTCTGATTTAGATTAAGGTCATTTATACGCTATGCATGTTCACGATCAGGTGCAAATGTTGCATCATTGCAAAAACAAAATTAAAAATGACGTACATTCAGAAAGATACAGTCATGTGTAATAAGCAGTGTTGCTAATAAAAAACTTTCAACAAGAAAGAAAAAATTTAAAAAATTGTTTAGAAAAATCTTTAAGAAATCGTTACGAATTCGTAACGAAAACTCTAAACAGTTTCGAATTTGATCCGAAAAAGTCTGAATTCAGAAAAAGTCGGAACATTTGGTTTGTTGGAATGGTACATTTTCAAACAATGTATATGATGAAAGTATGCTATTTGTGAAATTTGAACGACAAAGCGGGGGACACGTTTCAAATTTAAGACTTTTCACAATTTCTAAAATCATTGTCCTGAGGCAGAGAGTAACTTTCCAATAACTTTACGAGGGTAAATTTTTAAGTCCGCGGAATGGGCTGCAAGGAGCGGAAAGAAAACAAAACAAATTTTTTTTTCCTCTGTTACCCTTATACATTTTTCTGACACTTCCACAATTTTAACGTCTTATTTCAAAACTTTTAGTTTGATAGAGTTGCGTTCAACGGTAAATTGATCTACATAAAAACGGGTCTTAGAATCATTTATCTTGGAGTATAAGCTGTATAATGATATAAAAATTTTATGATTTTGGGCGAGCAACATATGTTGACACTTGTCAAGCAATCTGAGTTAAATTTTCCTAAGGGCGCCTCAGAAAAGTTCACGTAAAACAAAAAGGGCTAAAAAAGGCATAATATGTATTACAAAAGGTTTCAATCTTCTTAAAACAAAAAAAAAAAAAAAAAAAAAAATCTTGGAGGTACCTCCCGGAACAAATTAGTTCTGGGCTTTTTTCCATTGATAACTAATTTTGTGAAATAATTTGATTTAAAGTTAATCACAATCATCAAAAAGCTTAACTTGTTGCAAGTTTTGAGCTAAGATGTTCGATATTACTCTCTTTTACGTAGTGATTCCATATTCAAACATTCAAATTGGTTCAGTTTTACAGTAACCACACAATTTTTACAGTCAACACTCAATTTTCACTTTCAACTCAAGGAGTTCTGCGTACTTTTTTTTGCAAGAGCGTTGTAGGAATAACTTAATCTTTCTTATCGATTTTTTGAGGTCTATAAATGACGAAAATCTTCAGTATGCAAATAAATAAAAAAAGAATCTTTCATAGTTTTAGGGGGAGATTTTTGTTTTTGAACATCCTGTTTTTCATATTTTGTACTGAAGTTTAAGATTCGCTATAGCTTCTTCTATTTCAACAATTTAAAAAACTTTGTAGGGATGAATTTTATAATTTTTTATGAGCTTCAAATTTATGAAGTGTCGAAAAAAACATTTGAGATAAATTACTTCTATAAATGAAATATAGTCCAGATTAAGACATTTACAGTGATATACCATACTTGATGATCGGACGCCAAATGGCAGAGCAATAGCTACTTATTTGGAGGTCGAAAAAAAAAATTTTTTTTTTCCTTAAAAATCAAAACCGATAAGCTTTCAAAATAGGGGGTGTGCAGCTGCCTTTTTTTTCTATAGCGATCGATACTATCAAGTGGTCACATCGATCAACCGTCTTAGACAAGCGTCCCCGTAAACGGCTAACATCTCTGTAAGTATGGTTTTCCTTGCTTGGCAAATGCGTCTGATGAGGAGTTGACCTACGGTGGGTGCCGAAACTAGTAATGCAAACCAGCCTTCGGATTTTTTCTTTTTTTTCTTTTATGCATTCTGCTTTGTTTTAGTGTTTTTAATGGTGTTTTACATAAACACAACAAACAGTAAGCTCAAACCAACAATGCATCTGATAAATCATCGGTTGGTAGCTATTATCTGGTAGGTAAGTAATTATCTGTTCAAAAAACAATTCAAAATTAAATTAATAACAGCACGGTACTCGGTTTGCTCTAAATTTGAGAATTTATTCGAAATTGACTTATATGATCGACGATAGCTTACAGACTAATGACCCGAAATAAGATATGAAAAGTGTGTTTAGGTAGCAGAAGAATATATTAAACAGGAAAAATAAATTTGTATTTTTATATCCACTCCTAACCCTCCATTCCGCGGACTTTAGAATTTCCCCTAGTAATTTTTTGAACTTTTTTTTTCGCGTTATACACACAAAAAATAGAACATCAAAAAATTCATCGAATTTGAGCCGAGAACAGAATTCATTGACTATATGAAATATTTTATTGAAATTTTAGAACTTTTCATAAAATATAAGAACGAAATTCGTAAATTTTTTTTTTTATTTTTCAAAATAAAAAAATTTACGAATTTCGTTCTTATATTTTATGTAAAGTTCTAAAATTTCAATAAAATGATTCATATAGTCAATGAATTCTGTTCTCGGCTCATATTCGAAGAATTTTTCATTAATATTATGTTGTTTTTTTTTTTTGTGTGTATAGCAAAACTAAAAAGTTTTCCTTACAAATATTGTGTTCTTGGCCCAAAAAATATTCTAGTCTTATTAATCAGACAGAGGCAAAACATTTCGTGAAAAGTTTAATATTAAGCTAAGGA
This sequence comes from Calliopum simillimum, assembly GCA_951812925.1. Taxonomy (NCBI): domain Eukaryota; kingdom Metazoa; phylum Arthropoda; class Insecta; order Diptera; family Lauxaniidae; genus Calliopum; species Calliopum simillimum. Next base: position 53,688,244 of record OX638371.1, on the reverse strand, counting down.
ACATTCGTACATAAGAATTTCAATGGTTATCAAAAAGCAATTTTTTTATGGTGTTTGACTCACTTAATGTACACATATCAATAGCATTTGTTTTTGTATTTTCATATTTCCAACGATGCAACAAGATCGTGAATTAATGTACATATGTATATCCTAATTCACTTACAAATTCCAAATTAAGCAAACCATATTTAATTGCAATTAGGGTATTCCTTAGCTCAAGATTTTTCGAGCCTCGTAAAAGAACTGATAGAATTTACGCGTGTCTCGTAATTTTTCGAGGCAAATTTGACTCGTAAGCAGCTTCAAAAATGTACGAAGTGAAAAGTGTTGCTGTTTATTTGGTACTTATTCCAATTCTGAATCTGGATTATAAGAGTTGAAGAATAAATAAACACAAATATTTTTGAAAATAAACCAGAAATGAAGGTTACAAATTTTTTGCGGTAATTTTTGCTCATTTTCCTTTTTAATAAGTTGGTGCATAGCTTAAGTTTACAGAAAATAACAAACTGATAAAAATAGTACAAAAGGGAATACTGTTCAAACTGTCAAACAGCCGATTTACGCGCTTGCCTACGAGTTTGCAGAAAGGTGCATTCCTGAAAACAAGCTCGTAAGCTTTACGAACTTACGCGTTTACGAGTTTACAAGTTTTAAGGAATACCCTAGATATGTTTTTAAGTAGTAGGTATAAATATCACATGTGAACGTCCTTATTATTTCAAAGTTAATTTTTATAGCCAGCGCCGGATGCATTTATAAATAGAAAGCAAGCAGTCTGCGATTTTTCCAGCGGTAGGATAAAAATCAAACGAACGAAATAATTATAAAAATTTTTGAGCTATGTCGTCCTCCTATGACCAATATAGCGCTTCTTTATTTGGGCGCGTCCCAGAATTCATGTTGTACAATGCAAACATTTTAGTTAATCGAAAATGCGAAATTAATAAGAAAAAACGGCAATTTTACTTAAAAATTGCCCAAATCTTCTGCAAATAAGATATGAGAAGCTAAGCTTTAGCAAATATTTTAATAGCACTTTGAGCTAAAATTAATAAAAAATAAATAATTCATTGAGATGCATTATATGATTTGTAGGGTTTTTTTTTGCATGTTTGGATGTCTTCACATAGGCATGGAACTATGTTTATTTGGATTCTCATAAGAGCAAATGAGTTTCATAATAAGATGGTGACTAGTACTAGTCCAGAAACATAAAACGTATGTAAGCGTAAGCTTTTCGGACTAAAATCTTTATTCTGGACTATTAAACGAACACTCTGTATATTTGGAGTTGCAAAAGACCTGATAAACTTAAAAAAATTTAAATAAACACCACCAATCAGGATTCTTTTAAATTACTATTTTTCGCCAAAAAAATTCACAAAAATTTCAAACTAGCCATAAAGATAATAGGCAATTTTTTTTTCGCACAAAAAAGTGTTTACTTAAGCAACTTTTTAAAGTTGTAGCGTAGCGTAGGCTTCTGTTTCCCGTGGGAGAACCTATATTTGCCTCCTTTTTAGACCTGGGCACAGAGCAAATTTTTGAGACCTGGCCCGGCACATACACGAAACAAGCACTTGAAAAAAAGGCTGGACCCGCATGAAAATTTTTTGTCGAGGCCCGATTCCGGTTTTGGCCGATACTACCATATTATTCCATATTCACACTATTTTATGATTTAAAAAAAATTTTAACTTATTGATGAAGCTAAATCAATGACTTTCAAAAATAGCTATTTTGGATGTATTTGGCAATGCTGATTCCGAGTCCGGTCTCTAAATTGCTGTATCTTATTTGGTTTTTGAGATATCCTAACTTAAAAGTGCTAAAAACACGGTTTTTCACTATTTTTGAAACGATATAACAGACTAGATTAGTTTTAGCTATGAAACGTGGTGTGGTGGTTGAAACCTTCAGCCTTTCTCTTCAAAGCGTAGTTTGAACTATACCATATCTTTTTTTTCTCGGAGATACATCCCAAGAAGTTAAAAAAACACATTTTTGCAATATTTCAGATTACGATATTTCGGAGGAAGCAAGGCCCGTGCCCAGCTCTACTCCCTTTACGATGAAATTTCATAGATCGAAGAAAATGGGACAGAAGAGAACTGAAGCATATGCATGGAAAAAGCAGTTTATCATTGATTTGTATTGTGCCTACTTGTGGTATCTGATGAAATTTCTCGAAAAGTGATGTAGTTCCAATTGACATTAAGCACTTAGTTAGCAAATGTATCAACCAATTCTTTATTTTAAATTTCGTTGATACTTTTGAGGACCAATTTTGTTTTTTAAGGTTCAAACGACGATTTGGAAATATCAAATACAAAAATTCTGTCCGATGCCAACGCTACATGAGACTTAGTGTAAAAGGTTTTGAATGCTGTATTTAAAGATTTCGATACAGGTTCTAAAAAAAGATCAGTGTCGGGTGCTCACACATTTCAGCTCCTCGACTTTCATCAACTAAAACAACATAGAAAAAATACGCGGTCACACAGAGCTGAAAAGAGGATACAGCACAAAAAGAGATAGACAAAAATTTGACTGACACTGACTTCATGTTTTTTGTTTTTTTTCGTTTCACATTTGTCATTGTACCAGGTATGATAAATGAGCTTTTCTATTTTGTACCAAATAGCAAATACTGAGTGTCCAAAAATTACCAAAATTATTTCATAAATTTGTGGTCGAATTTTGACCACTTGACGATTCTAGTTTGATGTAAAAAAATATTGTGTTATGATATGTATTTACAAAAATATGTATGTTTATGATTGGATTGTAATTAAAAATGAAAAGGAGAAATTGTTTAAATTTTTTTAAAGTTCTTCATAATAAATAATGCCCAACTTAAAAATTTGTTTTCTAGGTAAGCTTCAAAATATATCTGCTATATACATATGAGTTGCTGAATATCGCAAACGATTAAGTCGCTAGCCAAAATAAACTTCATCCAATTGATTTTGAGCAGTTTTGATATTTAAATATTATCTTAACATAATTAAAGAATTGTACTAGAGAGCATTAGGAAATTTTAATTATATTGAATATATTATTTGTATATATTGATAAAATATCTAAAAATTGATCCTTCGAGGAATAATATTTTTATTTCTATTTTAAAAACTTTTGATTATTATAAATGGAAATCTGCATTGCAGGCAAAAAATTTGAAGTTTCTTTAAATTGTTATTTTTACTCTCCACTTACGCTTCTGTGGTTTCTTTTTCTGTGATTTCTTTTTCTGTGATTTCTTTTTCAACGATTTCTTCTGCAATATCTGACATTATTATCAACAATTGCTTGTAGGCACAGAAAGAGTTTACTGAAAAATTAAAATCCATTAAGTAAGAAGTAGCAACAACGTATATAATGATGCCCTGCTATTGCGGTTTTTCGGAAGATACCCAGTGTGCCAAACGGTTCAATCTCCGCTTTTTTATCCGTTACGATTCGCTTTTTTTCGGAATTTCTTCCGCAAACGGATCAGTAACGGATAAAAAAAACGATTCGCTTTTTTTTGGGAATTTCTAACGCAAACGGATCTGTAACGGATCTGTAACGGATAAAAAAGAGGAGATATGAACCGTTTGGCACACTGGGTAAGGTCAAAGTAATAAAATGTTTTCGGACATAAACTTCCGATTGACTAGTTCGCATATGCGCATGAACGTGTGTATTTCATATATTAGACTGATTAAAAAAAACCGTTTTTTTAAATTCCACGGTGTCAAAAAAGCTAATTTTTTAAAGGTCATTTAGAGGTTAGTCATATCCGTTTTATGCAAACAATCGGCTTGATACGATTTTATTTTATAACGATCTCAAAAATGCTCCAAATATCTAAAATTATTTCGTCTTTAATAAAAATAAAAAAAATCTCAAACCAATGTTCTTTCGTTTTTATTGCAAAAAAGTCAGCTACCTTGAAACAGTATTACTCGCATTGCTTAAAAAGTTCAAAATGGAAGGGCTAATTACACAGGCCCACACAAAAAAAAGTACCCTGCGCGAATGATCAGACCACCTGAACTTTATGTTTTCGGGGTCGCTGAATCCGAATTTCTGAATTTCTGAAAAAACCCGAACCACCTTCGCTATTCTGGCACCATATTCGGATTCAGCGATCCCGAAAACATAAAGTTCGCGCATGGTACTTTTTATTTTTTGTGGGCCTGTGTTACCTAAACAGAGCTAAGTGAAGATAATGGTGAGGAACTAAATTGACGTTTGACGTAGAAAACATAATTAAAAAAAAAATAGAAAAGTGTACTTTTGTTTATTTATTTTTTCACGTCTAAATTCATAGTTTATTTATAAATTCGCAGCATATTATTCACAGAGTATTGGCTATAAAAGTGAACTATTTAATGCTCAGAATAAACTCCATTAAGTTTAGTAAATGTTCCAAAATTTATAATTATTTTAGCAATACTTTTCAAAAATACATAGCATATTTGACTACTTGTGGTATTACAGTATTAATAATATTACTGATGACTTACTCTTCTTTTTTTTTGTCTTTCTTGCCCATTTTTAAGTGTTAGAAAAGCTTAAAATATTTTGAAAAATTAATTCTATTGCCATTTCTTAAAATAAATTTTCTTTACGTAAAGGACATACACCATTGTCGTACGACTAGTTAGGGGAGAGCATGGGTGGACATTGCCCATCTAAAAAAAAAATGGTTTCAATACATACTGTGCATGAAGAAAGTTGTTTGTTAACACTGTTCAACAAATTTCATACTTTTGATTTTGTCTGAGTTCGGACTATGTGATTAATGTTCCTTGCTATTGACATAATAGGACTGCATTTACAAAATTTTTCTATCTCGTTTCAGTTTTCAGATAAAATGGCAAATCCAAAAACACGATTTACATCAGTGTAAAAATAAATGTGCGCAAATATCACAGCTTTATTTAACATCAAAAACTTAAGGATTGGACGAGGAACAGCACTAATAGCCTAAAAGCTACTCAACCCGGCGACTAGCGGTATTTTTGCAATGCTAAAATTTTCAATATTGACAGGAAACTAGATGCAAAAATTCACTGAAAATTAATCGAGAAGTTACAAAGCTAAAATTTTGTTATGTAATGTTTTGTTACGTTATAACTAAGATATTGTAAAACACCAAAGAAAAACTGCCAGAACATTCTGAGTGCTCCATGAAGCCCAAAAAATAAACGTTGTTTTACAAGGTTAAAATTTTTGCAGTTTCTACTCGAATCATCTGTAAGTGTATGTCTTCAAAGCCAGAACATTCTATGGGTCGGAAGTGCCCCCAGAACCGAAGAGTGGTGTATGATGGCAGTTTTTATCTATATATTAACAAGCAAGACAAAAATTTGTCTTACCTTTTTTACTATGTTAGAAATGGTGCTCGACTTTGAATTATACACCATTAGAAAGGTATTTGTGTGTAGATGTGCACGAAGCTAACATAATTTTAATATTTTGCCATTAAAATTAAATGCAAAGTTTTCAATATTAACAACGACATAAAACGCGGTCACACAGAGCACAAAGAGAAAGACAAAAAGCTGACTGACACTGACTTCATGTTTTTTGTTTTCTTTTCGTTACACATTTGTCACTATACCAGAGATGATAAATGAGCTCTTCTATTTTGTACCAAATAGCATAAAAAGTACTAAAACTGTCCAAAAAGTACCACAATTATTTAATACATTTGTGGTAAAATTTTGGCGATTCTAGTATTTATTAAACGATTAAAATGAAAATAAAAATATTTCCCTAAGGCTTTAATTTGTACAACCATTTTTATGGCCAGATATGGGTTCCTTTCCTATAACTTTTTGCTCGTTTTAGATACAAAAATTATCCCCGAACAAAATGAAAGCAATTAAGAAAACGCTCGTTCTGATATCTCTTTTAGAACTAGGTGGGGTGAAAGTAACCTCCTTGGGAATGAAAAAAATGTTTTTTAAAAACTTTTTTTTTTTTATTTTATTCATTGTAGTCCCTTTTAGGTCTATACACTTATTTCAGCGATTTTCCAACTTTTTGATCTCGCCCGAAAAGTAATTTTTTAAAAATCACTGTATCGAATAGAGATTCAATTTGATTGGCGTAAGGAAATGACGCCTAATGGAATAACGCTAAAAAAAAAGAAATAACGCCTGTTGAACCAACCAGAGGAGACTAGCCAGAACAAACATTTTGTGAAAAGTTTCCCGTCAGCTGTCAATATTAAAAGTTTCAGCTTTGTAAAAATACCGTTTGTCGCATGTCTAGAAGTGACTCAGTATTAAAGGGCAGTCAAATTTCCTGTATTATTTTTGAAACTTGTTTTTGCACCATTTAAAAGTTTTAGATTATGACACTTCTGAAAAATAAAGATACCGATATAATTCGAAAAGGGGTTTGAAGAAAGAGGTTATTTCTATCAGCTATTATGACAGATTTTATGACTTTTTATTACATTGTCTTGTTATATAACCTGAAAAATAATAAAAACAAAATTTTTATTTATATTAAAATACCACCGAGGGAAACCTTTGGTTAAATGCCTGCTTGGTATACTCGCCGGCAAATTGAGTGCGAGTAGTGGGAAATCCAACGCCATTTAGTTACATAGTAATTATTTATTGAAATCGTACGGGGGTTACTGTTTGATATATCTTTATCTTTTTATTAGTCAAGCAGTCAGTACAGTTACTTTGGCAACTGAAATCACTATTATCCATAAAAATGGTCAGCGCCATATCATCACCTCAATACTACAACAAGGTAACTCTACTTTTTTAGTTTAGAGATAGTTCAATTGTCAGATTTTTAAAACTAGAATTAACACTGATTTTAGATTTCCAATTTTGGTTTTTTTTCTTATAACTTAGCAATGGTGCCACTTTAGAGTACTCTGATAAGATCAGATTATGCACCAAATTAAGATGAATATCATAGGGCGCTTATTCCAAAAAATTTTAACGAACAAGTTACCTAGTTATAGTATTCAGATGACAATATATGATGCGGCATGAGAAAAGCGATCTTATATAAGTACATGAATTGGCCAAAGTTTAGATCCAAATGTTGACTTATATGCGGGACTTTTACATCATTTCAGTAAGGCCTATTGTCTATATACTCCAACGATAAAACATATTGTAATTTAAAGCAAAGAGATATTTCGAAATATTTCGGTTTGGAACTTTTTCCTTTTTTTCGGAATCTCAAAAATTTTCTCCCCATTTTCTAAAAAAAATAATTGTTATAATGGTCCATAGGGACCGATGCTATGATCATATTTCTTAACCGGCGTTATTTTAAGCTTGAAAACACGAAAATCCCACATATCATATGGATCTATATGTCAAAAAACCAGTTTTGGGCAAAATGAAATAACACGTGTCTAGTCAAATCGAGTGATGTGCCATGCTAAAAGGCTTCACTACGATCGGTGATGGTCGACTTGAAAGTTGGTTCGTTATAAGATTTTCAATAAAAGTTAAACCTTTTCTTCACCAAATTGATCTTTTTCCAAAATAAATTTCTTTCGTATTTTGAATTGAAAAAAAAAAAAAATCAATTGGACGAGGAAATAGTTAACTCCTGTGTTTCGTAGAATCTGCCATATAAGTAATGTTAGACACACTTAATAAAAAATGTTGTTGCTTGATCTTGCATCATATTTATATGAATTCAGTGCAAAAATGACTGTTCTAGGGGGAACAGAATTAAGATATAAGCATTTAATAAATAGTACGTTTATCGCTTGGCTTCCTGTAGTGAATTCCTAATACATCAATGATTTTATTAAGGATAATTAAATTAAGCTTAGAACGCAACATGACGAGATTCTTTTCTTGAACATTACACAGAAAATATGTGAATAAAGTTTTAAAATTATAGTTGGCGTTCAGAAAAGTTCTTATGATTCATAACAAAAATTTCATAATAAAAAATGGAGTTTGAGGGCGTTCGTTCTGAAAATACATACTCTTCGAAATTAATTGAAAAATTATTTATAAATAAATAGTAAACGTTTTATTAGGCATCAGTCAGAACGTCATTAATTTTAAAAATAACATAGACTTAAAGAATATGGAAAATACTCGTAGAAGAAAATGTTAATAAAATCAATATTTTAACTTACATTTTTATTTATTTGTTTGTGTAGTTGTTGATTGCTGCCAGTGAGGCTTAAGAAAATTGAATTGAAAGCTTGCGGGTTCCTTTCGGTTTTATAGTTGTGACCGTGTCGTTTCGTTGGTTAGCGATGGGGGGAGCTTTTCTCTGTTTTACTTTGGCCGTCAATGAAGTATTTTAACTCTACACAATGAGTGGAGAGTTATTTTTAGAATGACTCGTCGCAAAATTAATATCGTCTATTGTCGTATCAAACTCTCCACTGAAGGTTTTTTTCCACGATTTTTTTTTTTTTTTTTTAATTGGTTCGGGAAATAAAGAATAAGAAATAAGGGATCAATAACAAGAATTATGAAAAAATCAGCATCAAATTGTTAGTTATATCTAGATTGATTAACTTGAAAATACATAATATACATTAGTGTTTCTTATGAAATTATTTATCTACATAATTCACTGTATTAAACTTTTTTATTCGAACAAATTTTATAAGTATTTTACTTATTTTTAAATTTTTGTAAATTTTTCATTTGCAATAAATCACATTTGGTAAAATCAATTTTATTCTTTTCATATGTATATGTATGCATGAAGGAAAAATGCAAATTCAATTTTCTTCTGTAGAGTCTTAATTTTCACCTTAATTCATTCAGTTTAATCTCTTGAAAACGTATTGTTACTTAAAACACCAAGTTATTCTTTCAATTGATGTGTGTAATTTTTTTTTAAATTTTACAACTTATATTTTTTTTAATAATTTATATTTAGTCGTAAGCACAAATTTTTACTTACAATGAAAATTTTCCAACTATGAAAACTTTTCTTATGTAGCTAACGACGAGCTTAGCAATATATTTTCCAAATGTGATGGTATCTATTTTAACTGAGAGAATCGCAAAGCTTTCCTGACAAAACCCCATAAGGCGAAAGAGAGACAACATCATTTCTATCGGATATGAAGCATGCGTCATAAGAACACCCTCATGTTTTGGGGCTAAAACCCAACACATCTGAATGAATGTTAAAATGCACCAACGTTACAAAGAAAGTACGTTACCAACACAAGCACAAAAAAAATTAAAACGAATTTCGCTTAAGCCAACTTTCGAACCAGTTGTTATCATATGGCAAAGCTTTTATTACTGTTTGGAGAGATTTTACTTAATCGTCATTTCATCAAACCCTTTATAATAAGTGTTTCGTCCTTATCGAACATGACCATAAACATTGAATCGAAAATCATTATTTATAGGTCTATTTGGCAAAAGTTCCAGTAACAATTGTCCAGAAAAACTTGTTGGGGGAGTAAACAATTATAGTGGAGTCAATAAAGCCTTTTAGATGGAAATCCTCAAGAACATTTTGATGATTTTTTTTTTTTAATTTTGTTTATTTTTTTTATTTAAAATCAGAAACATTTTGGAGCACGGTCGGAATTATATAATTTTTCAAACAATATATGAGGAGTAATCGAACAAAAAGTAACATTTCCATATTTCCTTTTTTTTTCAGATATCAATAAAATGTGATTAAAAAAGGTAGCATATTTTTTTTTTAAAATATGTTTATTAGGGTGGGCCGATTTGAAAACTGATCTCGGCTACCCCCTATATGAAAGTTCATTTTTGATCGAAAATTTTACCTTTTATTAATATTTTTTTTATTTTCATACAAAATTTTAAAAATTTTTATAAAGACAAAAGTAATGTCATTATATGGTTTGGCTGGTATTCTGTCAGTAATCAATTAAATTGGGTTCTGTTTACATAAAAAGTTTAGCTGATAGTGTGGAATTCATGCTTTATATTTAAAAAAGTGATATGGGTCAAATAGCCGATTATTATGACCGACTTTCAAAATAAACGATTCATATTTTTGGATGAATTTTTTCAAACGAAACACCAACCTAGGCTAAAAGTTCATTCAATTCTATGAATATTTGCCCAAGGGACTATACCTCTACGTTCAACTTTAGTTCAGCGCATTTTCAATTGAAAATTTTACCTTGCGTTTAATATTAATTTTTATGCTTAATTTTCAAAATTCCTAGAGAGACAAAAGTAATATCATAATATGTTTTGGCTGGTATTCTGTCAGTAATCAATTAAATTGGGTTCTGTTTTTGATGAAAAGTTTACTTGATAGCGTGAAATTGATTATATTTATTCCAAAAAATTATATCGGTCAAATAACCGATTTCAAAATAAACGAGTCATATTTTTACATGGATTTTTGGTATATTGCTCTGTAAAATTAAAAAAAGCGGCTAAATTATTTCCTAAAACTGCCACTAGATGTTGCTCTGGAAAAAAATGAGTGTCAGAGTCGGCATCCTAGCATCCAAAAATACTTGGGTTGGTGTTTCGATTGAAAAAATCCATGTAAAAATATGACTCGTTTATTTTGAAATCGGTTATTTGAACGATATAATTTTTTGAAATAAATTTAATCAATTCCACGCTATCAAGTAAACTTTTCGGTAAAACAGAACCAAATTTTATTGATTACGGACAGAATACCAGCCAAAACATATTATGATATTACTTTTGTCTCTATAGGAATTTTGAAAATCAAGCATAAAAATAAATATTAAACGCAAGGTAAAATTTTCAATCGAAAATGCGCCAAACTGAAATTCAACGTAGACGTATGGTTCCATGGGCAAATATTTATAGAATTTAATGAACTTTCAGCCTAGGTTGGTGTCTTTTTTGAAAAAATTCATCCAAAAATATGAATCGTTTATTTTGAAAGTTGGTCATAATAATCGGCTATTCGACCCATATCACTTTTTTAAATATATAACATCAATTCCACACCATCAAGTAAACTTTTTATGTAAACAGAACTCAATTTAATTGATTACTGACAGTATACCAGCCAAATCATATAATGACATTACTTTTGTCTTTATAAAAATTTTAAAAATTTAGTATGAAAATAAAAAAAATATTAATAAAAGGTACAATTTTCGATCAAAAATGCGCCAAACTAAAGTTGAACGCAGAGGTATAGTTCCTTGGGCAAATATTCATAGAATTGAATGAACTTTCATATAGGGGGGTAGCCGAGGTCGATAAAATTTCGTCCATACAATTTGGCCCACCCTAATGATTATGCATAAATATACACTAAAAAAACTGCCTTACAATCGCGTTTTTACACATTTAAAAAATTTCATATTAATGGAGATAACTGAGATTGAAATTTGGAAATGTTACCTTTTGTCAGGAAATGTTGGAAATTTTACTTTTTGATAATCATTAAACTGAAATGATGCCTTGTGGGAGCAATAAAACCAACTGAAAATGTTCGACGAAGACTATGATTAGTGATTAGTATTAAATAAGTTAATGTAATTTTTCGTCAAAACTACAAAAAAATTGTAAGTGGAGTGGAAATGTTACTTTTTGTTCGGAAATCGACGAAAAACGAGGTTTTCTTGGGAACTGTTATTCTTTGAACCGCCAAATTCAACTGGAATGTGTAGTTCATAGATTTACGTACGATTCTTCAAAAAAAAAGCAAAAAGACAAAAACTGGAAATGTTACCTTTTGTTCGACTACTCCTCATATAAAAACTTATGTTTTCTTAAAAAAAAAAATGGGGGAAAAAAATATAACAAACAAAAATCAAAATAGTAATTTTATATGAATTTGGCATTTTTAAATCCGAATCTGGTGTTAGAATTGCTGCATCTTATATAGTTTCCGAGATATTTTCTCTTTTTAAAGGGTCTAAAATTGTGTACATAAAAACTATTGCCATGTTTTTCTCAAAAACGACTTAAGCGATTTTAATGAAACTTTGAAAAATAATGCGCATTAACATATACTAAATAATGAAATAGACTTTGACTTAGCAAATACTTATGAAGAGGGGTGGCACCGCCCCAAACTTTTAATTTGATTTGGCCATGCCTTATAATCGGCGAAAATTGGGCGAAATCGGAAAAGAGCCACGCCCATTTTTGACCATTGAAAATTTTGATTTTCATCAAAATTTGTATTCGAGTAATATTAAAATCAAAATATCAAAATTTTCAATAGTTAAAAAATGGGCGTGGCTCTTTTCCGATTTCGCCGAATTTTTGCCCATTATAAGGCATTGATAGTCAGTAGCTGTGTACTAGTTTTTATCAAAAAATTTTATACGATTCAAAAGTTATGACCAAATCCAATTCATAGTTTGGGGCGGTGCCTCTCCTCTTTATATGTTTATAATAAGTCAAAGTCTATCTCATTCTGTAGTATATATTATTGCGCATTATTTTCTAAAGTTTCAATAAAATGCTTAAGCCGTTCTTGAGAAAAACTTAGCAACAGTTTTTATATCCACAATTTCAGACCCTATAAGAAGAGAAGATATCTTAGAAACCATATAAGACACCGCAATTCTAATGCCAGATTCGGATTTAGAATTGCCAAATACATATAAAATTACTATTTTGAGTTTCGTGTATTGTATTTTTTTTTTCCAATTTTTTTTATGAAAACATAAATTTTTAAATATTGTTTAAAAAATTATATAATTTAGACCGCGCCCCAAAATGTTTCTGATTTAAAAAAAAAAAAATCATCAGAATCGGAGTTGTTCTTGAGGACTTCCTCATTTTGCCTGTTTTTTGGTTTTATTGACTCCACTATAGGTAGGTATTGAAATATGGTGCAGTTGTTTCCTATTTCTGAACAAATGATTCCAAAATATTAAAAAAAAATCATAGTAATGATTTTCAGCCAAATTCATTATAAATACTTTGTTGTGTTTAATTTAATCTATGAAACGAAATGCACATTTTATTATACCCTACACCCAGGGTATATTCACTTTGTCCTTCCGTTTGTAACGCAGAGAAGGAGGCGTGGCAGGTATAGAAAAGTATATATATTCTTGATCAGCGTCACCTCCTGAGTCGATATAGCCATGTCCGTCTGTCTGGCTGGCTGGGTGGCTGGCTGGCTGGCTGGCTGGCTGTGTGTTGAAATACACTTTTTGGGAAAACTGAGCAAGATAATTCAATGAAATTTGGTACGCTGCCTCCGTCGTCAAAGTTAGCTCGGGGGATTGAAAATGAGCAAAATCGGTCAACGGACACGCCTACCGCCCATACAAAAATTATATTCAAAATGCAATTTTAGGAGTATTTTTCACGACAATGCAACCACAATACATATAAGTACTACGAATTGTAAGCGCAAGCTCTGATAAAAATTTGAGCGAATTCGGACAAGAGGGCGTGGCACCTCCCATATAAGCAAAAGCTTCAAAACGCTATACTGAAAGCGTTTTTTGAGATATTCGAACCAAATTTGACTCAGACACTAAGAATTATAAATGAAAGCTCTCAGCAAAAATTGGGTGAAATCAGACAAGGGGGCGTGGCACCTCCCATATAAGCAAAAGATTCAAAATGCTATACTGAAAGAGTTTTTTGAGATAATCCAACTAAATTTCACTCTGACACTAAAAACTATAAATGCAAGCTCTGAACAAAAACTGGGTGTACTCGGACAAGAGGGCGTGGCACCTCCCATATAAGCAAACTTTTCAAAATACTGCGGTGTAGGGTATTTATTTTTTGGCCAGGCCAAAATTTACACCCTTACTAGTTTTTATTTTGCTTGTATTCAAACGATTTCAAAAACAAATCCAATCTGTGTTGCTCACTCTTCCATCATGTTGTTTAATCGTCCGCAACTTTATCAGCTTTATGTGCGGCTTACGTGACAAAAATCTTATCGGCGGATTTAAATCGAAGTTATGGGATCAAGTGCATGTTGAAGATGACAAAAATAGATTGAATTGTTGTAAAAACGAGCGGAAAGCCAACGTCATCTGCTGACCATGATAGGAAGGATGTTGTCGATTCTTTGACTTCTTTCTAACAACTCATCTACAAATTAATAATAGCGACTTGAAAAATTTTTTAAACCAAACAACTTCGTTGATATTAAAAAAATGCATACACCAGAAGAAATTCGAAGAAAGTCACTATTTCCTTACCTGGGTACTGGAAATAGTTTAAAATACTTCAAAGAAATTGTCACAGTCCTTAAGAATATTTGCTTGTACACTGCACTCATCTGACTGCGATCTTTAAAACATAAAACAAAGAATGCGTCTCATTATTTCAACTGAAAATTATATACAGTTGCTCATAAAAGTATTCGGAATTTGAAATTTTTTTAAAGAATCATAAAATTTTTTAATTACGAATTAATATCTTTTGAATCACTCTTATAATTTATAATTCGATAAGAATCTAGTTTTATTTATTTAAATAAACTTTCCTAAAATGTACCTTAAAAATGTAAAAAAGAGCTTATAAGCAAAATCCTACTTAAATTCAATGTGAATTATGGATCTTTTTTGTTTCTATAATGCTGTGGATAGCCTTAATACTTCTTCAAACGCATCTTGCAACCTCCTACAGGGTTTTTCCGTCCTCACGCGTTATAATCTTCTCTTCTTATACGAGATAAAATTGTATGTACTTATGTATGTTTGGAACGGGCAAAACTTTTTCTCGAAAACGGCTACATCGATTTTAATGAAACTTCGGATAATGTTAGATTTTAGAATACAATGAAGAATGAGCTAGGCTTGAACTTTGTAAATGCTCACCAGGGGGATATAGTCATAACTCGCAAACCATACAAGGTATTTGAATGAAATTTGGTGAGCGGGTACGGCTTAGTATTACCTTGTAAAAGACAAAAAGTGGGCGGGATCGAAGAAGTGCCACGCCCACTTTTTGGCCCTTGAAAATTTTGATTTAATATTACTCGAAAACGACTCCAACAATTTTGATGAAAATTTAGGAGATGTTACCTCTGCAAACAAGAATTAATATGTGATATGCCGTTATATTGGGAAAACTTGGTGATTGGCGTGGCACCGCCCACAAAAATATAATACGGTATAAAAAGAAAACTAATGAAGTAATCATTCTAAAATCTCAAACAAATTCCTTATAATATGAGATCATGGATTCAATTGAACTGTCCCAATATATTCGTAACACCGGCGCGGGGTCCAGATATAAATGATATTAAAATCTTGTGGAATTATCTGGACGCAAAAGTTCGCCAGCACAATATTTGTTCAAAAACTGAACTGAAAAGGGTATTCATGGAAAATGGGGAAAAAAATTTATCCGGGCTATTGTGTAAAACTAATTCAAAGGATGCCAAAAGGACTAAACATGACAAATAAAAACAAAATAATGTACACTAATTACTGAACTCATGTAAAAATTAAAATTTTGTTAAGGTGTACGACTTTGGCTTTGGTACTGAATATGCTTGATTTCTGTAACTTTTTATTTATTTTCAAAAATAACGGAAAATTTCAAGTTTGCTTTTTTGTTAAAATTGAAGGATTAAATAGGCTATTTAAAAATGTACTTCAAATTTATTAAGTTATTTTTGCGTACTTAGTTTTGGGGCATCGAAAAAAAGTTTGTTTGGTGTACGACTTTGGCTTGGATCTACTGTAGATACTTACCGAATTATAATTAATAAGAGTGATTTAAAAGAAATTAATTCGTTGCTAAGAAATTCTTTAAAAAATTTCAAATTTCGAATACTTTTGTGAGCCACTGTACGTTCATTTCAGTATACCTGAAGGTAGAATTAATCAAAACGTAATGTACTTTAAAATGTCAACGCCTAACCCAAATAGACGCAACGAAACGATAGCAACTGAACGGACGTTTACACATGTAACGTCTGTTTTGACATTTCGTCCAAAATGCTACGCTAGCAAACGAATGAATTTCACGATTTTCGGACCCCCACCTCCCCCTATTTGTGACATCACACTCTGACCTTTTATACCTTAAAATTAATTGAACGACTTTTTCTTTAATTTAAGGTTTATTTACTCATTCTATTTTCAACACGTCAACTATTTTGTCTCAATCTTGTTTGTTTTTTGTGAACGAAATATGCTTGAAAATTTCGAAATTTTTTCGATTTGAATTGTGTGACGTCACACTTTCCAAGACCCCCAGACCCCCCTCTGTCACACTTTGTCACAAATTTGTAAGCCCCCCACTCTCCTAAAAGTGTGACGTAATTTATGAACAGCTCCTAAGATGGAGCACAGCATATCTGTTACGACAGAATATTATAGTTTTCAGTTATGAAATTTTTATTTCGTGAAATATTTATTTCATGAAATTTCTATTTCATAACATTTTGTGTCTCCACTAGATATTTTGCTGTCCAATAGTTCAGATCAACTTTTGGATGATTTATTGCTAGTCGAGTCACTGGATTGCAAAATGCATTGAATGTTAGAAAATGCATTCATAGATTTCTATAAAAATCGATCTTTGGAAATATGTGACTAAAAGTTCAATTAAAAAATTAATTTTCATTAAAAATATGTATATTCTAAGACATTTCTTAATTCAAACAAAATCTTTTCCCCGGGTCTCTCGGATTCTTTGATCTGATTGCGATGAGGATGAAACTTTTTAATAGCCCGATAGCAAATCGCATTTACGTTTGCTCGCAGCGATGGACAATCATACTAACGCCCGACTGTTTTGTATCTGCCTCATAAGTTAATCAGCTCTTATTCGGTTCTGTTCCGTAATCCATGTAGTTTCAATTACTTTTCATTTCGGAAGCTTTTAGATGAAAATAGTTACAGCCATACCTAAATTGGAACGTCAGGCGTATTTAACCATCTCTGTCTTTTTCATGCGCATCCATTTTATATGGAGCAAATCGAAACAGAGACGGTTAAATTACGCTAACGCTCGACTAACGCTCCAATTTAGGTATGAGTGTAAGTCACACGATGAAAAGTATCAGAACCTCCTTTGTGTAGAATTACAGGTTCTACAAATAATATTGATTTGCATTTACGAAAAAGTAACCGTTTAGGAAATATTCGATAAAATCGAATTTTTCGACTTTTTGCAGTTTTTTAAGAATATTTCCTTAACTGTTACATTTTCGCTAATGCAAATCAATATTATTTGTAGAACCTGTAATTCTCCACAAAAGAGATCCTAATACTTTTTATCGTTCGACTCACTGTTTTCATCGAAAAGCCTCCTAAATGAAAAGAAATTGATGTCTGATTTTTCAAATTCATCTCATTTTACTTTTTAATAAATAAAGCAACTAAGCATTTCCGCGTCAATCACGTGTTTTTGACGATGTGAATAAAAATATCAAATACGTTAAAGGGCTTATTGTATAGAAGGCAGCGCGCATCAATCGCTTGACAACACACGCAAGTAACGCGTGTGCTGTTGCATAGAACGCGAAAGCGCGCTTTCATATACACAAGAATGGCCTTTATTATATAGGCAGACTTGCTCCTGCACTTCGCTTATGCGTTTTTCTTTCATTTTGAACTTTATTCTTTTTAATTTATTTTATCAACTGCGAAAATAATTTATAAATAAATAAACAAAAGAAACGAAATGTCAAACGCAAATGATGCGATCGAAAAGTTGAATGTTGATCAACTCCATGTAGTGCAAACTCACACGATGGGCACGGGCACGTAGGGCACGCCAAATTTCTAGGCAAGCGGAGGGAAGTGCTGCTTTTATTTCCCTCCGTTTGGCAACATCAATAGTCTACTTTGTGCTTAATAAACACGCAAATTCGTATGTGTTAAATTAAACACTTTAGTTGTTGCGTTCCCATACGTTTCTTAGAAAGTGCTTAATTAAACACTGAAAACTGTCGTCTAAAACACAGCTATTGTAAATCACCTTCTGTTTCAAAAATGATTTAAGTTTAAAGTAATTTTTTTTTACTTAGGCATAGGAACATAAAATTACGAATATTTTGGAAAAATGGGGTCAGTGTTTTCTTTAGAACTTTTCGAGTGCCACCCAGAACTCTAATCAGAACCCCTTACCGATAATTTTTTTCTTTTTTGGTAAAGTGCCACTAGGATTTTCTTAAGAACCATTCGAGAGCTACCAGAACTTTAAAAAGCTCTATTTTACAAGAAATTTTTTTATGAACAATTTTTTCCACTAAAAAAATCATAAAGAACACTTTCTTGTGAGTTTAAAAAATCTTATCCGAACTTTTCTACGAGAAAAAAGCGATGATGAGCAAAAAATAAAAACCTTCGATTTTTATTCCAATTAAAAAAAAAATATGTAATAATTACATATTGGTTGAACTACATTTGATTTGTTTGAACTTCCAGGTTTGCTTCTTAAGTCTCCATACAATTCATGTTGTCATATAAATAAGTTGATAACATACCGACTGTAGGCATCACATTCATTGAAAAATTAAAAAATACCAATTTTGTAAAAGTTTTGAAAAGACACTACTTCTACTACTTTAGTACACTTTTTCGTTTTGTTGTACAACAAAAACATGAAAATTTAAATTTTACAAACACATGTTTAAGATTTTTCCTATATTTACACGAGATCCTCAATACATTCTTACATATGGGAGAGAGAGAGAGAGAGATCTGCACATATGAGAAACTCAAAGTAAAAAACCGGAATGCCATTTTTTAGAATATATGTTTTTTGCTACACATACGAGTCATTCATAAATTTTGAATCAAAGAATATTCGCAGCAAATAAAAATATTGCAGAATATAACTGCAATCCTTGCAGTGTGCAGTTAAAACTTATGCCACACATGCGAGAGAGAAATTTCATAAACTTGAGTTTCGCTCCCGCTCTGTTTCTTAAGTCCTCTCACATTGTACGTACTTTTTGGTTGAAATACGTTGCCATTCAACTTCTTAGCTCTCTCTGATAGCTTCTGCGAAAAGTATAAACGTCAAAAAAATTGTTCCAATGCTTCTTTGCGCCTCTTGTATATATATCTCTTCGTTCCGACTCTGATAAATTAAGTGTAATTGCTCCAGTGCTTCTTTGCGTCTCTTGATAATTTATCTCTTCGCTTCGAGCGAACAGCTGTTTCAAAACGTCAAAAAGAAATTCGTGTGAAAATGTCGCAAAAAGAAGAATTTGTGGAGGAAGCACTTTTGAATTCCAATTGCGATACTTGTGATAAGCGGCCGAAATTTGGAAATAGATATTTAACCAACGACGAAGATGTTTTTACCCATAATGCATGGTAAGGTATTGTCGATTTTGGGCCAAAGTCTTAAAAGGAGTTTGTTCTACACTTCCCAGACCCAGTTGCGACGCAACTATTGTCAAAGCGAATGGGAACATACAAGAAAACGCAAAAAACCTCAAGGTGGCGGTAGAGAACTAAGGAATCCTAGGGAATTTTTCCAGTTTAATGCATGGTTAGATCAAAGCTCCTGATAGGTGATTTTGTTGAATCGATCATTTCAAAAACAACTACATAAATGCACAATTTTTAGAAATGTGTTTTGGGTTGCTCCGAGATAACATTCCTTGTTTGAAGTGGTGATTACAAAAAAAATTACTTCTAAATTTTAAAATTCAATAAAAGAAAAAAATTATACCTGCCAACTTACAAAAAAGGTAAAAATACAGTTTGTCTTTTGGAGGACCAAATTGGGGTCTTGTGCTAGTCCAAAATAATTAATTCAACAAAATGTATCAGAAGTCTAACAATTCTTTCATAATTTGCCATTGAATGCAGTTTTTAGTAATTCCTGTTTAATTTAATGTTGTTTTTGAAATGAATGATAATTTTACTGTCTTATCTTTTGTTTATTTTAAAACAGGGACAATGTGGAATGGGATGATGAGCAGGAGCGGCAAGCTATTGAAGCGGTTGCAAAAAATTCCACAGAAAAAATTAGCGATGCGGATAGACAGAAATTTGAACAGGATCCTGATAAATTCTGGGATTCATTCTATGGAATACATCAAAATCGTTTCTTTAAAGATCGACATTGGCTCTTCACAGAATTTCCAGAATTAGCGCCAGTAGGCATTGCTTCGGATGAGAGGAAAATCTTTGAACTGGGCTGTGGTGTAGGAAACACTATATTACCCATACTGAAATACAGTCAAGAACCAAATCTTAACGTTTATGGTTGTGACTTTTCCGCTAAAGCAATTGAAATTTTTCGCTTGAATCCAGAATTTGATGAGAAACGTTGTCAAGTCTTTGTTATGGATGCCACACAAGAGCAATGGGACGTACCATTTGAAGAAGCAACCCTCGACATTATCGTCCTAATTTTTGTGTTGTCCGCAATTGAACCTTCGAAATTCCAACAGATTGCAGCAAATTGTTATAAATTCTTGCGGCCAGGTGGTCTCATATTGTTTCGGGATTATGGTCGCTATGATTTGGCACAGCTTCGTTTTAAGGCGGGCAAGTGCTTGAAGGAGAATTTTTATCTACGCGGTGATGGTACCATGGTATATTTCTTTACCCAGGAAGAGTTAAAGGAGTTATTTTGTGGTGTTGGATTTGTGGAAGAGCAGAGTGTAGTGGATCGCCGTTTGCAAGTTAACCGAGGGCGGATGCTTAAAATGTACAGAGTCTGGATACAGAAAAAATTTAGGAAGCCTACTTTAAGTTCGTGAATAAAATCATTCAATTTACTTTTAGATAAACTTACTTACTTTTTAAAGTACAGAATACTATAGAAAAGAAATAAAAATGTCTTTCGCACTGAAAGTTGCATCGCCATGGTTCAATTGTGTATATAAATATCAATTAATTACACAGGCCCTCCAACAAAAAAAAATGGAATTAACTTTTTGTTATACGCAGTCTTATGTGCTTTTCGACGCAGAACCCGACTGCGTCCTCAGAATTGTCAATATACCTGCAGGATTTTGAGATATGCTTGCTTAAAGTTGGAGAAAGCGAATAGCAACACTCTTTATCAAAATCTACCTTCGAAATTTTCCAATAGGACCTTTTACTTCGGAGTTATGATATTGTACTTTGAAGGTATTCAGCCCCAAACATATCGTTAAAGATATGTATTGCGTATTTAAAAAAATTGCAGCATAGTGGAACAGCAGCGTTATTTAACCGTCCCTGTTTCGGTATGCTCAGTATAAATTGAAACAGACAGATGATTAAATAACTGTACCGTTCCAATAACTCTCCAATTTCGGTAAAAAAAACGGGTTGAGAATAATACTCATTTCTACGGTTCCTGTGAGCCAATATCTAATTTTTTTTATGAAGAATTTCTTCAGGTTTCAAAAGCCTACTAAGGTCTACTTTACTTTATTATCCTGTATAGCAAAAGAAAAATATAAAATATTCTGCAAAAATATTGTATTACATTTTGTAGAGTCCATGATGATGACAGCCAATGTATATGGAAATATGTATAGGACAAAAATAAATTAAAATTTAACCCTTTCCTGACCATAAGCAAATGGGAGCTTATGCAACCATTTTTGTAATTTAGAATGGTCTATTGGACGTCTTTACTAATTTTTTTACAGTTTTTCTTTAATTTTTTGGGACATATGTGTCCATATGGTCGTTAAGGGAGACTTTTTCCCCATACATTTTTGTTATTATTGTTATTATTAACCAAGTGGGAATTATTTCACACTGTAATAAGATGAGAAACACTTTTATGCCTAAAAATTCGTTTGTAAAAAATTTTAACTCCACACCAAACCATCTGCCACTTTGGAGATGTTGGTTTGGAGTGACCATAGAAACAACGGTTCTACTTATGGTTTTTCCAGAAAAAATATTAACTAGGTACATATCGTTAGCTTAATATGGAAAAGGCGTAACTCACATTTTCAATACTTTACAGGAGAAGGAAAAAAATGAATAAAATTTGATACGCCAAACATTTAAAAAAGCTTTAAATGCAATTTACATCAAAAACTATCAGCAATTTTCATTCTAGGATTTATTTTTTTATATACTTTGTTTTTTGGGTAGTTTTGTGAGTTACGTCTTTTTATTTTAAATTTTTTTAAAAAAAAAAAAAGGAAAACGTTTACAAAGAAAGTTAATAGGATTGGACAAAAACTTGAACGAAAATTTTTATGTTTTGTATGGAAGATTATCATAAAAGTGGTGACAATCAGCAGATAACTACAATATAAAACATTAAAGTGTACCCACAGTAACTGAACTCATAGATGCTATTAATGTTTTCCCATCAGTATATCTTGATATTCTTCGTATTGACAATGAAGCCTTCGGATGCCTTAGAAAACTATCATCCTTTCCCTCTAGTATACCTAGAAATTCTTTGTTTTGATTTTGAAGCCTTGGGGGGAGCTTCTGGAACCTTCGTGTACCCCAAAAAACTACCAGTTAGACTTTTTGATAGTCGGCCAATTATAGTTTTCCTCTTGTATACCGAAATTTCCTTCGTTTTGACTATCAAGCCTTCGGATGACATTCGAGAACCTTTGAGTGTCCTAGAAAACAATCAAATAAGGTTATTTGATAGTCTACCATAGATGTTTTTCCTCTAGTATACCCATAAATTCTTCGTTTTCACCAGAAAACCTTCGGATAAACTTCGGAAACCTTCGTGTGTAGCATAAAAACCTTTCCATATTTGAGATACACTTACTGCCAAGTTTTCAACGTAATTAAACGAATAATTTCTGAGTGATTTTAACATTATTTCGACGCTTTATATTGTTAGTTAGGGCTTTTTTCTTTCAAGAATTTTTTGTTACGTGTTTCGGCTTTCTTAAAATTGACTATAACTTGGCTATTTTTAATATTATCGCACCCAATTTTTGTAGAAAGTTGTATTAGAGTGGCCAACCAGAATATGCAAAAAAAGTCAATTTCGAAAAAATTTGATATACGCCTTTTCCATATTAAGCTAACGATATACTTTTACAAACTGATAAATATCAAAATAACTTACATCGGTTCCTTAATTACATTAATATTCATAATTTCTGCCCATGGTCGTCAAGGGGTTAAAAGAACACTTTATTTTTTTTTTTTTAATTTTTGACGTAGAGCCCAACAACCAAACCAAATATGAAACATAAGGTCACAAAAATTCATATATTTTGAAAGAAGTAAAAAAATTTAGATAAAAAATCTCGAAGAATTCAGTTTTTTTTTTCTTCAGTTTTTCCGGTTGACTTGTTTGTATTCTCCATTAACTCCTGGGAGGAGCGTAGGGCCAATATGAAACATCTCCATTCGTCGCGATCCCTTGCGATGACTTTTATCTCTTGCCACGACTTTCCCGATTCTTGGATTTCCTTTTCCAGCGACCTCTTCCTGTTGGTTTTGGGTCTACCACGTGCTCTACTGCCTTGTGGATTCCACTCAAGAGCCTGGCGACAAACTTCGCTGTGTGGTTTCCGGAGAGTGTGACCAATCCATCCCCATTTGCGCAGCTTGACCTCGTTTGCTATAGCCCTCTGATTGCATTTTTGATGTAGCTTGGCATTTGATATAGTGCGAGGCCACCAAATCTTTAGTATACGCCTTAAGCATTTGTTGACGAATACTTGCAGCTTGTTCATTAGTTGTTCAGTAACAAGCCATGTTTCGCACCCATATAACAAAACCGATTTCACATTCGAATCAAAAATGCGCACTATCGTTTTAGTGGATATGGCGGGTGAAGGCCATATTTTGTTCAGTTGAGCAAACGCGCCTTTTGCTTTTGCTATTCTTGAGTTGATATCCTCTTTTGCTCCACCATCCATGGAGATAATGCTCAATGTAACCGTTTAGAAGATATTCCAAAAAAAACCTTAATATGCCAAAAAACCGGTTTCTATTGAATATCTTCTATACGGTTACTTCTATGTGTACACATATCGCTTATTTTTTGTAGATCTTGTAATTCTCTACAAATTTGGTCCCATTAACCAGTAATTTCGAAGCTCTAACGGTTATTCAAGAATATTTTTAAGGTCATGAGCCGTTCGATAGACCTATCCTATGGCATAAGAAATTTGCAAGAAAACTAATACTAGTGTCAAAATGCATGACTTCCGCAATTTTAACATTTGCCAATTCAAATATTTGCAAATAAATTAAACAGAGAACAATGCTCTCTCCCAGGCTCTGAGGATTTAATTTTTGTAGCTGGACAAAAACTGAGTGCCCAAACAAGATTTTTAAAGTGCCTAAGAGTGCCCAAGTGCCCAAACTTTTGGAAAGTGCCCATTTCGGAAGCGCTGGCGTGGCGTGAACCCTATCCAGTGAAAACTTTGAAAACGGATTGTTAACATCAAAACACTTGTTTATAAAATAATTTTAATATTGGTGGTTTGCAAAAATCAATTTTAATTAATTCCGGTTTGATTTCGAAATTTTTACAGTCCAGCCAACTGTGAGGACGTAAGTTGCATTTCCTCTCTTCCGTTTACATAATGTATGGTATTAGAGCCTAAACACACGAGAGACTAAATTGTCGGTGGGAAGCGGTCTCTCCGTTTGCCTACATAAAAACTACTATCACCCTACAATTTAGTCGAGTGTGTGAACCAGAAATATTCCGAAAAGAAATTTGTAGTAAAAAGCTTTTTTTGACGAACTTAGATCAGAGTAAGAGCAGAGCAGAGCAGAAATTTCAAAAAACACAAAACAACTAACTTAAAGTAAATCAGCAAAAATTTTAAAATATTTACATTTTTTACGTTAAAAATAAAAAATAAGCAACAAAATTGACATAAAATTTTTAAAATATTAAGGCGATTCCTGAAAACGTCTAAAAGTCTCGAAAACCTCGTAAAACTGTCAAATTTCGTATTGATTTTACACGTTTTTAGGAATCCCCTCATTTATTTTGTTTTGATTTTTCTTATGGCAATTTATTTTTTTTTACTTATTTAAGTATAGTACAATAAGATAAGAAAACTTTTAAAGTACACTAATACGAAACCTAATAAATTAATGTGTCGAACACTTATAACAAAAATGAGTTAACAAGAATAACAGCTAGATAAAAAATTCTAAAAACTAGATCTGATAAAGCAAAATGCTGAAAATACAAATTGAGACTAGATTTTAAGTTACCAATATCTGACTAGAGTGTGCTTTTCCAACCTGCTCTACATAAAAAATCTAGAGCAGAAAAGAGCAAACAGAGCAGTTTGGCGCAGACTCATCGAACACTTTTCAGAGCACAATAGAGCAACCTAGAGCAGAAAAACTTTCATCGAACACTTTTGACTGCTCTAGTTTGCTCTAGAGTACTCTACAGAAAGTGAGAGCAGTCAAAAGCGTTCGATGAACCTTCTGTTCTGCTATTCTACTCTGAACTGCTCTTTTCTGCTCTAGATTTTTATGTAGAGCAGGTTGGAAAAGCACACTTCTAGTCATATATTGGTAACTTAAAATCTAGTCTCAATTTGTATTTCAGCATTTTGCTTTATCAGATCTAGTTTTTAGAATTTTTTATCTAGCTGTTATTCTTGTTAACTCATTTTTGTTATAAGTGTTCGACACATTAATTTATTAGGTTTCGTATTAGTGTACTTTAAAAGTTTTCTTATCTTATTGTACTATACTTAAATAAGTAAAAAAAAATAAATTGCCATAAGAAAAATCAAACAAAATTAAATGAGGGGATTCCTAAAACGTGTAAAATCAATACGAAATTTGACAGTTTTACGAGGTTTTCGAGACTTTTAGACGTTTTCAGGAATCGCCTTAATATTTTAAAAATTTTATGTCAATTTTGTTGCTTATTTTTTATTTTAACGTAAAAAATGTAAATATTTTAAAATTTTTGCTGATTTACTTTAAGTTAGTTGTTTTGTGTTTTTTGAAATTTCTGCTCTGCTCTACTCTGCTCTGCTCTTACTCTGATCTAAGTTCGTCAAAAAAAGCTTTTTGACTACAAATTCTTTTCGGAATATTTCTGGTTCACACACTCGACTAAATTGTAGGGTGATAGTAGTTTTTATGTAGGCAAACGGAGAGACCGCTTCCCACCGACAATTTAGTCTCTCGTGTGTTTAGGCTCTAATACCATCCCCAGCAGCCAAAAGGAATCTATAGGAATCGAACGTGTAATCAATCGCTTGTATGGAACATTGATTCCAGAATTCATTATTCGTAACACCGCTACATGTCCTAGGAAAAGAATGATTCTTTTTAAGTGTTCGGGGAATACATTCTATAATTCACTCTAAAGCATGAATTATATAATTCATTCTATGTAATATATTATAATAACTTATTCCTTCGTAATGCATTAAATAATATATTCCTAAAGCATAAATTAAAGAATTTATTAGTTTTCGATTCAAAATTCATTTATTTATTCATATAAAAATATAATTCACTTCTGCACTATCAACAACACTATTAATATTTTCTTGTAACAATTTCTTTTTTTTT